>JAQFVV010012479.1:2016708-2377258 GCA_028023455.1 Epiperipatus broadwayi | reverse complement strand
ATACAATAATTTATGGAGACCCATACAAAAGGGCACAATATATATATATATATATATATATATATATATATATATATATATATATATATATATATATATATAATGACTATATATGAATATAGAGTGAGACTAATATTGATTTCCAGGCTTACATGACAAAATCATTGCTTTGGAATGAAAACAGTGTAATGATGAAATACTTGTGGTTTTTCTCTATGTATTGCTTAATTATTTTTATATTGACATGCATGTGTATGTTTTGATTAATCAACTTTGTTACTATTATCATGGACAAATTAAAAAAATATTATTATTAATGCTTCCAATACATAGTCAAATTTAAATAATTTTATTTACAAAAGTATTTTTATTATTTTAATCCTATGACACATTTACATTTTGTTGCTAATATGACATGATTGTAATATATTATTAACAATCCATATTTCTTCTTTTTTCCTCTAGGAAGCTTTGGAATATCTTCTTTCAATTTTAGACTGAACTTTGTTCTATTCCTTTTATTATCAAGTTGTGCATTATTTTTTTGTTTCTTGTTATATTCCTGTTCATCTCTATTGGAGTTCTTTTTTTACAATAATTTTTCAGTGCATATTTTTGGCACAAAAGTGTTTGTTTCTAATGTGTGGTCAAACATTTTATTATATACAGAATCTTTTTGTCTATATGCTTTCTTGATACTGTCAATCTTTATTTCATTTTTCGAATTTGAATATTATGCTAAGCTATGAAATCTACAATGAAATGTTCTTTATTTGTTTTCTATAATTTTTTTGCATTATAATTTTTTCTTGTCAAAGTGACATTCATATCTTCCTGCCATTCATGCAAACTCAGGTTCAAAATAAAGATAGATGAACTATTGGTCAAAGGTGATTCTTAGATTTCTTTCAGTAATTTTTCCATAAACAACCAGTTACACATCCAAGTATGGATTGGTAAGTAGTTACTTATTATTATTAATTAATATTCAGAATTATTATTTGTCCTTATTCTACTGCAAATAATTTATTTAAATATTTCAAACATTGGATAAGTAAAGGTTTATTCAATTTAGTTTGTTCACTATAGGTGAGTGCACTTTTGACAGATGTAGCCAGAATGCCACTTGCAAATTAGCATATTATGGAGAGTCTAGAACAAATATAGCCATCAGAGGGTCTCAATACAAATACTTGTGCAAGTGTGCTAAAAATAGTCTATAACATAAATATATTTGTTTGGAGCATGAGAAAATATAACTAAACCATATATTTAATCTGATAAATGTGCAAATTGTTCATACTAAATGAGATGATTAAAAATGAAAGTGAAAGACGTTTAGTTTATTCCTAATAATAATCATGCCATTAACAAAAATAGCATCTAACTGTCCAAAAAGTGGAATATATAAATCATTAATTTAAATACATTAGTGCTTGCATTTAAGTACTACTATATATCTAAATGCCCATGAGCTGTATGATTCTGGCTTGCAGATGAAAATGTTCTCAGCTATAGTTAACAAGTTAAATTGAATAAACCTTTACTTATCCAACATTCAAAACATTGGAATAAACTATTATTTACTAAAAAAAAAATTCTGTATTAGTCTATGTTGATCAGATGATTGCCAATTTGATGGATATAAAAAAAAAATTAAAACATGATGTAGTTTTCAATACTAATTGTAAAAGTATTGTAGAAGTAGAGTGCTGAATTCATGACTACATTTACTTTAAATGTAGTTTTATCTTATAGTAGTTTAATTTAATAAAGATAATTATACACTTCTTCAATTTCACTTTTTTAAGCTTTAACTTATTTAAATTTATTATCAGCATGTTTTTAAAAAGCAAATTTAATTTATAAATTTTTAATTGCATTTTATTAGCTATCGTTATTAGATTAACAACATCATCTAATCACATCATTTCAACAATTTTATTTATAATGAAACATTTTTGTTTTCTAAATGAATTTTAATATTTCTTTAAAGTTGCATTAAATAAATTCTAATAAGGTTTAGTTACAGTAGAATTCTCTCCATCCATAAACCTACTGATTCCTTTACCCAAAATTTGAAAAACTATTACCCTTTCTGATATGTAGCTTGAATATCCTTATCTGATGAATTTGATAAACATATTTACGCTTTTCTTGATGATGAGTAAATATTAATTTTTAACTAAATATTTATATTTTTGATAATATTTATTAAAATTGCATCTTTAAAAAATGAAAATCAACTTATATTTATTGATTTTGCAAATAAATATAAAAGGTAATAAATTAAAAAGTAAATAGAAGATGTTTTGTTTTAGCTTTCATGCTAAGAAAATGTTTTATAACAAATACTTAATAATTCGACATTAACTTTTTATGAGTAGGTCATGTATTCAGTACAATCTTTAAAATTTAAATTTCCACTTACAATTATAAAGGATAATGATCAAAAGTAACAATAATGATATTTTTATTAAGTATTCTTTTTATCAGACTTTCATTATAAAATATATTCTAGATGATAAATTGTTTTTTACCTTTAGAAATGTAAGAACTACCTTCTTATCAGCAGACTATGGCTTCACTAATTGTTTTGATAAATTTATTTAATGCACATTGATTACGTAAGTAATATTTACTAAGGCAATAAACCTGTAGCATGTGCGGTTGAAAATGCGAAGGTAGGGACTTCTACATGTCTTAACCACAAGCTTACACCTTGGTTCCCTTCTTTGCATTTTCAAGCTCACATGATTCATATTTATTGCCTTAGTAAATATTAATTGTTCTGATGTTTTTATGTCAATGTTGACTTCATAATCCATACAGTCACTTCTACTTACTGTTAATCAAATACAAATTTTCAAAATTTAAGCTTTCTAACACAGTATGAGAATGTTTTACAAGTCTTTATTCTTGCCATTTCTAAATTGGGAATTTTCATTTTATCACCTAAAAAATATATTTTTCCAATTTTACTGTATTTTAAAATATGTAACATTATCCTTAGGAAACATTTTTATATGAAATAAGGTACTTTTTGTAAGAAATGAAAATAAAATAAAATATGCAAGCTTTCAACATAAGTCAAATAAATGATGTTAACAAATGTATAATGTTCTGAGATGATAAAAATGGCTGCTGGCTTATTGTAAAATTTATTAAATTTATGAATCTTAATGATTTTATTTTTTGTTTATATATATAATAAATTGTAATTATTTTCCAAATAATGGTAAATAATAAAATAAATTCCTATATAAACTTTAATCAATAATAGTACTTTCAATTATATTCATAACCATTTTCAACTAAACTAACTTCATTTCAAAATGGAGTAATAAAGCATCAACCTGAAAACAAATGTTGATTTAAATGTCCCATACTTCACTAATCTTAATATTTGCTGATTGTCTGTTTATTATCATATTTTATAATGAGTAATAAAAATTGCGTCTTCAATTTTTATTTTTTCATTAATTTATTTTTGATTCAAAATCTTAATTCTTTTCTTATCAAAATTAAATTTACATTTACAATTTCTGACATGATTATAAAATAATGATTCTTTAAATGAGTATTGAAAAAAATAGTTAAAAAACAGAAGTTGTTATATAAAAGAGTATTGAGAATATTTCAAGGAGATAAAATGAATAAAGATGATTGATTATTATAATCAGTATTTTATGATCATAATAGAAATTGTAAATGTAAATTTAATTTTGATATGAAAAGAATTAAGATGTTAAATCAAGAAAGAAATAAAGGAAAACAAATTAAAGGGGTAATTTTTATTAATCATTATAAAAATATGATAATAAACAGACAATCAGCAAATAGTAAGATTAGGAATTATGGGATATGTAAATTGACATGTGATTTCTGTTTGATGGTGTTTTACTCCATTTTGAAATTAAGTCAATTTATTTGATAATGATTATGAATATAATTGAAAGTTCTACTATTAATTAAAGTTTATATTGGAATTTATTTGGTTATTTACCAATATTTAGAATATAATTATATTTTAATACAATATTTTTATTATCAGACCTTTATTGTATTTTTGTGTTATATATATATATATATATATATAGCATATATATATATATATATATATATATATATATATATATATAATGCTGGCTGAAATCTATATAAAGTATTTAAAATGCCATATAGGTATATTTTTTCAGCCACATTACCCCTTTAAACAATGAATAGTCTACATTTTTACAACCCATTTTCTTTTCAGTGAGTTAATTCAGCATAATCATTATTTAAAAGAGAAGTGTGGCTAAAATTGGATAGTGGATAGTTGAAATAGTTTATATTGATATAGTGCATATGGTGGATTTACTGTATATAAAGAAACAATCTCTTCTTGTTTGTTACTGTTTGTTTTTATTGCAATTAGATCATTCTATTTTTGTATTAATTCTTTTTGTTGATATCTTAATGTATATAATATTTAAATTATGTCTTAAGAATTTTCAAATTGTCTTAACGTTTTATCAATGCATATTTCATCTCAAACTCCTTTATACTGCAATCTATCTGCAAGCATAAAATTTAGACCACCAGATTTTATTATACACACATTAATTAAACAACCTTTACCCATAAAGTGAATTAAAGATAGTAAATACTTGTATTTACATGTTCTTGGAACAGTTTGGTATTCAAAATAAGGACTATTTTCTATCCACATTTAATATCTTATGAGCACAATTCGTATCCCAGATTTTATTATATCCCAAATTATTACAAGCATACAAATCCTTTTGTTCTGCAATAATGCCACTTTAATGACAGCTTTAATAATCAATAGATGATAGATGATAGTATCTTATAATCCCTATACAATGCTTTTTTATCCAATATTGTCAGACAAATTTTTGTATTACAGATGTCTTCAGTGAGGAGTTTCGAATTAGAGAGCAGAGAACCTGAATATTTGGATCTAATGAATATCTTCTCTAGCACTGACTTTTAACGTTTTTATTAACTATAAATGTATTAGCCACAACTGAAACACTCATTAATGATATCAATCCAAATAACATCTATTGATAAATAAATCTTCCACTAGGTGCCACTATTGTGCATAAAAAGTTTTGCTACACTGCTTGACAGCTTGTGTAAATATAAAGAAAAGGTGTCAAGTGATGCTTTAATGGTTTAATACCTCTACTATATGCATATCATAGGTATGCATATTTGTTTATATGTATATAAAATTCAATACTATATGTAAATTAAATTCCACACAAAGACTTGGAACAACTAACAGTCGATAAGATTATATATATATATATATATATATATATATATATATATATATATATATATATGTGTGTGTGTGTGTGTGTGTGTATAAGGACTTGAACTCATATTTTCAAACTTTTTTTAAGTTTAGTATAGACAATATACATGTATTTAAATATTATATATATATTGGAATGGTATAAAATGATAATGATGATAGGAGACTTCGTTATGTCCTACAGATTTGGACGTCAAATTATAATGGTATAAGACTTGAGAAGTTAGCACTTTAAATTAGCATACGAATTGCAGTATCAAATTGTAATAATATAAAAGGATGATGAGAAACTTTTATTTAATAATCCCACGGATATGGCTAGCAATTTGTAGTAGACTACACTTTAATCAACAAACACCCGAAAGTTAAACACCAGATTATAATTAATTATAATATGTCATGTATTATCATAATAAATATCCAACAAATAATAATTCAAAATTATAAATTAGCATCTAATTATTTTAAATAGATTAAAATAATTATGACCTATGAATTATTAGATTAGCTCAAATATACATTTTATTCAAGATAACTATTATATTCTTGTCAAGCGTTGATAGCCGAGAGGTCATCGCAACCACCTTGCAAGCAAGTAGTTAGTTGCAGACAGTTGTGGATTCGCCTCCAGGTCGATGCTATGACATATGAGGAAAAAAAAACTATTATATTCTTTCTATAGAACTATTTGTTTCGAAATAAATGTAATACAGATGAACCAAATAATGAAATTACGGTTAAAGTCATTTATTAAACTACCGTATTTATAAAGTAGTGAAATCTTATTTAGGATTTGGCCGTCATTTAATTAAATATATTATTAAAATCTATTTAATTAAAGTCTATTAGTATAAGAAATTTAAATTGATGTTTTAACGTGTTTAATCAAATTTAATAATCAGCACATCTATACCTATTGTAATATATACCATATAACTATTGAAATCACTAAATACTAATTTATTATATTAATTTCATCTAGATTAAATAATAATCAAATGTATTGAATCTATGTGAATGAAAGTAATATAACTATATATATATATACTTATCAATCCAATTGTTGGTTTCTTGATTATTTATAATTATTTCATATAAATAAGTAAGATGTAAATTAATATATAACTACTAAATATTAAAAATGAAATTAGAAAATAGGTGTGCATGAATAATTAAAATGATCACTAAATCAAATTTATTTATTTAAGTGAATCATTTTAATAATAATAATAATAATAATAATAACAACAACAACAACAACAATAATAATAATAATAATAATAATATTAATAATAATAATAATAATAATAATAATAATAATAATAATAATAATAATAATAATAATAATAATAATAATAATAATAATAATAATAATAATAATAATAATAATAATAATAATAATAATAATAATGTGGTGTACATTTCATCTAAATATCATGAAGTATATCCTTCATCTGAATTATCATTTGTTCATTTTATATTTATTTTATAATATAAAATTGTTTATAATAAAATGAAAATGTTGTTAAACCAATATACAGCAAATATAGAAGCAAGCTATTAATAATTAATAATATTGATACAATATGAGAATTTATTAAAATAATAAGTATGATTATTCATTTACTTTATTTATATAATATAATGTCAATAGATAACTATTATAAGTTAATCATCTTAATATTTCAATACTCACACAGGTGTATTAAAAATAGTATACGATCCACAAACCAACATATTGTACTTTAATATATAGGAGTGCAGATATGAAAAAGCCTGTACTGTAGAAAAGATTTATATATTGTACTTTAAGTAAAAATTTAAACTAATAAAATTTAGAATATAACTAAAATTTAAATTAAGATTTAATTTTTTTTCTATTTTATATATGAACGCACAATTTAGAAACACATAATAAACGATATTAATAAAATACAATATAAATGAATAAGTAAATAAAATACAAATTTATACACAACATGAAAAAAGTTCTTCTATGCACATATTTAAAAAAAAACAATAGGTCAAATGTTTATTCTGTGAACTTCAAATAATTCAATAAGATTCATTAATCTAATCAATGTTAAGATTTAATTTTCTTCTATTTTATATATGAATGGACAATTTCGCAACACATAATATAATAAACAGTACTAATAAAATACAATGTAAATGAATAAGTAAATAAAATACATATTTATATACAACCTGAAAAAAGTTCTTCTATGCACATATTTCAAAGAAACAATAGTTCAAAAGGTTATTCTGTGAACATCAAATAATTCAATGAGATTCATTAATCTAGTCAATGTAAAATATATTGGAGATAGTTATCCAAAATAAAACATCAAATTTTGGGTAAAACCTTTGTCACCACAAATACCATTATTGAGAACAAACAGATGCCAACATTTTTTACAATGTAAGTGATACATAAATTTAAATCCAATAAAATAATCTATCATCATTATAAAACAATCTTTTTAAGTAGAAGAAATTCACGTATTTAGCAGCATACTATTAATTTTGATGTTTTAAAATTAAAACATTTGTTTATCTGTTGCAATAGCTTTTCAATAAAGAACATTAAAATGAATTTTATGCTAGAAGTTTTTCTTTCTCCTTTCTTTTTGTTTTGACAAGTACTTCACGAAATCCAATTCAGTCTCCAGACAAATATACTATTTTATTCTCCATTATTTATAATTAACAAAGTAAACACTTATAAAATAAAATTAATAAAATAAAGATGTTAAGTTTTGTTTCAATGAAAGTCAGAATATTACAGAGTGATTTTGAATTACTCCATCCTATTTATAGCTTTGTTATATAAATACAATTTATCCAAACTTCAAATACTTTTAACAAAACTTTATTTCTACATACACCTACATTTCGACTGACCTGCAGTCTTCTTCAGAGTAAGGTTTTTTTTTTGTTTTTTTTTTGAAAAAACGATTTTTCATTTTTTTATTTAGAAGATCGAAATAACCTTACTCTGAAGAAGACTGCAGGTCAATCAAAACGTAGGTGTATGTACAAATAAAATTTTGCTAAAAAGTGTTTGAAGTTTGGATAAATTGTATTTATATGATATTATGGCAAACATAAAGAAAAGTGTGATTTTGGTAATATTTAGCTTTGTTATAATTGATGTCATGTTCCTCATTGGGATCCAGGATACCTCAAATTTTCTTCATTTAAATATTAAGACTAGATTTGTCCTGTATTCCAAAACTAAAATTTATTTTATAACAATGCAAGAACAAAATAATATGTCACAAATAATTGTATAAATAAAAAAAATATTTATACTCTGAAAAAATATATGACAATTTTTAACTGAATTTAAACTAAAATAATTTAAATTACCTTTTTATAATATTGTACTGGAAATATATATTTTATATATTATCCCAATTCAAACATTACACATATAATGTAAACATAAAAATGTGCATGTTAAAACATTAACATATGTAGTGTCTATGGGATATTAATGGTGACTGCAATAAGTAAAAACAAAGAGCAAAGAAATATTAATGAATTTTAATTTATACATTTTATCATTTAATACTAATGTTTTATTGTTTATATGTGTTTTTTTTTAAAAAAAATACATTAACATATTAATTTATGTTATAAACAAATGTGTTTCCCTGGCACTTTGTTGTCATAGCAACCATGTCAACAATCTCTAAGTTAATGCATAATATTTAAAACTATTTAGAAATTTTTTTATGCCTAACATTATATCACATACTGAAATTGAACTCAATGTAAGTAGAAACAATATTTCCATCTATTCAAGATGTCAAAAAAGATGATAGTCATTTTTACATCTATAAAAATAGCTTTCTAAGTTTGCATCCTTATAAAATCTTGGCTTTGAAGTAAGATGTTCCCTTTTACTACATTAAAACCCATTAATAAAGATGATATTGTATAGGCTATTAGAGAAACCTTTTTAGCCTCAGTTTAGTCAATTAATAATAAATTTTGTAGCAATAAAGGTATAAAAAGTTGTATCTTTTTATCCAAATTTATGCACATATTCTTTTTTCTTTTTATCAATGTACAATTGTGATAATATATTTAGAAAAATTATTATAATATACAGAAATACTATATTTGTTCATTAATGACAGTTGAAGAAGGTTAAGTAATTAATGAAAAGTACTTTTTAGTGAATTATAAATTATAATTATCTCTGCTACAGCCACATGATTATTACCAATTTTTTTCACCGAGTTGAGGGCAAGTGTTATCTTGTTGAAATATTGAGATATTTAGTCATATTTTATTAAATACTGTTGTTCAGAAAAATATGATTTATAAAGCATATTTTATCAATGAAAACATTCATTTCAATATATATAAGCATTAAAAGCCTAAAGCTAAACTAGTCAATAAAATAGTCAAAATTAATTCAAATTCACAACTCAACCAAACTATCAAAGAAAATAAACTATAAAATGCAACCAACAGTTTCACTGGTACAAGCAGACTTCTCAAGTGTATAGGATGTAAGTGGGTTTATGGGTAATATTTATTATAAATATGTTGTTATCTAGTAATTCATTATACACCTGGGACTCATTTTAAGTGGATTATTTTAATGTGATTTTGAAGTTATGCGATTCATGTTTCTTCTTAATATCTTTCATATTTCACTATATTTATTAGATATCAAGAAATTTAAATTATTAGTAATTTATTTTGACTTGAATTACTTTTTTTCTTCAAAAATATAACATTATATTAGCAGCTAACATGAATATGGTGTGAAGCTGTATTTAGAATGTTAGTTTCTATGTAAATAATCTATTTATACTAATGAGTAAATAATAATAATAGATTTATACTTACTTATAAAAATATCACAATAATATTCAAAAATTGTAAACTTTTAAAACATATTTTGTTTAGATATAACAGAAATAAATAATCTTAAAATTTTAAAATAAATAATGATTTTATTGATTTTGTAAACTGAAAATAATCTTTCTAAATATAATGTATAATGTTTTTGTTTTGATTGCAATCTCATTTTTTAATATAGAAACAAAATGTGAACATTTAAAATTTATTTCAGTAGTAAAAATCAGTTAATCATAGATCTTAGGTTGATGGGTGAGACAAAGACAAATGTCAGAAAATGCTGAAATCTAAGAGTTTCTTGCAATGAACAACCTCTTAAATTCAGAGAGCTAAATAGTTATGTGACTGGATAGCATGAGCTTTATAAATAATTAGTAAAATCATCTTCTCAAAGTTTAATCAATGTTTGCATTGTCAACAGAAAACCATTAATACAGCACAAGACTGAAAGTGGCACCAGTTGTACTTCCACTTGTGATGAATCTGATTTCTTACCAGTTTACAAATGAACCGCATATCATCAAATAGCGATAATGATTAAACTATGTATGAAAAAATGTAAAACTAAATATTGTAGTTAACAAAAAAAAAGGAAAAAAAGTTTGTCTTGTATCAATTTTTTTCAAATATTTGATATTTTGTATTAGTCATACTTTATTTCCTTATTTTTTTAATGCAAATTTTAAAGTAATTTTTCCTTGTTGCTTTGCTTTTATGATATTTCTGAAAATTACAGAACCTATCCCTCATTTTTGAAGGTAAGTTAAATCTATTTTTGTGTGATTCTTTTTAATGCAGGTTTTCTGTGAAACCTATCTACCACATAAAACAAGACACAGGTGCACTTGAGAAGTCTTCTTGTAGCAGTGAAACCATTGGTTGTGTTTTATAATTTATTTTCTGTGACTAGTCTTCTTGAGCTCTGAATTTGGGATAGTTTTGATATATATATATATATATATATATATATATAATTAAATATTTCCATGGATTGTTATTATAATAAAGAATAGAAATGAGGAGATAATATCCATGTAAATACAATTAATCTTTAACCTTATATATATCTTTTATATTTTTAAAGCACAGGTTCTAAGAAACTGAAAAGTAATATTTTTAGATTCTAGTCATAAATAAAGAAAACTTCACAATATTTCTGCTGAAATCTGTATCATTATTTACTTTAAATATTTATTCTTTTAATTTTTTTTCTAGATGTTAAATCATATTGCTATAATCGATATAATTGGACATGCTTCTGAAAACTAATGATAGAATACACAGAATAATTGACTGACCTTAAAAATCTAAGTTGAATATAAATAGACAACATCATTTCCAAGTTGTTCACTTTGAAAGAATCCAGTTATCTACTACTTTAGATTTTGGTGTAATAAAATATATTGAGCTATCAATATGGCCTGAGATTAAAGAATTTCACACCTCTTGTTCATCTGACAATCAAAAATTGTGAAACACATGAACAGTAAAAAATATGATTTGAGATTCTGTGCTAGTGAATGACTATGCCATGGTGTAGCTTGAGATGAAGGATTATGTCAATGAGATGGTGATCTACATTTTGGTGCTGGTAAATAGCCATAATATGGTAAAGTTGGTGTAAGAAATGTGTCCACTGAAAGTGTATGATTTGACTCTCTGTTCTGGTTGGTTGATTGTGATATGGTAAAGTGGAGACAAGAAATATGTTCAGTGAGAGAAGAGTGATATGTCAATTTGCATCAAGGAATATTTGCAGTACGGTAAAGGTGAGATGAAAGATATACTGAAAAAAAAACATTGATAAAATCACTTGATATTTTGTTGTATTAAAAAACTTTTCTTCCTCAATATTATTATTTTACATTCAATCAAAGTGAAAACTGATATAATTAAAAAAAAAAAACGATTATCCACATTAATTAATGATGAACTAGTGAATAATTTTAAATTACATAAAATAAACTAATTATTTTTAATTCAATAAGTTATTTATAAACACTTGTATATATTTTATGTTGCGTCATTTTTCTCTTTCTTTTATATTTTTAAAGCACAATTTCTAAGAAACTGAAAAGTAGTATTTTTAGATTCAAGTCATAAGTAGTCTTATTACATTTGTGTAATAATCTGGTTTATTCTTGTAATTTTTGTATGCATGACACAATTGTATTAATAAGAACTAACAAATTCAGCCACTCCTCACAGATCTTCTTTGTAATTCTTCTCTCACACAAACAAGAAAGATTGGTTTGACAGAGAATTAGCCAGATCTCAAATGACAATGAATACAATCTTTTATGGCCTTCATTTATTGGGTGCTAAATTTTTTTATTTAATTAGATCTAAAAACTTTTCCCATCTCAAACCAAAGTTTTCTTAAACTTTACAAGCATTAACGAAGTTGCTTTATAATTTTTAATAAAATAAATTATTCTTAATTTGCTATCCAAATATCATGCACACACACATTTCATTTATGTATCAGTAATTCAGTTTTCCAGGTTTAGCTTTAGAAATGCAGTCATTCAACATTTTAACTACAAGTATGATTCTTCTACTGGATGAGTTTTTCTGCACATTGCATTTCCACAAGGTTTGAACCTAAGGTCATGAGCATAGCAGTCTAGTCCACTAATCAACATACTTTGAATCTATTCCATATCATAAAAATGAGAGATTAGAAATTTGGATGTGATTTATTTTTAAATCTAATTTTCTGAATGGTTTAGTGCAGTGGGAGAAATGATAAATTCCGGAGTTCAAGATTCAGAGATTGTGGCTCAAATCTGCCCAACTTTGCTGCTTACATTTCAATTAAAGTCCATGCAACAAACTATTCCACAATTTTATTTTTAATGATACTAATCCAATCAGATCACTGGCATAAAATTATTAAACTATTTAAATAGAAAAATACATGCAATAAAGATACTGTATAGATCTTTGTTAGAAGTTGTGTGATAAATATTCAAGTATATAAGTGAACAGGCAAGACTTTCCATACAGTAGTGCCACTCAGTACAAGCCAGAGTAATCAATGGATGCCAGAAGGCTTGTGCATAAAATCTTTATTTAGTGCCTATTCTCCAATATCCTCAGACTAATTTCTAGCTTGTGGCTTTCATCAATGAAAAGCCTTTGATCTGGGAGCACTGCACAAGCCATCTTGAATCCAGTGATTACTCTGGCTTACACTGAGTGGCACTATTGTATGGAGAGTTTTACCTGTTTTAATAACAGTTATGAGCAAGCATAAAAATGGTGATCATGTGATGGTAATTACATCATAGATACACATTCTGTTAGAAAACAAATGGTGCACCATTAAGTAGATCATATGACATTTGAGCACCAGAAGCAATAGCTTTTGAATTTACCACTCTACCATTGGGTCAAACCATGAAGAGCCATTTTTTAAGGTCAAGTAATTTATTCCATTGAGAATTATCACTTCTTTCACTGTATTAAACTGCACTAGAAAATACAGGTAATTAAAATAATTAAATAATTGTTGCAAATACCTATATTGTGATATAAATCGAAAAATTTGTTTGTGACTTTATAACTCAATAAATATTGCACCAATATTAATAAATCTTGCATGAACTTCTTTCTTTGTTTTTGTATAAAATTTATTTTGCATTCATTGTTTCAAACTATTTGCAATATGCAAAATAGACATGCATGGGAAATCTGTATAATAACTGTTTTCAAATGACACCATAAAAGCACAAAGGTGGAAAATTTATTGAATAAAAATAATTATTTTTGGCAAAGTGTGGTAACATTTGATTTTGCAATTATATTTTAAATTAATTAAAGTGCATTTGTCCACATCTCATTTGAATAATGATAATTTTGATCAATTATAGTAATGAATTTGATAAACCTTTAGGATTTCAGTTTAAATATATATTTAACACATGTTAACATATAATTTAAAATGACACAGATGCAGCATGGGAAGTATTACTAAATTTGTTAAATTTTTGGTATGAAAGTAATAAATTTTCAGGATGTCACTTTAAATATATTAACTCATGAAAAAGTAAATTTTAAAATGCTGTGGGTACAGCAAAAGAAATACAGAATTTAAATAACTTTTGCTATTTCTTTTAAATATATTTTCAAATAACAAAAATAAAATGTTGTGGCCTGTGTATTAAAACACTTATTATAGAAATGGAAAGATATTAGGTTTTGGTAATTCAGGTAAAAAAAAAATTGCATATATATATTTTAAATTATTTAAACTTTGTTTGAGCGAACTATTTAATTTCTCATTTGCATGTATGATAATGTTAAAATTATATAGCCATTTAAAAATTATCACATGAGAAATATAAAATAACTTACTTTAAAATTATTGGTTATTGTATTTGTTTAATTGCTGTTGATAATTATTTTATGTAAATATTACGTAAATATATTTTGATTATCAAAAATTCTAATAATGTGAGGAGACAAGTACAAAATGAAGAGAATTGGTAAGGGAAATTTTTATTTGGGGTTAAATACATCAAAAATGAAAAATGGAATTTAGATAAAACTATTGTTCCAATTATATCATCCTTATATATAAGTGAAACACAGGCTTATTATATACCTGTGTCTATATATGTAATCTATAGGATATATGAGCACAGACTTTCAGATGACCCATCACTCTCCACTCTATCTAATAACACTGATACACTCAAGCACATATATGCTGAAATGATAAATAATCACCAATATACGCATTTCATGCTAAACCAGCAATCATCAGTTGGTCCAGATTATCATCTCCCACACATATATATCATAAGGGCTGATATATATTAAGATAGACAATCTTCAAACTTTACTGGACAGGCTCCAATCTACCACACACTCCAACTTTTCAACCATCCATCCAATTGAAAACCTGATGATGGAATGCTCAAAGGCCACCCTGAGTGGAGAGTGATGGGTCATCTGAAAGTCTGTGCTCATACATCCTTATATATATAATTTAGAAATATATTTTAATAATCAACTACATTATATTTTTTATTTTATTAAAACATGCAAAAATCTAGGTTGACTTTGCTTTCATATGAAATTATCTTTAAAATAAATTGTACAATTGATTTAATATTTATGCCTTTTAACCAATTTCAGACATGTATCTACAGAGAAAACTACCATTTTTTTAAAAAAATTATTATTGTATGCTAGGACTAAAAATTATTTCAATTATCTATTTTACCAGTGGAATGAGGTATAATCTTAAAGTATTAATATTAAGACATTATGTAATTACCATTTCTTATCTTTGAACAAGGTATTAAAACAGTCATAATCCTCTCTATATAGTAGTGCCATTCAGTGCAAGTTATAGTAAGAAATAGATAAGCAGAAAAAATATGCATTTAAATCTCTATCTAGCACCTATTTATCCAATATCTCCAGTTTAGTTTTTAGTTTACAGCAGTCATCAAGAGATACATTGGATCTGAGAGTCATAAACCTAGACATTCAGTTCTAATGCAGCCCTCCAGAAACAAAGTTTTATCTATTTACTCAACTATAAAACAAAGAGCCCAAACTGAAAACAAATGTTTCTAATTCAAACTAATTTGCCTATATGGTCCTAAATATCTTAACCCAGTTCAGTGTTTAAATATTTTGTTGTCTTTGTGTTATTTATAACCATCATCACCTTTTGGCTGGCATTATTATTAAACCACTAAAACATCACATGATCACCATTTCACAAGCTTGTGCAAGCTATTAAAATAATATCATCACTCACCATACATTAGTGCCACCATGTGATACCTATAGAATTAATCAATATTAAAAAAAAATGTGCATTTGGATAAGAAGGCATTAAATAGAAATTTATATCACAAGTCTTTGACATCTATTGATTATTACAGATTTTACTGGATGACTCCATTGCATAAAGAGACTTTCTACTATTTTAATAGTTTTGCAAGGATAAAAATAGTAATCATGTGGTGTTTTATTGGTATAATTCCAATCCTAGCCAAAGAATGTTGATAACTATAGTTATAAAGCAACAAAACCACCTAAACATATAGATACTAAAGTGGGATGACCATACAGGAAAATGAGCTTCAATTAAAACATACTTATATTTTCAGTTTAGGATGATTATTTTATAGCTGGGTAAATAGCTAAAAGATAGTTTTTGGAGGGATGCATTAAACTCAAAAGTCTCAAGGCTCCACACTTAAGAATGACCATATGTTAGAAATTAGTCTGCAGATGTTTTGTGAATAGTTTTTAAATAGGAATTTAAATCTACAAATGTTCTGGCATCTAATGATAATTATAGCTAGCACCAGGTACAATACTGTAGGAAGAGAAATGCTTTTATTTTAGTATTAATGTTATTAAACATTGAATATGCATTATATATATATATATAATATAATCTTTAGCTTCATCATTAAAACTAAACTATCAGCCACCTAATTTGACTAAGTATAAAACACATTTTTTCAATAAGTTAATTTTTCTTTCAAGTTAATTTTAATAGAGTTTTACAGTTAAATGCTAATTCATTTTACAAGTCATTCTAGCATCTTTTATAAGACTTAATTATTTTAAAAATCAGTTTTAATATTTTTTATTGTATTCATTTGAGCTCATCTATATTTATAAGTGACTTTCAATTGTTTAAATTAAAAAAATATTTCCCTGTATAATAAATAAGTTAATGTTGAAATCTATTAAAAGCTAAAGTTATTTTCATATAACTTCTAGTATATTAAAATTCAATATTCAAATTATTGTGTAATAATAACTAAATTTAAATCTTTAATGTTTAGTATTATTTAATTTTCTTGTGTATAAGAAAGTATTACTTATTAATAAAAATATATTTTTAATTTATGCTAATCATTATAAAGATTAAGTCAGTGAAAATAAAGTCAAGTTATGTTCATTATAGAAAGATAAATAGTTAATTTATTATTATTAAAAGTTATTAGTTTTTAATTAAGAGAAACTTTAGAGAAATATGTGAGCTTGCAATTTTAATTTCATTTTCATTTCCTTGTTTATAAAATTTAAATATTATTTTTATATATCTTTAATTTAAAACAGTAAAAGTTATTTTGGAGAACTTCTCATTTAATTAATAAGATATAAAAATATTATAAAAGAATAATGTAAATGTATACTCTTTTCAAAATAAGGTAATTTATTACATAATATTTTATTTTATTGTAATAATTTAATTTTATAAATAATTGTTTTAGTTAAAATATTTTAATTAAAGTGTCTAGACAATATTAAATTAATTTCCATGTTTAGCTTTGTTTTCAGATATAAAATCAATTTTAATACTTTAATCTAGGAGATCAAGGAAAGGTGATTTAAAAATGTCAATTTAAATCAATGATGTCAATTATGTAGTTGGGGGTATAAAAGTACACAGAAAGAGTTTGCATGCACATGGGAAGTAGAGAAAAACTTACTTATTTTCTTTTCTAATTAATTGTTATTACTTTATTGCAGTTTAATCATTTTTAATAATTATAAGTTTAATTATTTTTAATCCATTTTATTTTTGTATCCACATGTATCCTTAAATAAGATTTAATCCAGGTGCCAAAACTTTAAGCTAAGTGCACTTAGAAGTCTGAAATCTACATTATTAAAAACATGATGGTGAGTTTAAGTAGTTATTTTTTCTACAACTACTGAATTATCTTTTTTGCAGAATTAATATCTAATGGGAACATTTTTTTTATTTACAGTAAACTTTATTATCAAATTAATATTCTTTGGACCATGATATTACATCTGTTAGAGACATGTTTTTCAATACTTATAGTAATTCTTAATATTTTCCATGACTTTGCTTAAAATTTAAAAAAAAAAAAGCTGAAAGGGTAAGAAATTTACCAAAGTCTTTGATACTTTTTGTCTCCAAAAATATCTCTTTGAAATATATTTATTTTAATATTATCATATTTTAACAATGCTTTTCTCCTGGATAATATCATTTTTAATATGAACTATTTTAATTCTGGATTGTAAAACCTCTATATCAGTTTTGAAATGACATTTTACTTAAAATAATTATTTATTTATTATTTTTGCTGCAGAATGAAAGATGAACTCTCACAATTATTTTAACTTATGTTTAATACTGGTTAGTGATAGGAAAAATATTCCCAAAGTCTGTCAAATGAAAATTGTTAATTATTTTTTCATTGAAATAGGCTCATTAGTTAAAATACTTTTGCTATCATTATTTAACTGTGACTGAATAAAATAATTAAAACAGTCATATATGTGTTATAAAAGAAATACAAAATGCTGTTACTGTACAATTAACTTTTAATTATAAACTTGCTTTGTATATGCTTCAATATTATTAGTGCAATAGTTATGAATTTTAAACTTTGCTATATAATGACACTTGCTTTATCAGATTAAATTAGTAAATGAAGACTAGACAATGCAACCTTTTATAATTTAATGGGATTATTTTCCTTTTTAGTTTTAAAGCATGTGCAAATATTTTTTGTATCATAAGTTCAGTATTATATTCTAACTGGAACAAATATAAAGTATCATAATAATTATCAAAAACCATGTATAGTGTAACTCAATGATAGATAATTAATTTCTGGACTATATAGTCCTTGGATTTATTTCAGTGTTAGCATTGGCACTTATAGGTATTCTTAAATAATAAAGCCACTTGACAATGTATTGTGTATTATTAAATCCATGTGTGCATGTAAGCTTAGATATTTTTAACCAAATCATTTTAATAATATTTGTTATACATAAAGTCTTGCTATTTTATATAAGTGTTGCCTCACTTCCATTTTTACTTACATGGTTTGTTTATGATCTTCAACATACTTATGCACTAGCTGAAGAATATGTTGGTATATTAAAGAAAATAAATAGTAATATTATGACATGACATTACTTAATTATATGTAGTTTTCCATAAAAAATATAGGACTCCAAGAACCTATATAATATTGACTGTTTGTCTGTGATGTGACTCTTGTGTTGGCTTTACGTAGATGGTTGTACATTAATAATGATCAAAACATATAAACTAAATTTCTTTTCAGATTTTTTTCATATGATTTATATAAATGTAGAATATATGGTTTGAAAATCACTGTCATTCTAATCATTAATAGAGAACAAAGTCCAAGATTTATATTATATAATGTATTTAATAAATTTTATTTCCCATGTATGTCCATACACACTTTCTATTTTACTTTCCATTTATTTCATTACACAACATATTTTAACTAATAAATGGCAACTATAAACAAAATATAAAACTACGCTCAGTCATGCATAAATTCATTTTTTTCTATTATTACATAAAATGCTAACCAATAGAGTGGTGTAAATCCATAAATTGATTTATTAATTTTGCACCTATAAATAGATCTTAACATGGTTTGAGCTAAGTTCAGGTCTAAATGGTTGTTTATTGAAATTATAAAGTAAATTAAAAACAGGATCACGATAATAATGTTGTTTTTATGTAAGATGAATAGATGATAATGTACACAAAGATATATATATATATATATATATATATTGTACCCTTACTTCTTATATATATATAATTATATATATATATATATATATATATATATATATAATTAGAAAGTATTTGAACCCAAATTTTTCAGCTTCCTTTAGTTATCTATTCCATCATATATAACTGACAAACACAACCACATACATGTGAAAAAAATAAATGATCTCCAATATATGTATTTTGTTCTGAACCAGCATTCATCAATTGGTCCAGATCACCATTTCCCACACACACATATATAAATAGTGCCAGGTTTATATTAAGATAACAAATTTTCAAACTTTAATTGACAGGTTTCAATCTTGACTGATCTTTAGTCATCCCTATCATTGAAAAATTTGCATGTTCACTTATGTATACTATACTTGTATTTAACTATTATATATATATATATATAATGAGTCAAAAGAATAGTATTAAATAAATAGACAAGTAAAAAAATTAAAGAGAATTAATAATTAAGGTGTAAGTAAAAGAATTAATTTTAGAAATGGACACTTAATAGGTCAAGTGGGAAATTAGGTTTTTAAATCTTCAAAAATAAAGCATACACAAATAATGAGTTTAAATATGAACATAAGCATAGGAGAGGAATGAATGGAATATGTGATGAATTTTGCACTTGTTTATTAAATATAACTCGATCCCAAATCATGGGGGGAGATAGTATTATGGACATAAGAGAGAATAGTCAGAGCATTTAAAAGAGTGCTAAGTGAAAGTTATGAGAAGAATCAGCAAACAGGAGATAATACATTAATCAAAATAACTGACAAAATAAGGAAATGATAGAGATAGTATTAATTGAAATCAATGAATAGATTAAACATATGATAGCGATAGTATTAATTGAAATAATCAATTAAATAAAAACAAAGAGGCAAATGTTGAAAGAAATAGTAGAGCAAGCAATGGAGAAAATATTAATAGAAATATTTTGCTGTCTTTATTGTAAAAAATTTCTGTATTCATCAAAAGTTAAAAGTATGATTGATACATTCAGGAGCATGACAATGAATAAAGAGTATAAATGATACATAGAAGTAGAGATATGAGGGGGAAATGTGTTGCTTCTACAAGAATGAAAAAATCATGAAATATATTAATTGATATAATCAATGTAATAAAAAAATAAATAGCCAGATATTGAAAAAAATAATGGAAAAAAAGATACAAGCAATGTAAAAAATATTAATAAAAATTAAAAGAAATAATTTGCTGTCATTCCTGGAAATGATTTCTGTGTTTATTAAAAGTATGAATGATATAATCAGGAAAATAACATGCACAAAAAATGAGGAAAAGTAAACAAGAAAATGGAAGAGGATTATAAATGATACATAGAAAAAGATAAAATATTTTAGGTGGGAAATGTATGGCATTTATAGAATAATCATGAAATACTGCCATGAAAGAAACAAAATATATTAAAATTCTAGAAAATAAAAGCAAAAAATAAGTCAAGAACTTGGGAATAAGCATAAATGAAAAATATTCTACAACTGATATATTTAAATCATAAAATGTTGATAATATAAATAATCCAATAGCTGATATAAACATTATACAGAATTCTAAAACTGATGTATTACAGAAGATTCTAAGTCCAATAAAAACATATAACTCTGATGTAAGGAGATGAAACAAAAATAATGGAGATATCAGTTACGAGACTTAATACTAACACAAATAGCATGGTGGTGAAGATGGGGAACAGGTTTCAAAATCAATGGAAACAGTATTATTGTAAAATTATTTGGGTAAGATGATGTGGGCAGTAGACAGAAGTTTAAGTTGATTAATTATGATATAATACTTGATGCAACACAACTTACTATGAAGTAAAAGACCAAATAATGTAATATTTCCAATTGAACAACTTACTATAGAGCAGTCTAAAATAATGGCAAACTTTGATAAAATATTTATATATAGTGAAGTCTATAAAAAGGTTTTTCTAATCAGATAAAGAAGAGTATTGAATAAAAGCAAGAAGAAAATAGTCACAACATGCAATTATGTTTAAAAGCAGTGACTAGAAGAATCATCTCTGTAATAATTGAATCAAATACTATTGTTGGGGAAGAAAATTAAAATTTGAGAAAAAGAAGGAATTCTTCCTATTCAACAGTGTTTGGATTTTGCCAATTAGCAATTGGACAATGACAGAAATTTCTCAGATTGAACATTAAAAAGTAGTACTGCAATCCAGTAGTAGAGTGTAGCAGCATGAAAAACAATTTTACCTGGATTAGAAGCCAGGAATAGAAAAATAAAGAAAGGTGGAGTTTTCATATGTTCATAAAGTTAAAAAAAGTCATATTAAATATCAAAAGAAACATATCACATTGACAAAGTGTTAAACATTATTTATGTAAGAGATATATCTGCATTTGTTTTGGTGATCTTGTTTTTGAATACAATCTATGAGAGTGGATTCATAAATTAGTAAAAAGATAGATAATGACTTAATGAAAGTATGATACCTTATTATAAAATATCCACATCAGAAAGGGAAAAAAATGTATACAAGAATTTGAAAACAAACAGTGTTGTAAAATATTAACTCTAGTGAAGAAAGTCTTAGAAGATAGATGGGGTAAAATTTATTTATTTTTTTCCAGTGATGTAAACCTTTTTCATGAACTTTTAAAAAATATATAAAAAGATAATTGCAGTGGAATCTCTATGATCTCTTGAAAAGCAAATGTATGTATTGTTAGTTTGCATTTATTGGATATATGTTTCCATATGCAATACATACAATGCTCAAATTATAGCCATTAAACCTACTGCTTATTTAAATTCATCAAAGCTTGGTTTTGTAATGAAAGAGAGAGAGAGAGAGTTATTGCTGAGATTTGAAATATTCATAAATAAATAAAAAATTATTGTAACCAGAAATTTTGGATTGATATTAGTCTATCTGTTTCTGAATCAATCAATCAATAGTGATCTGTGCTATGTACAGGTTCATAGCAGCAGTGGCACAATCTACATATTCCTTTCCCTATCTCTTCTAGCTAGCAAGATCAGATCTTCTTTTCTTTCTGTTTTCCTATCTATTTTCTCCAACATACCTTTCATTTACCTACTTTTTTTAGTATATGCCCAATTCAGTTTCTCTTGCTATCTCTATTTTCCCCAATAAATCTTCTTTGTATACTTACTTTTTCCAAAACTTCCTCATTACTTATTTATTCATCCAAATAAAATTTTTCATTCTTTTAAAATCCACATCTCAAAATCCTAATTCTTATACTTACTGCCCATATTTCTGAATTATGTTTGATAAAGAATATATTTAAAATACATGATAAAACTGGTTTCAAAACATTTACATATGTATATAAATAATGGTCTATTTTTTGTTAATTAAAACAAACAAATAAAAAATAATAATTTTAAATTTGGAACATTGTATAAATTTACCATGCCTAAATTGTACTCTTTGTTTTATTTACTAATATTACAATCAAGTGTTTTCTTTACTTTTTCTATTTGAATGATTTCAGTAAAATACACGTAGTATAATAATAGAATATGCTATTGCTTCAAAATTTATTAGATGTTTGAGCTTCTTAGATAACAAAGCTGGGTCATTATCCATACAGATTGCCTTTTTATCATTGCACCAAACTAAGGCAATACATGAAGAGACACCAAATGACAAATGGTTTTCATTCTTACTTTACTTTTCTGTCATGACCTATTTATTGATCAACTTTGGATGGATTAACTAGATACTCTTTGAGCCAACTTTTGAAAATATACATGCTGTGAATTTCATTTTCATAACAAATTTTCATATTTCTTCAGATTTTAAACACAGTTAAAGTTTGTTATTAAAAAAAGCTGTGGAATTTTTTACTAACATCATTTTCAAACATTATTAATCTACTTCAGGATAAAGTTCAATCCATATTCTCTGATCTCTTTTTCACTCTTCCTGTGCACACTTTCTTATTTCATTCATTCATGTCATATATGGCCTCTTTCTGGGACTTTTACAATCTCTTGGAATCCAGTTTATGATTTTAACTGTCTATCTATTATCATATCTTCTAGAAATTTGTCCAATCAAACTTCATTTCAATCTCTTATTTTTTTAAATGGCGTCAGTAACACCTATTTTTTTTCTCATTCATGTATTTCATTTTTGATGTCTTCTTGTTACTCCTAATATGAATCTCTCTATACTACTTTGAGTGGTTTTAAGGATATAGTAAACAAATTACACTAATTGTTGACATGCATTATCATGTGATCATAATATTTAATCTCCTAGTTTGCTTCAATGGTAGACAACAAAAAATAGTTTTTAAATTACCCACAAGTTATTACATAAAATAATAAACTTTAACTTTTATTTTTTAAATATCACTTGTGATGTATTACCAAATATATTTAAAAATTATTTCCAAACATGTTTTTTGTAAAATAAGTATGAATGTGCTATTTATATATATATAAAAATCTATAAAAAAAGTGATTAAAAATGATAAAAACAACTTGCTTATTCAATAAAGTATTGTACATAAAGATAAAAAACTCTATCTTAATTTCATTTATATACTAACATATGTTGTATTTTTTTTTCCATTTTAAAAATATGTGATATTATTAAACATTTATATATGTTTTTATTAACTCATAAAATTTTAATTAAATTTTAAAAGTAATAAATGAATAATTTAATAATATAAAAATAGTGAAATTTAAAAGTGTTAAATGTACTATTTTAAGTAACAAATTTATTAAAAATTATTTTTTGTCAGGATTACTCTCTTTGTAAAGATTTAAGTGCCTAGGCAAACGGGTAAATTTTATGATCAAGTTTTAAATTTTGATGCTGACACATTAATTTGGGCTTGATCTTTTGATATTTATTTTAGTTTCGTCATAAATTGTAAAACAGAGTTTTGACAGTTGAAATATAATAATACTTAGATATATTAATTATTAATATATTGAGTTGGATAGAAAACAATATTTCAAAGTTAGACATATTTTATTATTATCTATTATTTTACCACTATATAAAGTAATAGGAGAGTAGAAATAGTAGTAATAGCAGCAATAATAGTAATTCAGAATTTGGACATTTACCTGTAATAATTGTAATAAAAAACAATCTAATAATAACTGTAACAACAACAATATTTTTATAAATTCATTTTTCTCATTAATTGTAAAAAAATGTGCATAGCTAAACCAATACGGTGTTTTAATTTGTTTTGTTTTTTAAATTGTTTGGAGGAACGAAAAAAATTTTTCACAATTACATTTATAATAATAAATTATTTTTTTCCATTTAAAATTTTTCATTCATAGGGAAGTTTTTCATAAAAAAAAATATAGAATCTTTTCATTTTTTAAAGTAATTGCTCTTTTTTATAATAAATAAGTAAAATGGATAATCCTTTCAAAAATGAGTTGTTGATTTTAATATAATTCTATTGAACTATGGAAGTGTTAGTTGCAAAAATTCAAGACAATGAAAGTTTAAAAATAATGATACTAAATGTCAGAGGAATTAATGGTCCAAATAAATAAAATTTTAAAGTATATAAAAGAACAGAAAAATGATATAATTAAAATTACAGAAACAAAGATAAATACTAATACATCAGTTTATATAACAAATTCCGTGGCTAAACAAAATATTACCTTATATACACATAAATAACTGGACAGTTCAATGTCATCATCATCATCATCATCATCATCAAACATTATCAATTCACTGCAGGAGAAGATATCTCCAAAATCAATCCATCTTCTCCGATTGTTAGCTTTTTTTCTCCACATCACCCCTGCACACTTTCTTATTTCACACATTCATCTCATGTTTGGTTTCTTTCTGGGTCTTTTACAATCTCTTGGAATCCAGTTTAAGATTTCAATTGTCCATTTATTATCACCTCTTCTAGCAATATGTCCAGCTCAACTCCACTTCAGTCTTTTAATTTTTTCAATGAGGTCAGTAACACCTGTTTGTTCTCTTATCCATATATTGCATTTTTGATCTCTTCTTGTTATTCCCAACATGCATCTCTCCATACTTCTTTGAGTGGTCTAAAGTCTCTGTATTGCTCTTCTATTAAATGTCCAAGTCTCAAATCCATAAGTAAGAACTAGTCAAACACATTTATTAAAAACCTTTCTTTTCAAACACATAGGTATATTTCCTTTTGTATCAACTTATTTCTACCAAAAGCACTCCAACCAAGTTTAATTCTGATTGATTTCATCCATTATGTTTCCATATGCATTAATAATTTGACCAAGGTATTTGTAACTGTTAACTTCTTATAAATCATCATAATCAATGTTTATTTACATATTTTGAGAAAATCCATTAAACATTACTTTAGTCTTTTTAGCATTTATCTTTAGTCCTACCTTCATACTTTCATCTGATAACTCCTACAACATTTCCTGAAGCTCTAAAACATTTTTTTTCAAAAACAAGTACATCTGCAAAATCTAAATAACTTAAATAATCTCCATTTACTTTCTCTCCTTTAGATCTCCATTTTAATCCACAAAATACTTCTTGCAAGCACTGCTCTAAAAAGTTTTGAAGACATGGAGTCACCCTGCCTTACACTCTTCTCAATGTTGACTTTCCTAGTATTATTAAGTAATATAATTGTTGCTGTTGCATTTTTATAAATATTCTTTAAAATATGACAATATAACAATGTTAATCAACATTAATTTAGATTTAGATAGAATTCAAATTTTAACTTTGAAAACAAATTGTATAATTGTTATCTTCATTTTTCAAAATGTATTGCATTATTTGATCACAATTTATTCCATAGCAAAGAGCAGTGCCATTTTAAATGTTATAATGTTCAAAACAAATTGATTCATCACACAGGTATGATAACATTGGATGGTGATCTTAATTGAACATATAAAAATCTTTCCAATGAATTACAGTATAAAATGAAAGAGCTGTCCATCTTTTCATTTCAAAATATACACTACTAATGCATACTCTTTTTTTCAATAGTAGATATTCATCACTCATTGATTTATTTTTTTATTTCAGGCATAAATTAAATAATACTAAAATAAATGCAACAACAGAGGGATTTATTGACCATTTAAGTATACAACTAATAATTGATGACTATGACGAAATAAAAATATTTACAAATATTACTTAAAGAAAAAATATGACAGATGGCATTACATTTACAGTAAATCAAATATATAATACTTTAGTTATAATTATTATACAAAAAGTTCAAATCTACCATGTTGTATAGCATGGTATAAACCAAAAAAGAAACTAAATAAATTATGCAGAAAGAAAAACAAAACATTATGTCACAAAATCAAATAGAGGATTTTAGGTATATAGAAGATGCTCCAATTATTATCATCTTTTAAGTCAAATTCTGAACTAATTAATAATCTACATGATGGATATGATAAATTATATCAACAAGTCAACAGGAAAACCTAACCAAAAATAAATAAGAAAGCTAATCCCTAAATTACAATTCATATCAAAACCAATGCTTATCTATGCCAAAATTTATATACCTCATACAAAAAGTATTTTTATAACATCAAAAGCTCAAAATAAGTTTGTATCTGGTTTACATATTGGCAAATATATTTTTAAGATGTTAATAATTAAGTCTGGTTAGGTTAAAAATGAAAAAATGCACACTTACATATGAGCATAAAGGAAAAATACTAGAGAAGATTAATAAATTAAGGTTGAAAACAACATTTGCATATAATTCAATTCTTTCATCTATTTATGAACATTTATATTATGCCTTGGTTCCAGCAATAATAAGGTTTTAAAATCAGATGTATTATGAAAAATTGGTTGACCATATATTAAAAAGAGAATAATATTTAGTATAGTAAAAGAAAGAGATAAACAGATACCTACTATAAAAGACCTAAGACATATTTCAATTTAAAACATTGACTCTAAAATAATAGATACACTACTATTGAAAAGACTACATCAGTTTAGTTGATAAATAAAAAATTAAAACTGCACACCATGCTATAAAAAAAAAACAGCAGGGAATGTTTTATTAAAAATTTAAGAAGCAATTAAGTATGTCAGAGAATTAAAATTAAAAGAATATTTTGCAGTGAAAATTGATTTTAAATCAGCTTTTGATCTGATAAATTGGACATGATTATGCAAAGCCCTAAAGCAACTGTTATCAGAACATACATATTTATTTCAAGAAATAAAGAACTATATTAAAAACAGTAAAATCTCAATAAAGAATTATGAGATATTCAATTTTTTTTACTCCATTAAAAAAAATGTTGCAAAGATCACTATTAGTAAGCTCTGCTCTCTGCAGTATACATAGATCAAATGGTCTAATGTATTGACAACCAAAATAATAGCAATAGATTTTATTGATGATATAATAATAATGTTTAGAATATATATAACTTTCAAACTGTTATAAATATCCTAAATAGTTTTCAAAGAAAGACAGATTCCTCTATACAATTATTAAAATCGGCAGATTGGCAACTAGCTACAGGTAGAAAGATACCATCTGAATACCAGACAATTCCATTACTGTTTTTTTATGAATCAATACATAAATGAAAAATAAATAAAAAATAAATCTTTCTCATTAAAGCTTTATGAAATTACTAAAACAACAATTGTTAATGGTGTTGCTATGGGAGTCTTAGATTATTATGCACAATGGATAAGTGTTTTTAATAAATAAATTGAACCAGATAGCAAAAAATGGCATTTGGGGAAATCTTTACACCTTTTATAAATTTCAATGTTTAAATTACCCATTAGTCAATGAGGTGTCAATTTTATTGATCCAAAGTTATATGTATCATATATTAAAAAAGCACAAATGTATATTAATATAATACAAGACAAAAGTTATAATCCATCATCAGTGGATACTAGTTTAATTAATAAAATTAACAAAGACAGAAGATAGTTTTACGGTGACTTATATGTAGCATATAATGACTTGCAGGATAATTTCAATTTAAATAGTTTTGGTTAAAATTAAATATAATGATTTAAAAAAAAAAAAAAAAAACAATGTTCAGTATATTTGATTAAGGTTATCAAGAACATTTACAAAATATATGCCCTATATTCATATATTAAATTCTGCTTCAAATTTTTAAATGGTTTGCTACAAAGGAAGGTTGGCACTAATGTGGGCTTTGAGAGTTCTGCCAGCAGATATTCAATGAAATAGAAGACTGAAGAGTTGTGGGTTGGAGTAGTTTGAAGCCTGTCCATTAAAGTATGAAGATTGGCCATTTTAATATAAGCTGAGCATTGATTGTATATATGTGTGGAGATGATAATCTGGACCAACTGACAAGTGCTCGCTTAGCACGAAATACCTATATTGGTGATTATTTATCTTTTTGACATGTGTGTGATCAAGTGTGTCAGCAGTATGAGATGGTATGGATAGTTGAGGGTTATGTGAAAGTCTGAGTTCAAACCACCTATATATTACATATTGGAATGCAGGTATAAAAAGTCTGTGCTGTAGAAAAAAATCATACATTAAATAGTAGGTTAAAAATGAATTTGTAGGCTTCATTTATTTTTGCATATGAAAAAGGAAACCTTCTTTCACTTGTTTGAAGAATATGTAGTATTTAAATTCTTAAGATCAAAAGTATTTTATGCACCATACCTAAATTTGAAAAGGGAAATAAAGAATATTAAAAGACTTAATCCACATAATACAATGGTTTTGTTGTATGCTTTAAAAACTATATGCCTAAAGTGTGAAATGATTTGTGATAATAAAAATTATAATCTGTCAAAAAACAACTTGACAATGAATGATTGGAATAAATACTTTAATAACTGTATCAAATACACCCCCACCCCAAAAATAATAACAGAAAAATTTGGTCAAGCCCACATCTCCGTGAGAATTATGGAAATAATCTAAAAATCAAAAAAGTATTATTTAATTAATGAAGAAACTTATAAAATTATATACAAATAATTATGAAGATCTGTAATTTAAAATTTATATGTAAATAATTATTAAGATTATATATATATAATCTTAAGACTATGCGCCTAGATGCGACAGTAGTGTTAAGATTTGTAGAGGTCCCTACTGTCGCATCTAGGCGCATAGTCTTACGGTTATAGCCTTAATATATATTACTTAGATAATGAGTATGACCTTAACAAATTATTAATTACAACGGTAAATAATTATTGTAAAAATGTAAATAATTTTTGTTTTTTTGTTAATAAAAATCTTACTTAAAATAAAAAAAGAAAGTTCACGACAAATCATTATATCTATTTATGCTCTGATTATGTGAAATGCTTTTTAAGCTAATGCAATTCTAATTTTTTGTATGTGCCTACATTAATTTTTATCAATCTTAATTATAATAAAGAGTGCATAATTAATAATTAAAAAGTAAATGAGATATGCATTTGTTTCTATAAATCAAATTGGTCTATATAAACCATTTTTGAATAATTGGTAAAAGATACATGAATGTCAAAATTCTTGCTTTTAAAACAAAATTTAAATATATTGTTTTTAACACTGATACACACACACACACACACACACACACACACGTATCTCGAGAAAGAATTGTTCCTGGTGAGTATTAATGTTCGAAATCCCATTTTAAAGAAAAAATCATATAGACAATACTTTTTTTTTGTTTTAAAACAATTATTCGAGTATTAAAAGTCTAAATAAAATCAAAATTGAAACCTTCACCTTACAACTTTGAATAGTGTGTAAAAGGGTTGAATAGCTACAATGAAACTGATTTGTGCCTGAAGAACGATTTCATCCCATGAGATGTCATTTGTGTAATAGACATTTCCAGGATAGGGCTGGCAGCTGGCTGATAAATGCTGAGTTACTGTTATGTATTGGCAAAAAATAGTCTATGGAAAAAAAAAATAGCCAGTTACATTAAAATAACAAAATGAGTCATTGGAAGGTTGACCAGAAACGTCTTAAATAAGATTTTAAAAAAAGATAGGAAGGCTTAGATTTGCCATGCATTTAATTATAATTTATTGAGGTCAGAATAGCTTTTGATATTTATTTTATACTTTCTCGCGATGAAAAATAGAAAGGATCAGCGAGAAATAAACAAAGAAAAAGATCGCTTTTAGAATCAACAGACTTCAGATAGTTATTTAAAATCTTATTAAAATAATAAGAAACAAATATATATGGCAAAAAATTTCCGCTTCTTTCGTAAAGAAATAGAAATTAAGTTTTAAATTATATAACTATTTTTGGTTTGGTTTCTGCAGATATTTTTTTTATTTAATACAAAAATTACAATTGTTTGTTTGTTCAACGACTACTTTTAGTTAAATGCTAACAAACTTAATGGTGATGTATAGGATGATCATTTGTATAATCCCAGTTTCAAAGTAATAATTATAAGACTACATAAAAATTTATTTGCAACTTTATAAAAACTCACATAAATTATTGTTCCACGTACGAATAATGTGTCGTTACAAAACATGTCCCTATCATAATCATCAGCGAGTACTGCTCATATAACAGTACAACTATTTCAATTCCTAGATTTAAAAAAAGGCAAAACAATAATAATAAATAAGATCTGTGTCATGGAATAACACACTTGGACAAAGAAATATATCAAATGGGCACTGGGTTATGCACCTGACATAAAAGTGCAACTAGCTATTTGATGTAATGATGATAATTTTGCCAGGCATAACATGATTCTGCCGATATTTAAATACTTTAAAAACAAATTACAAACAAACCAAACAACTCAATATGGCAATCAAATGTTTCGCACAATCGAAGACCAACCCATATTTAAAGAATAAATCTTCATTAAAAAATTGAAAATATGAGCAACCCATGCCACCCTGGACCCCCTGGAATACCATTATTTGTGCTAAAGCACTTAGGATGGTTTACAGCAAATTACCTTATTAATCTGGCCAAATATCTGACCCAAGAGGTTATACACATGCAGGGGGTCTATCCCATTGCAATAGTTCCATACAACAAAAAGAAGACAAGCACTTCCACTCTATATGAATTAAGACCCATCTCAATGGTCCCTCTACCAATAAAAATTATAGAAAAGGCAGTAAAAGACATGATAGAGCCATACCTACTACCCATCATCTCCAAAACCCAATTTGCAAAAAACTTTGTCGATGGTACAGACAGCCTTTCTATTTAAAGCTATAATGATAACTGTTACAGAAAAAAAGAAATATAGTCCAGTGGTGGTGCAAATAGATTTAGCATTGGCATTTGACTCAGTAAAAATTCCAGTCCTATTGCAGATGCTCAAACTGTCAGATCTTCCTAGGAGGCTATTATATATAATAGCAAATCTCCTATTGAACCATGGAATACATATCACAGTGAGTGGGAGAAACTCACCATCTTTTGTTCCTATTCAATCCCCATCACAAGGATCCCCCCCCCCTTAGTGCATTGCTGTTTGCCTTCTACATGAACCCTCTCATTGAGAAGATCAATCAAACATTTGAGGGGATTAACATACCTGCAACAGTGCAACAAGTGAAATCCCTAGCTTACATGTATGATATCACGGTCTTCCTCACTTCCAAAAAAACAGATACCTAAGCTACAAAAGATAATTGATAATTATTCACTAGAATATGGGCTTAAAATTAATGCAACAAAAACATCAGCCTGGTCCATATACACAGGAAGGCAGTGCAAATCCATATACAAAGAAAAGCCAAGCCCATTTCTTGTCATTTCCATTTCATATGGTAGCCACAGGAATAAGATGCTACATATAGAACAAACCAAAAGAAGAAACTGAAAAAATTACAAAATCCCTAGCCAAGGCATACCTATCATTACATTAAAAAATACAATTGAATAATAGATTAATCACAACTAAGATAACATATTATATGCCAATAATTTCTTTTTCCAAGGCATTTAAATCCAAGATAAACACAATGTGTAATGAAATCATTTGGTCCAGAAAAACAGTGGCAATTTCCATAAAAAAAACTTAGAAAACCAGCAGATATAGGTGGACTGAGCTTATACGATATTACCGTCTTTCACATGCAAAAACTTAGAAATGTAATAACCACAACAATCAATCAATTTCCCAAAATGAAACCTCTACTAAAAATAACCCCTACAGACAGACCACAACCAAAGATTCATATATTGAATTAGTGATATACCAATGTAAAATAGAAAAAAAAATCCCAGAGCGATACATACAGAAATACAAATACTGGGAAATATACAATATTATACACACAAAGAACAATGGAGACAATAATACAACATCAATAATATGAATAACCAATAAAAAAGGATAAAAGAATATAAAAAATGGAAATTGGAACCAAAGTTTTTTGATTTTGTCCTGAAAATGAACCTAAATCCACTACCAACTATCAATTTTCAATTTCACAGAAGGATGTACATATCTATTGATCCTTTCTGTGGATTATGTCATAAAACAGAAGAAACATGGAATCACACAATGGACCACTGTAGAGGACTAAATCAAATAAGAGACATAATACATAACATATACAGGAAAAACAATACCAGGATTGAACAATTAATAGATGCTTATAAGGGAAAATCAATACCCACCATTAGAGCAGCAACATTTGTACTGTTTTCTCTGTGGTGCATCAGGTGCAAATTTTTAATTGGGAAAACACTAGATGACACCCTTCAGCATTTCAAAACAAACTAATGCAGATACAAAATAGGGACAAATTGATCACACTCCCAGACATATATGCAGTCACTTGCTCCCTGGTCAGGCAATGATCAAGGCTATAACAAAGCTTCAAATGGCAAAAAATTAAGAACAAAGACTATTCATTTGATTGTAAATATACAAATGAACTCATGTACAATCTGTAAATCCATTTTATCAGTGTACATTTTCTGGTGATACCATATGTAATCTACTTATTGTGCAATAAAGTATATTGTTGAAATATAATAATATTAATAGTAATAGTAGTAGTAGTAGTAGTAGTAGTAGTAGTAGTAGTAGTAGTAGTTGTAGAAGTAGTAGTAGTAGTAGTAGTTGTAGTAGTAGTAGTAGTTGTAGTAGTAGGGGTAGGTGTAGAAGTAGGAGTAGCAGTAGCAGTAGTACATTTAGAGATGGGTTTGCTATGAGGATACAAACTAATCTGCTTCCCCACATAGAATGAGCTAGTGCATTATTCATTTCACTTTGATATTTTGCAGTACTATCTTTAATTTCTACTGCAGTTAACCATTATTTTCTCAAATAGTTTTACAATCATGTTTAATTGAAGCTCTTCAATGTATTCTATTTTCCACTATATCTTCCCATTGGAAGCAATCAACACTGCTCATTATTAGAGAACATCATTAGAATATACTCATTATAATATAAACAGGTTTTGTCTTATGATCAAGTTTATCTTAAATCTCTCATTTAGGAGGTCTTATATTGCTTATATCCATATCTCCGAAACTTTTTACAGCAGTGCTGCAATAAGTATTTTGGGGATTAAAATGGGAATCTAAAGGAGTGAAAATAAATGGAGATTATTTAAGTCATTTAGATTTTGCAGATGATGTAATTTTTTTTGCAAATAATTTTTTAGAGCTGCAGAAAATGTTGCAGGAGTTATCAGATGAAAGTAGGACTAAAGATAAATGTTAAAAAGGCTAAAGTAAAATAAATGGAGATTATTTAAGTCATTTAGATTTTGCAGATGATGTAATTGTTTTTGCAAATAATTTTTTAGAGCTGCAGAAAATGTTGCAGGAGTTATCAGATGAAAGTAGGACTAAAGATAAATGTTAAAAAGGCTAAAGTAAAATAAATGGAGATTATTTAAGTCATTTAGATTTTGCAGATGATGTAATTGTTTTTGCAAATAATTTTTTAGAGCTGCAGAAAATGTTGCAGGAGTTATCAGATGAAAGTAGGACTAAAGATAAATGTTAAAAAGGCTAAAGTAAAATAAATGGAGATTATTTAAGTCATTTAGATTTTGCAAATGATGTAATTGTTTTTGCAAATAATTTTTTAGAGCTGCAGAAAATGTTGCAGGAGTTATCAGATGAAAGTAGGACTAAAGATAAATGTTAAAAAGGCTAAAGTAGTGTTTAATGGATCTTCTCAAAATATGAAAATAAAGATTGATTATGATGAGTTAGAAGAAGTGGACAGCTACAAATACCTTGGTCTGATTATTAATATATATGGAAACATAATGGATGAAATTAATCATAGAATTAAACTTGGTTGGAGTGCTTTTGGTAGAAATAACTTGATACTAAAAGGAAATATATCTATGTGTTTGAAAAGGAAGGTTTTTAATAAATGTGTTTTACCAGTTCTTACTTATGGATCTGAGACTTGGACACTTAATAGAAGAACAATACAGAGACTTCAAACCTCTCAAAAAAGTATGGAGAGATGCATGTTGGGAATAACAAGAAGAGATCAAAAACACAATATATGGATAAAAGAACAAACAGGTGTTACTGATGTAATTGAAAAAAATAAAAGACTGATGTGGAGTTGGGCTAGACATATTGCTAGAAGAGATGATAATAGATGGACAATTGAAATCTTAAACTGGATTCCAAGAGACTTAAAAGACCCAGAAAGAGGCCACATGTGAGATGGATGGATGAAATAAGAAAGTTTGCAGGGGTGATGTGGAGAAGAGAAGCCAAAGATTGGCGAAGACAGATTGAACTTAGAGAGATCTTCTTCCTGCAGTACATTAATAATGGTTGATGATGATATTGCTTATTCGTTTTACATGTCTAAACAAATCAGATTGTGAATATACAATAGTAGAATCTACAGTATCACATTGATTAAATAGAAGAACATGTTGATTAGTCTTGTGAGCTTACTATTATGTTTTTAAAATTTTACAATTTTTTTTATATAAAATTAATAATAGTACATGCTTTTATATTATGCTGACAGAATGTCTTAGACTTCCATAGAATAATTTTGGTAAAATACAGCTCAATATAAAACACATAAAAACATATACCAATAGAAGATCAATTGGTGCTTTAGTTTACTGCAACACAAGAAGAGATACCCAATAACTGCATTACTATTTATTGTGCTGCTTCCATGGAGAACTGTTTTTATTTATAGAATATTGCAATAAACTAATGAATGAAATAATGTTGTATTGACATTGACATTTCTAGCCAATAAAACAGGGCCCACAATTAGAAAATAATAGAAATTACTAAAATTTATCATTACTCACTAAGCATCAGATCTAGACTAGATTATTTTTTGTTTTTTAGCTTCTTAGCAAATGTGACTGTTAGATGCATAATTATAGCTTTGAATTCAAAGTCTTCATTTACAAAGAGAATAATAACTAATGGATTGGCCATGAACATTTTTAAGAGCAATGCCATCTGATGATCAGTAATTTCTCAAACTTAAAATATATATCATTAAAGTAAAGACATGCTATTGTTTATATAAAATATTTCAGAAGCTCTAAGTACATCTAAAAAGAGATTTTATAAGTAAAAAAAGTGAAGCTGAATTATTCCATGTGTTAATGTTCAATTAAATTCAAATCTATTAGTCTTTAACTGATGGTTAATATTATATCTGGGCTTGGACTATGATAATTGTTGGCATAATTAGTAATTAATATTAATCCTTAATGTTTTAATATGAAGTGGATAGTATCAAAACTATGAGGACAGAAAGTTTGATACTCTAAATCGAAGTATGATAAAAGATTTAAAAATATGTTATCCATTTACTGTCAATATGTTTGTGATATTAAAGATTTTATTATCTAGAAAAATGATTACAATGCTTTATTCATGTATAGGGACCAAAAGTGAATTTTTAATTAGAGATATCGTTAGTGCTCTCTAAATTAAAAGAAAATATTGTACTTACATCTTAATACAAAATTAAAGGCTATCAATATAAAATAAAAACGATTTACCAAATTTAGATATAATCATCATCTGGAAATAATTAAATCCACAAGGTGTGTTTTATTTTAAGAAAAACAATGATAAAAAACAGACTAAAGAAGTCTTCACCATTGCATTAATTAAAAAAAGAAAGACACATGGTATTTAATAAACATTGATATTTGGATGATTTTTTAATTGGATATATTTATTTCTTAATTGTGACTACAAATCAAAAAACCCCTAAACATCACATGATCACCATTTCTTATGCTTGCTCATAACTGTTATTAAAGCCACTCTGTGCATCCATTGATTACTCTAGCTTGCACTGAGTGGCACTACTGTACGGAGAGTTTTGCCTGTTTTAGTATGCTGATATTCTAAACTTGTTTGATGATGTAGAATCAATATGAACAACATTAAATATACTATAGTGTATAACCAAAGAGTCAGATTTTTCCAAAGATTAATAATGTTTGGTCACTAATGTATTTTTTTGTTCACTTGGCCAAATGCATATAGTTTTCTTTTTACAGTCTTTATTTGGAAATTGATCCAGAAGCATTAAATTTATTGTATCCACATGGACTAGTACACAAGGGATGATTTAAATAGCATAATGAATTTAAATGACAATGAGAAAAGAAGAAATTTGTAGTACCATTATAGTTGCAGTTAAAGCTTATTATATATTTTTAGCAATTAAAATTTTTTTTTCCTCATATGTCATAGCATCGGCCGGGATGTGAACCCATAACCATCTGCAACCAACTACTTGCTTGCAAGGCAGCTGTGGTGACTTCTTGGCTAACAACACTTGACAAAGCAATTTAAAATTTGACTGGAAGTTACATTCTAAAACAAATTTTAAATGTTAACAAATTGGGTTGTGCCATGTCACACATTTTGAAAACAAAAATAATCAAAATTTTAAAGCATTGAAAAACCAACCACATGACTTTTCTAAATGATAGTAATACATATGATGATTAAACATTGAAGTTATTATTATGAAAAGGGGCACAAAAGTAATGATAACATTTTCACTTCATGCTACAACATTTGTTCTGCAATTTATAAATAAAACAATGGATTAATGTATTAAAATCTTATATATATATATCGAAATATTGTTAAAAATTAAAAAATATATTTTATGTTGGAAAAATCACAGTTAAATGATGTAGGTAGTAATCAGTGAAAATAATAAACTTAAATGCACACACACACAACACACACACACACACATATATATATATATATATATATATATATATATATATATATATATATACGTAATCAGGTCCCTCCAAATGAATACTTTATTTATTGAATTTCATCTTACATTTATTTCTTATACTTTTATGCAACTTAACTTTATTTTATCTTAAATATCTTAGCTTTCTATCTCTTGACTTTAAGTTTTAACATTTACATTACTAAGCTTATTATATGCTTAATACATACCTTTCTTGGCAATTATTATTTTATATTTTTTTGCTTTGATGATTTTAATTTATTATTGTAAAGCTCAATACATATTTATTCTTTATAATATTTCTTTTTATTTTATTCATAACATCATTTAATAAGTTTAACTATCTTTTAAAAAATAAATTTTGGGGCAATTTGACCACACTTTGGCAGCACTTGTATTTATTTATTTTAACAGGCTACTGTTTATTCTTGATACATTAGTTTTTTATTATTATTATCAGAATATTATTTATTTAATAATATCTTTAGACGTGTTGCAACAGATCAACGCTTCAAGCAGAGAAGATATTACCATTGATGACTTAACCATCAATGATACCCGTGGCCAGAGTGAGGCTATACAAAGCATAACCAAGACAACATTTCCTGACCATGGCCCACTTTGACAGCTGGAACAAAAATATGCCATCCAAAGCATTTTATTTATTTTGAGAATCAAACACAGATGCCATCCGACTATAGGTTATACAGCTGGCATACTCAGATGACAGGCACACCAATCTAGTGCTGGAAATATCCCAAACTAGCTCCTATTGTACAGCACATTTAACTTCACATATAAACATTTATATCTTTAAATAAATAGTAACATGGTGACAAGAGAGAAAGAGAATAGTCCAAATAATAATTAAGCAAATATCATTATTTATTCATGCACAAACATATCTAATATAATATAACATAACATTTTACATAAAAAAATATACATGATTAATTCAGATTAAATTTTATAATAGTCCTTTATTAATTTCATTTCATTTAAAATAAAGCATCTAGACAGTTCAAAAGTATATTTACCTAGGTTTTCATAATTGTCAATTTCCATCCAGTTAGCCTTTGGTGTTCTATCGATGTTTTCCAAACATGTTTTTCATTTTTTGGGGTCAACAATGGGGGAGAGAGAAAGTTTGTGGCAGCATCTATTTCATAATTTTGTCAAAAGTTTCCAGTAAGGGTTCAGGTGGGGACAGTTGATTTTATGGAGGACTTTGGGGCCTGAAACCCAGTTGAACCATACTAAGGGGGTCTAGTAATGCATGTTGTTAGTTCTGTAGCTTCTGTAATGATATTTTCTGCAGCAGTAATGACTAGCTCTATACTGTCCTTACCGTTCTTAATCTCCAGATAACTGAATAAATTAAACAGTGAATACCATAATGAATCAATATCAGCATGAATACCAGAATAATCTGACAAAATGAAGATGGGAATGAATAACAATAAACCATTGTGACTTTTATACCGTTCCCTTACCGTAGCATTAATTTTATCATACTTTAAATCTATTTTTTTTTCTAATTAAATTTTACATTTTTTTTCATTTAATTGATTTTTTTACATTTTTCTTTAATGTAATCTTTTCCTAAATTAATCTACTATCTCCTCATATTTATTCTGATGAGATAGCTTACATAGTTCATAATTAATTTTTAAATATCAGTACCAGCCAGAAATTTTCAAAGGCTTTCAAAGAGTTTTCTTTCACTAATTAAAATCAATCCATTTTATTTTAGTTTTTCACTAAGATTTATTTTTAAACATTCCTTTATTTGTTTTAATTTATAAAAAGGAGACTGAGTTTTTAAGATTTTATTTCTAATCCTTTTCCCCACATCATTCTCAATAAAAAGCTTTATTCTCTTTTAAAAGAAAATATAATACATTTTCTTTTATTTTATTACATTTTAAAATCTACTTAACTATTTCATTAACTATTCTTCCTTAATAAATTTGATCATATATATTTAAATTATGAAATATGTTATGCAGATGTGTGTGAGTTTTATAACATATATCTCGCTAGTGTTACAATACACACATATAAATATACACACATAAAGAGTTTAAATATTTTTTGAATTATTAACATCAAATATACTTTTAACCATGAATATCATGTGAAATCATCAAGAGTATACTTGGTGATAATTATTCAATAAACATTTAAACTTTGATTTAGTATTTCTTCTTATATTAGCCTTATAATTATGGCAAAGTATCAAGATATATATATATATCATTAAAAACCAGTCAACACTTAGACAATTCCAATATCAATAACAATCAACAATTTCAAATTGTTGTCAAGGCAACATTCCCTCTTTATTATTAAAAGGAGTTTGCCTTGATAACAGTTTAAAATTGTTGATTGTTACTGATATTGGGATTATCAAAGTGTTGACTGTTTTTTAATGATTACTTACAAACCTATTTAGCCTTGAGCATTATTACACTTTATATATATCTAATAAAAACAATAACAAATAAAACAAATACAAATAATAAGAACAATGGACAATAACTTTTATAATATTTTTTATATTTTAAAACAGTTTTCATGGAAAAAGATATTAACATGTTTATGCTATAAAAATTGTTTTATCTATTCTCCAAAATACAAAATATTATTTTTACTACAATAATATAGCAGAGAATGGAATACAATGGGAATCTAAATGTTCACCACATGATACAAATAAAAATAGTTGTGTTTCACAGGTTTATTTTGTAGCATGATGATAAATGTTGTCTTGGGTTTTTTTTTTTTTTGTTAAAAATTAATATGACAACATTTGTTAGAAATAACTGAAATGATAGGAATGACCTTAAAATACTTCTAATATTAGACAATAGTGTTGTAAAAGGATATAATTTCTCAAAGTAGTTAACTTCAGCTATATAGATTGCAAGCCAAATATCTTTTGTTAAGATTTTTTAAAACTATCTGTAAAATCATTCACATGTTAATGTTACTGAAGATATGTAAACAATTGTTTCATCCATGTTTACAGAATCATTTTATATTACTATAGCTCCATTACACTCAAGGACACATCATTTTTAGATAAATATATTACAGATTACTACTCATTATTAGGCTAGAAACTATTATACTATTTAGTTCATATAATTGATCTATTCTCATATGATTCCATAATCCCTCAGAATGCTATATATAATAATTTTTTCAGCAGTTATGAAGTTATTCAGTTTGACACTTCAATAGTTTTGTGCCAATACTTGTATTGCAACATTATGATGCTTGGTTTCAATACTGCAGTAATGATTCTATATTTCAGCTTTCATTTTTGTAACTAGATGGCAGAAGTTATCAGCAGATGAAAAAAAACTTATAGAAAAATGCTAACTTTCAGATATTAAGTTTCATAAAATGGCAGAGCTTGTTGTCATTACTTTCTAAAACAAAAAAGATTATTTCTAAAGTTAATTTATTTGTTTCACAGTTAATATAAATATGTTCAAAATTGATTATATTTAATATATATATATTGTTAAAAGGAGATTGCTTTGACAACAGTTTGAGATTTTTGTTTATTATCTATATTAAGAATGTCTAAGTGTTGAATGTTTTCCAATGCTTATATATATATATATATATATATCATATTATTATTATTATTATTATTATTATTATTATTATTATTATTATTATTATTATTATTATTTTGCGAGATATTCCATGTAGTGAAATAGCTAAATGCTGAAGTTTCAGAATGCTCTGAGGAAGGTACTTGATATTGTACTGAAACATCAGCATTTAGTTATTTCACTACATGGAATATCCTGCAAATAATAATAATATGACATCTTTTATCTGTGAAAATATTAGAATTAACATATATATATATATATATATTATACCTTCACTTATATATATATATATATATTATACCTTCACTTCCAGGAAAATATAATAATAATAATAAAATAGGACTAGCTCAGATACATGGTTATGCTTGGCTAAAATACAACTAATCAATAATAAAGATAATCTATGATGCTATCTATTATTTAACTAGCTCTAACTACTAAGAAATAATAAAATGGTTGGTTTTATAAAATTCAATAAATAAAATATTAATAAAATAATGAGAAAATGAAATGAGATACAAGGAGTAATTTGAATTATATTGAGCTAATATCCCACAGGATACAACCTCAATGGCATAAGAATACTACCCCCCCCCCCATTATTTCAAATAATAATAATAATTTTATAGCATTCTTATGACTTTAAAATAATAATCAATTAAATATAATACTAATAAATAATTCCTAATCTCTTTATTCAAAAAATATAATTATAATAATCTCAGGTTCTTTAAACTAATTCGAATCATTCAAATTTCTGTAGTCAAGTATGATAAGAAATTTTATGTCACACTCAAATACACCTAACTAATAATAATAGTAATAAATAATAATAATAATAATACTCAATGTATAATTATCAATCTTATCTACTTTCAATGTTATGGTAATGATCAATAATAATAATAACAATAAATAAACATTACTGTATAATCGTTTAGCTTTCATGTGACATCTCAAATAGAATATGTGATATAATCTGATAATCTGAGAATATGTGACAATGAATAATATTATAATTCTATGCAATAAATTATATGATTAATTTATGACCATAATGATAATAATGTAAGAATGAAATTTCTCAAATAAATCATATTATGAAATACTGTAATTTCTCAAATAATTAATCTCATTCGTACTGTGCAAATATTATGTTTTGGTTCAATATATCTGAAAATCATATGTGTGCAGTGTGAAAAATTCATGTAACAGAATTTATAAAAACTAGTTTAACCAAATTTTATTATAACACGTTTATCAAAAAATAAACTATTTACAATTAAAATCTCGGATAAATTACATACTTCTTCATTTCAAAAATAAAAATAATAAAATCTAAAAGTACCTAAGCCTTCATTCTGACTTAGAACTTTTTATATTTCTTTACAACAATTACAATAATATTACCAATAATATTCATGGATATAATTATAGCTTAAAATATATTATCTACCAATTGAATTATATTATAATATGCTTTCCATAAGCATACACAAATTATGAAAACATAAACATAAACTACAGAAGTATCACCTATTTCAATATATGTCTATCGATTTAGACTCAATTAATCAAATAACTTTTATTATGATAGTGCTGACATTATCAAAAAAAAAATATTTATTTCAATTTGTTACTAAATATGTGGACTTAAATAAAATAATATAATTAACATACTTTATATCTCTTGCTTGGCATTAATTTAATATAAATTCTATGTGTGTGTTTATGCTTATTCTAAACATAAAAAATCATATTTATAAAATATAAATACTTGTTCTATGTTATGTTGTTTCTCTGGGTGAATTATCCTTTAAAATATGCATTACATGTATGATAAAAATATTCAAAAAGTCTCGTGAATAATTTTATTATCACTTATATATTTTTATAAAAAATAGTTTATTAAAATATGGAAAGTATTTATGATTCTTGGTCATTATATTTTAATTTTACTCTCAATCTGATTTGTATTTAATCTCAACATACATCAAAGCAAGAAAAAAACTATCTTATCCTCTTTCAAAATAATCAATTATACAAATCCCAAAATTATTTATTATTCTCTTTCAAAATACTGTTCTGTATGATGCAATAACTTTAGAAATTATCGATGTGTAGGTATGAAGAACTAACTAGAGTATTGACTCAATAGGATAAACATATAAGATAATCAAAATGGCAACAGTGCATATAAAGAAAAGAGGCATGACTTCTCCGTCTAATGACCAACCCTACAAAATAATGTCCAAGCTATTTATTCAGCTCTTTGGAACATTAATATTCAATACTAAAGAAAACATTGCCCATGGAAATATGCAAGTTACAGGGCTTAGTTATCTGTACCTGTATAATTACTAAGATAATAAAATTACTTTCTATTCCCCATAAATCCTACATCTCAGCATCCCTTTGGTTTCTTTTCATACTTCCAAGATCACTACCACTTTAAAATTTCATAACAGATTTATCAATCTACATCACCAAAAATTATCAAAAACATTTTTCTAAAACAATAAATAAGATTCACATATATATTCAACATTCTAGACTACTTAACAAGAAAGAATTATTTCACTCTCAAAATTTGTCAATAGAAATACAAATGATTTTGTATTGATGTACTAAGTCAATACTTTAAACATTTTTTAAAATAATAGGGTTCATTTACTAAAGAATCATATAATTTATATTCATCATTAAATCATATTACATTAATAATATAAAATAAAAGTATGCATATTTTTAAAAAAATTCTAACTCATATAAGTTTTATGTGTGTTTAATGCATTCACACATACCCATACATTCATATGATAATACTATAAAATACTCCAAGCAATCTAAATAAAATAAAATAAATACATCATGTAAAAAAATAATATTTTATAATTTTTACCCATAGTGACAATTGCTAATTGGTCACTTTTAGACATTTTCTGGTCCATATTTCATAAAATATTACATAATATTAGCATTTACTCAGCAAAAAACTATCATACTAAAAAGATATTTATAAAAAAAAAACTTTACAGAAAATTAAATATTCTTTGCATTAATTACTATGTTATGTTAGTAAATATTTTGTATGTAATTTTCATGCCTACAATAATATAAAAATAATAATATTATTAGTACATAAAATAATTAAAACCATATTTACATAAAACTCCAATTGATCAAAAAGTAATTTCAAAAAACAAAAAAAAAAATTCTTTCTTTCAGATATTTTCCATTATAAATCCTTGCAAACACTCACCCACCCCCCAACACACATTGCTATGACAACCATTGTCTTAACACTTGAGAACAAAACTTTTCTCCCCCAATGTGACACATGATCAAATGATTTTTTTAAAAAAATGATGAAAATGAAAAAATTAAAAGAAGTCAACTTTAAAATCTGGATTCATTCATAAAAATAATCATTAATCTCTGCTTGAAAGTTTATAAAAAGTATAGTCCTTTGTCTATATCTTCCAGAATAATAGACTATTAAAGATGATATTAATTTATAAAGTTAAAAAATAATCTTCATTATATAGAATCCTGTGTTGGGTTTCTTGCATCTATTACAGCTATATCAGTTCAGGCATACTTATATGTAAATTGAACTTTTTTTTTTTATCAAGAAATTTATTTAACCCAAAATATACATAGTATTATGATATACAGGATAACAGGTTAAGCTTGGTTAAAAGGTTAAGAGTTCTCATGCATGTATTATTATGTGGACATTGGTCTATCTTGTACAACTTTGTATTGATAGTGGTTGCAGTATTTCCATTGAACGACATTGTGTTCCTGCAACAGGTTGATGCTTAGAGTGACCATAGAGTATTTATAGGGATGATAAATATATTGCTTTTTGATGGTGGGTTTGATGTGAGTTTGTTGCAGTGTTTGCATTATTGTTGTATCGGGACTTCAAACAGTCTCCATGTCTCAAAGAAGGCCGTAGAGGTAGAGAGGATTTCATCCCTTTTTTTGATGTTGTTGATGATGTTAATGAAGAGTTGGAGAGGATTTAAATGAGCTCCTTCAAAGGCTAGCTTGCAGCAGATGGACCAGATGGAAAAGGTGAGGAATGTGGATAGTCTTATCCATGCAAATGTTTTTGTGCCAAGGCAGTGCTGGATTGAGTTAATTATTTGAAAGTTGATCTTTGAGTTTGTGTGGATTAATTGTCTGATACTGTTGAGATTGGGGCAGATGTTTAAAATGTGCTCAAATGTCTCTGATTCCTGGCCACAGAGTTGGCATAGTGGGTCAATGTTATTGAATCCTCTTCTGTTTACCAAAAACCATTTAGTTGGTAGGGCATCAAGATTTATTTTAATTATGAAGTCCAGGAATTTTGCTTCGAGGCTCCAAAATTTAAACTGTGATATGATTTTCTTGTTGGATATGTTAAGTCTGGAAATAGGAGAATATGTTTGAGGATGCTGTAGATTATATGCATCCCAGTATTTCATTTTGGAGGAATAAGCAGTTTCAGGACAGTTGTAAAGGCATTGAGAAGCAGAGGTTAAGAATGATATCCAATCCTGTTTGAGAGGTGGTGGTCGGTCGGTGGGGTCAACTGGCATATGGACTTGGAAGTTGTCAAAAATAAGGGTTAATTTATGAATAAGATTGTGGCTTTTTTGGAGAAAAAATGTATAGGGGAAGTGGAGTGAAAGACCATTCAGCCATCAGGGATGGTGCATGCCTTCTAGACTGATGGCAACAGTTTTCCCACCCCAGAACAACCTAGAGCAAAGTGAGTTAATTTTACTGACAAAGATTTTGGTAGGTTTAATAATTGGGAGGTAATAATTAATTTTGGGGAAAAGGACCATGTTGAGTAAGGCCACCTTCCCATGAAGTGAAAGGTAAACCTTAGCAAGTGATGTTGTTATTTTGCTGGCAGATTTTAATATTTCATTTTGTATTTGTGATGTGATGATAGTAGGTGGTTTGTGAAAGGGAATACCTAGGAAATTCTGTGGTTGTCCAAGGAAGTTAGTTGTAATCTTCTTCCCTGTAGCAATTCTCCATGCAGATGATTTTTGAAGATTGAAGGAAAGTTTATATTGGTGAGTGTAGTCATTTAAAATTTTGTTGAGATGACCAAGATATTTTTGTGATGGCAAGACTATGAAGATATCATCCATATATGCGAGGATTCCTATCTCCCTCTTTAGTCTGGGAATGTAGATTCCTGGAAGTTGTCTTTGAATGTCTAACAGGAGTGGATTGATGTAAGCAATGAAAAGAATCACACTAAGAGGGGATCCTTGTGGAATTGAATGTGATGGTTTGAAACTGTCAGAGGTTCTTCCATCTAAGGATATCAGTATGTGTCTGTTTCTAAGAAGATTACTTATGATTTGGAGGTATGGCTTGGGTACCACATAGTCAGCCAGAGTTTTAAGCAGGATGTTGATCCTGACTGAATCAAATGCGGCAGCTATGTCCAATTGAACAGCAATTGGTTTAGATTTCCTGTTTGTTCTTAAGTGATCAACTAGGGATTTAACTTGGGCCATAGCTAGGGTGGTTAATGAGCCTTTTTTGGCAAACTGGGATGGAGAAATGTATTTGAGAATACCTTCTTGAATGATATCTTTTATAGTGGATTCAATGATTTTTATAATTAAAGGGGACATTGAGATGGGTCAAAGACTCATGAGCTCTGATGGTGGTTTATTTTTCTTAAGAAAGGGTACCATGGAAATCGGGTAAACATTGGGGATAATTTTGTTTCCATCTGTTAAGTGGTCTATCATTCTATGGATAATTGGTATTGAAAATTTGCTGAGGTGGGCTAGAATGAAGCATGGAATGCCATGAAGCCCAGGATGTATTTGATCTCTAAGGGATGTGATTTTGTTTTGTAGCATGGATTCCATTATGCAATGCATGTCTGGAACTTCTTCATTTTTCCATATAGTGAGTGGTGTTTCAGGATCTTTTTGAGGAATTTCCTGGAAGTGATGCTTAATGCCTTCCAACATTTGTTGACCAATCCAGGATTCCCAATTAGAAATAATTATTGAGGGTGTATTTTTTATTCTTGATGTTCCAAGGGCCCAGTGAATGTAACCATGGGTCCAGAAATGTTGAGATTCAAGGAACAATTTTGCTCTCTTGATGGATAGGTATTCTTCTAGTTTTTTCTGTTGTGTTTTGTATTTCAATTTTAAGGAAATAATATCTTTAATGTTGTCTGTGTTACTTGGAATTTCTTTAAGTTTGGAGCTTATGTTTTGTAAATCATTAAGCAATTTAACTGGACCTTTCAGCTTTTGTGTGTAGTTACTTATGAGTGATTGTATGACTTCAATGAATGCAAACCATGCAACTTCAATGGGTTGTGATAGAATGTCAATTTTTTTGAAGTAAATGTAGGTCTCTGAGATGACAGCTTCAGTCACTGTTGTGCAGGTTATCATGTGGAGAGTTTGGTGACTGTATTCTCCAGTGTAAAGTGTCTTGTCATGAAGAAGTTTGATAATTTGTACGAGGTGGTCTGAGTATGTTACCAGTTGAAACTGTGCTTCAATTTGGAAGTGCAATTCTGGTGAATAGTAGAAAAGATCTATGAGACTTTTCCAGCTTTAAGTGTAGAAGGAGAAGGATCCTGGGGACAGAAATCCCTTACCGCACATGAGAGTTTTATTGATTAGGTGTAAGTATTTATTGTTGAAGTGGTAATAGTTCACATTGAAGTCACCTAGGAGAAGTGTGGTGATGAGTTGGAGTGTAGTACCATATTTATTGTATGTATGATGTGATGAAAATTATTGACTGTGTTTTGAATATAAATGAACAGGATGTTGAAGATTTGTTCCATGGAAATTGGCATTTAATAGTTTAATAAAGTTAGCCTAAAGCTATTTCATCAGGATAATTTTAATTATCCAGATATTTCTCTTCCAGATAATAAATTTCCAATATCAGTTTTCCTCATGTTATTAAATATATGCGATCTTTTTAAATAATGAAGACTTGCCATGTAAAATATATTTGCAATAATTTTAATCTTTATTTCTTCATTATTTTGAATAAAAGTTTCAGAATAAATTTTTAAAAGAATATTTCCTTTAAAAAAATATTTACTGTAATTCGATATATTTTCAAAATATTGAGAATTAAAAGTCTTTACCATACAACTTTGATTTTTAGATAAGACTATCTTTTTTCACAATAAAATGCATTTACATTTACATTCCTGCAAAATTTTCTGTCTAATTCTTTCCACAATGTCCAAAGTATTAATATAACCAATATTATATTTTTGTTCATTAATAATTTTAAAAATATATTTTCACTTAATGTCTGTATCTTCATCCTTTCTTTCCACAGATATACAATTATTTTGGGCATGAATTTCATAGTTACTGTGATGCTAAATTAAGTTTCAATAGACTATTTGGTAAGGAATTTTAGTTGCTTCAACAGTGCATGATTTAAACTTGATATACTTCTAATTTTTAATACTATCTTTTTTAAAATTAATTCCAATTAATATAATATCCAATACATTAATATTTTACAAATAATAAATTATTTAGAGAGCTGTTTAACACAAATTGACTTTTAAAACACAATTTCATCACCCCAAAAAAGTGACATCAACTTTTTATACCAAAATAAATTGATGATTTGATTGGCTATTTAGATCTTTATCTGATGATCTAATTTACATATTAGTACTATCTTACACAATTAAATTTCAAAAATAAAAATGATGATTCACCAACCAAATATTAATTATTACATTATTTAATTCTAAACTAATTTTATATTTTTATTTAAACCAACTAAATATTTTAAAATAGCATTTTTTTTAAAAAAAATATTTTATTATTTTATCCAGCATTTATTTTTAATGTATCTATTTTTTAAAAATCTAATTTTATTAACTACATTTATTTAAAAAAAAACTATTTAAATATTTGATAAACAGAGCAAAACTCTCCATACAGTATTGCCACCTGTGCTAAACAGAGTAATCAATGGATGTCAGAAGGCTTGTGCATAAAATCCCTATTTAATGCCTACTCATCCAATATCCCCATACTAGTTTCTGGCTTGTGGCCTTCGTCAGTGAGGAGCTTTGGATCTGAGAGCACTGCATCTAGATCTTAGGATCTAATGCAACCTTCCAGCAACCACCTTTTATCTCTACTTAACTACAAAACTATGAGAATAAAATTGAAAACACAAAAAAATATTTTCAATCTAAGCTCAATAGCTTATATAGTCATATGGGTCTGAACTCAGTTCATCACCCATACATTTTGGTGTCTTTGGCTCTTTTACAACCACAGCCACCACTATCTTATTAGGCAGGATTGGTGTTAAACCATGTGATGCTTAAATACTTAAATATTTTATAACAGCTAATTTTTATCTTGTGATAGACAAATAAATGTTTCAATTTTATAGTACAATTCTAAAGCAATTTTAAAACTTTTTTAGAAAAAACTTGTGAGCACACAAGTATGAATATTTACATGTCACAAAACTGAAAACTCAGACAATCTGTATCAATTTCTGTCTGGTAACAAAAATAAATATTTAATTGCAAAAATATTATATTAAAGAATAATGATATAATAGAATTTAGAATAATAATTTTGATACTATTAAATGAAATACATTTGTCCATCACAAAATATTACATTTTTAAATAAATATTTTTTAATACAACTATTAAATATAATTTTCATTTGAAAACACACTATTTATTTAATTTTAAGTTATTATTTTAAAATTTAGCTTTTAACACTTACTTAAAAGACTTATTAATGTACTATTTTACTATGGCCAGTTTTTCCAACCATACAAAATTACATTATTTAGCTTTACTTGACTATTTTTAATATATTAGTATAGTTTTATGCATTTAATAATCTCTTTTTTATTTTAACAAACCTTTTAAAAACATTGTCAACACTACACAGTAGTCATACCAATTAAAACATATCTTTAAATAAAATTTTTTTTAAAATTGACTAAATAAATTCATTTGGACCCAAACAAAAGGGTACAATATATATATAAGTGTAATAATGTTCAAGGCTAAATGGGTTTATCAATAATCATTAAAAACAAGTCAACACTTTGACAATATCAATAACAATGAACAATTTCTAACTGTCATTTACGTAATACTTTGAATGCAATTTGAAATTTATAATTGCAGTTTATAATGTTATTATTGACTATTTACTAAGCTGCATTCAGAATAAGTTTCATTTACATGCTTAGAGATTTATTTAAACTTCTTTGTATCAATAATTTCAATCTCTGTTGTAAAGTTGCAATGTTTAGTGTATATATAAGTATATTAGACCATTAATAAAAGATTCCACCCTTATTATTAAAAAGAGGTTGCCTTGACAACAGTTTAAAATTGCTGATTGTTATTGATATTGGAATTTTCTAAGTGTTGATATATATATATATAATTCTATCATGTTTTAAAAGAATTCAAATTAATTGTTTCCATGATCAAAAACAAAAGTAACTTTTTAAAGGTAATTTAAACAATTGTGGTTTTTCTATTTCTTTAATTAAATTTGAGGCATATAATATTATTTATTTTAATTATAGTTAAAATTATTGTTAGTAATATTTATATTAAATAAATGTATTTTTGCCAAAGAATCTATTTAAATAAAGATACACATATGTAAATAATTAAATGTTACAAAACTATATTCATTTTTTTTTATTTACTCTTCACAGCGTTAACCTTCCCTTACTGCAATGGATTTATTGCTGAATCTTTCAACTCTTGATTTTAGAATTAAATTATTATTCTACATTAGAATTCAAAAAATTATTTTGTTTAGTAGAAATATATATTTATAAATGAAAAATATTTAAAAAAATCATATTTGAACTTTTAAATATTAAAAAAAATAGTTTCTAATAAAAACAAGGGATCAAAAATATCATTCAAAGATCTGCTAAAATAACATTTTCAGAAAGTCTATGAAATCTTTTATTTTATTTATAGAAATGTAATTTTAAAACACAGATGTTTAAATGTTAATCTTTGATTAATCTATGGGTAGTTGGGGAGGCGGTGTACTCCTGCCATTAGATAGCACTGTGACATCATCAACAACTGGTCTAAAACCTGCAAGTGATAAATTTATTTACGAAAGTGGCTCAAAATTAAAAAATTATATAAAAAAGTTACAGAAGTGGCTAAAAATTCACAAAAAAAAAAAGGTACAAAAGTGTCTAAAAATTGACAAGTAAAAAAAAAAGGTTACAAAAGTGGCTAAGAAGTGACAAGTAAAAAAAAAAAGTTACGAAAGTGGCTAAAAATTGACAAGTTAAAAAAGAACAAACAAATGCTATGAAATTGAACTAAAAAAAATAAAAAAGCGATGAAAGTGCCCCCCCCCCTAAAAAAAAAAAAAAAAAAAAAAAAAAAAAAAAAAAAAAAAAAAAAAAAAAAAAAAAAAAACCACCAAAAAAACAAAAACCCCCCCCCCCCCCCAAAAAAAAATTCTTCACTTAAATCGAGAAATAAAAATGACTGAGGATATATATATCCAAGAAATACATGGAAAAGTATAAATTATATTAAAAACAAACAAGAAAATGATGTAATATCCTATAATAATTAAAATTTAAAAAATAACTGAGTCCGTGATTGATCCAACAGCAAACATGGCGGACAAAAAAGCGGGAAATCCAAAATCATCAAATTATTTACCTTTCAACATTTCCAAATATGAATGGGCAAATTAAGTAGCTGTCAATATTTGCAAACGATCAGATATAAAAGCAATGGTTATATAAGCTAAGAATAGTACAGTACTATAAAATTCAAATTTAAAAATTCCATGAAAATAAGAGAAAGACCTCTCCCCCATAACATCAAAATTTCTTCACTTAAATCGAAAAATAAAAATGACTGAAGATATATATATATATATCCAAGAAATACATGGAAAGTATAAATTATATTAAAAACAAACAAGAAAATGATGTAATATCCTATAATAATTAAAATTTAAAAAATAAAGAAATCTATGCTAATCGACAAAGAAACATGGTGGACAAACACGGCAAATTAAGGAGCTTTCAATATTTGCAAACGATCACATTTAAATGCAATGGTTATATAAGCTAAAAAGAATATTACATGAGAATCTATTTCTCAAATTGCATCAAGAATACGATCAAAAATAATTAAAATGCCGAGTAACTTTTCAAAAATATACTTTTAATACTTAAAAAATAAAAAGACTATTTGCAAATAAGAAGTCACAACATACAGAGTAATAAATAGTAATTAATTAAATATTTTAGCAAGTTTAAAATAGAAAGTTTAAAAGGTAGTTTAAAATAATCATCGAATACAGTTACAGAACAAATTATTATATTTATTGGCAAGAATGTTACAAGATGTTATTTTAATTAATAAGAATTTAAATAATTAAGAATATTAAAATAGAGTTTTAAAAATATATTTGTAGAAATATTACCAACCTTTTTTGTTCGGAGCCAATAAATGATTCTGAGCATTTTGACAAAGAGAAACTATTTTCGGAGCCATTTGTACTATGATGACTTGATCTACCTAAATTTCTTAAGTTAGCACTTTTATCAAAGGTGATTGATCTCCAATTGAATAATAGCAGATTAAAAAAATACTTTAACAGAAGAGATTGACAAAATGTAGCAAAGTTATTTAATGAAATTGCTGCTTGAAATATAGCATATATAATATCCCAGTGCAGTTTCAAATAACAAATAATTCTTTAGCATTTTGAAAAGAGCAAATATTTTGTTTAAAATTAACTTTAGTACCATATTCTGTGCCCACTGGTAATTAATATAAAATGCATATTTCATTATGTTTTACTTAAACAAAGTTTCAAATTGAAATGTGATGCAATAGCTCTTTCTTATATTAAAAAATATAGGTGTAAACAATATCCTTCCACAAAAAATATAACACCACCAATGCAATTCAAAATACGAAATGATTTTTCTTTAATTAGAATTATCAAATAATAAATTATTGGTTACCAAATTATTCTTAAGCATTTTGAAAAGAGAACTGATTTTAGACAAAGTTTCAAATTGAAATGTGACCCAATAGCTGTTCCGATATATTAAAAAATATAGGTGTAAACAATATCCTTCCACAAAAAATATAACACCACCAATGCAATTCAAAATACGAAATGATTTTTCTTTAATTAGAATTATCAAATAATAAATTATTGGTTACCAAATTATTCTTAAGCATTTTGAAAAGAGAACTGATTTAAAAAAAATCATTTCGTATTTTGAATTGCATTGGTGGTGTTATATTTTTTGTGGAAGGATATTGTTTACACCTATATTTTTTTAATATAAGAAACAGCTATTGGGTCACATTTCAATTTGAAACTTTGTCTAAAATCAGTTCTCTTTTCAAAATGCTTAAGAATAATTTGGTAACCAATAATTTATTATTTGATAATTCTAATTAAAGAAAAATCATTTCGTATTTTGAATTGCATTGGTGGTGTTATATTTTTTGTGGAAGGATATTGTTTACACCTATATTTTTTTAATATAAGAAACAGCTATTGCATCACATTTCAATTTGAGACTTTGTTTAAGTAAAACATAATGAAATATGCATTTTATATTAATTATCAGTGGGCACAGAATATGGTACTAAAGTTAATTTTAAACAAAATATTTGCTCTTTTCAAAATGCTAAAGAATTATTTGTTATTTGAAACTGCACTGGGATATTATATATGCTATATTTCAAGCAGCAATTTCTTTAAATAACTTTGCTATGTTTTGTCAATCTCTTCTGTTAAAGTATTTTTTTAATCTGCTATTATTCACATGGAGATCAATCACCTTTGATAAAAGTGCTAACTTAAGAAATTTAGGTAGATCAAGTCATCATAGTATAAATGGCGCCGAAAATAGTTTCTCTTTGTCGAAATGCTCAGAATCATTTATTGGCTCCGAACAAAAAAGGTTGGTAATATTTCTACAAATATATTTTTAAAACTCAATTTTAATATTCTTAATTATTTAAATTCTTGTTAATTAAAGAAATATCTTGTAACATTCTTGCCAATAAATATAATAATTTGTTCTAACTGTAATCGATGATTATTTTAAACTACCTTTTAAACTTTCTATTTTAAACTTGCTAATATATTTAATTACTTACTATTTATTACTCTGTATTTAAGTGTTGTGACTTCTTATTTGCAAATAGTTTTTTTATTTTTTAAATATTAAATGTATATTTTTGAAAAGTTACTCGGCATTTTAATTATTTTTGATTGTATTCTTGATGCAATTTGAGAAATAGATTCTCATGTAATATTCTTTTTAGCTTATATAACCGTTGCATTTAAATGTGATCGTTTGCAAATATTGAAAGCTCCTTAATTTGCCATGTTTGTCCGCCATGTTTCTTTGTCGATTAGCATAGATTTCTTTATTTTTTAAATTTTAATTATTATAGGATATTACATCATTTTCTTGTTTGTTTTTAATATAATTTATACTTTCCATGTATTTCTTGGATATATATATATATCTTCAGTCATTTTTATTTTTCGATTTAAGTGAAGAAATTTTGATGTTAGGGGGGGGGAGGTCTTTCTCTTATTTTCATGGAATTTTTAAATTTGAATTTTATAGTACTGTACTATTCTTAGCTTATATAACCATTGCTTTTATATCTGATCGTTTGCAAATAATGACAGCTACTTAATTTGCCCATTCATATTTGGAAATGTTGAAAGGTAAATAATTTGATGATTTTGGATTTCCCGCTTTTTTGTCCGCCATGTTTGCTGTTGGATCAATCACGACTCAGTTATTTTTTAAATTTTAATTATTATAGGATATTACATCATTTTCTTGTTTGTTTTTAATATAATTTATACTTTTCCATGTATTTCTTGGATATATATATCCTCAGTCATTTTTATTTCTTGATTTAAGTGAAGAATTTTTTATTTGGGGGGGGGGGAGGTATTTTTCGTATTTGCATGGTTTTTTCATTTTTTTGATTTCAATTTCATACCATTTTGTTGTTTTCTTTTTTATTTGTCATTTTTCATACACTTTCATCTTTTACTTGTCAATTTTTAGACACTTTCGTACCTTTTTTTTTTTATTTGTGAATTTTTAGCCACTTTTGTAACTTTTTTATGTATTTTTTTAATTTTGAGCCACTTTCGTAAATAAATTTATCACTTGCAGGTTTCAGGCCGGTTGTTGATGATGTCACAGTGCCATCTAATGGCAGGAGTACACTGCCTCCACAACTACCAATCTATGATATTTTGCTTTAAAATTTTAAACTTGCTTTATAATTTTTAGAAGATTTCAAAATTCATAATATGTTGTTGCTAAAGATGTTAGGAAATCAGTTTCAGAAGATGTAGTAATTGTAAAACTGTACTTTTCTTTGTTTTTATTATGATAGATTTGATTAACTTCTATTTTTAAAAATTAAACATGTACTTGTAAAATAAAATTGAGATCATGTATTTTTTTCTGCTTTAGTAATTGTTATACAATTATTGAATAAAAATAATCATGCAAAACTGTCAATCTTTTTTTAATTATAAAAATCGTTTTGGTGTAATCTCATGAATTCTTTTTAGATGGTTGAACAAAGAACAATTGTCATTGAGCATGTGGAGTAAAGCTGAAGTACTTTGATTGTATTGCCATTTGATTATATTGACCCCATTAAATTATTTTAATTAAAAAAATTAATATTTGAAAATATGTAATATTGCAAAGAAATCAGGTCATATATCACATGACCTAATTTAACAAGTTTGTATTACAAATGTTATTCAATGAACTTGCTTATAGATCTTAACAAAATTTTCAGAATATCCCCAACCCCAGATGGGTTTCTGCTCCTAGCTTCCTCAATGAGGTGCTAAGATATTCAAACATTAGATTTAAAATATCAGGTCAAGCCCAGCACATTATTTAATGGTTAACTATTAAGTAAAAAAATCTGATATTTTCAACATCCATATGGTGTATATGAACTTAGTGCAGTCCCATATGGCTATGTAAGTTAGATAGATAAATTTGAAGACATATGGATGTCTGAAAATTTCAGATTTTCTAATTAATAATTAATCATCAGCTAAAGTACTGGACTTGATCTAGTATTTTAAATCTAATGCTTGAATATCCTAGTACCTCACTGAGAAAGTCAGAAGCACAAACTGGTCTGGGGTTAGAGATATTCTGAAAAGCTTGTTAAGAGCTATTGGCAAGCTCATTCAATAACATAAGTAATATTGCGTTTTAAAAAAAATTAACAAAATATCTTAATATATGCCTGTACAAATGTGATTTGAGGGTACAGGTTAATGATGAGGTGACATGAAATGTTAATAAAGCTGTTTTTGTTAAATATATCTTTATAAACTTATTAATTTAACTCCATTCTTTTTTCTTTATATATGGACAGTTGCTTAGAAATGCTTTAAAAATACTGCCTTATTTCTAACATTTTATTTGTCATTAATGACTTAATACAGCATCATGCTAAAAACACTCATTTTTTGAAATTATAATTTATTTGTCTTCATTGGAAAATTTCAGGATAACTGAATCAACTTCACATATGCCAGTATTATAATTATCATGTATTTTTCCCTCTTTGAAATGGTATACACCATGTTTTTCTCTGACAAGAAATGGATTTTTTATTAATAAATGCATTCATGTTTTTTTCTGTCTCAGTTTATTAGATTGTACAGAGAAAACATTATATGGTTTTCTGTCAGAAAAATATATTCATAAACAGATTCAAGCATCAAAGCTTTTCCAATTACTAGGCTTTATGATCCCAAAGATAATTTGTCTGCCAATAATTCAAATGAATTATCTAATCATAATGTGCCATCAGAAAAAGGACTATCTTTATCAGACAATAGCTAAAAAAAGAATAGACAATATTTACCTGCTGATATTAAGAGGTAAACCAGGCCTTTTATACTAACAAGTTACTGAAATGTCACCTAATTTAATGGAATAGCAGATGAATATAAATATATTTACAAAGAGTCCATGTTTGACATTCCCCATTATGTATGTATTCAGCTTTTAGATATTTTTATTTACCTTTTGAAAAAAAATATATATAGTAAAATTATTGATAAAACTAATAAATACCTACAAAAAAATAAATAACATAATTAGAAAGATTTCTCAGATTGTTAATAATTTGTGTTTATTGACATGGTATTGGAAATTTCATGCAAGACTTGTGTTGTTAAGCTGAGAGACATTTGGGACTCTGACCCTAGTCTAAGGTAGCCTTATTTTGCAGATATAATGACTGTCAAAAGGTTTAATAATTTATTGTGCCAAATAACAAAAGTAATGATTTTAACCATATCTATAAAATTGGGCACATTATAGGTCTTTGCAATGTAAATTAGGATTCTGTATCATTTTCATTTCTGATTACTTTTTCCAATTGTAAATATAGGGGATTTAAACTCAGACTTTAAAGCACCTTCACTATCCACACTATCTCATACTACTGATACATATGACCACACACATTCAGAAAAGATAAATAATCATCAATATATGTATTTCATGCTAAACTAGTACTCATCAGTTGGTCCAGATTACCATCTCCCATATATATATATATAAAATCAAATAATATAAGTATAATAACAATATTCACTAGAATAAAAACTACAAAATTTTTAAAAAATGCCTGTATAAAATTAAAGATTAAAATTCTTTGCTATAGCTAGCTTCGGTATATTCCACCATCTTAAGTAGCAATCCGTTAACGGATTGCTACTTAAGATGGTGGAATATACCGAAGCTAGCTATAGCAAAGAATTTTAATCTTTAATTTTATACAGGCATTTTTTTAAAATTTTGTAGTTTTTATTCTAGTGAATATTGTTATATATATATATATATATAATCAGAGCCAATTGGTAAAAAGAATATCTGGAATGTGTTACCTTTCATTTATAACAATATTCTATAGTATAACATATAATTAATATTTTGCATTTATATATTAAATAGTATAAAAAGGTATGATCATCTGCAAGAATTATACCATGAAAGAGGTAGAATATAAAGACAATGTTTTTTTTTTATAAATATGTCCTTTAAATTTTTTATTTTTTTTAATAAAATAAAAATATATTTCGTTCTAAATATGAAATTATAAAAAAAATACATATTTTTCTTTTTCTAAAATTCTTTGACAGCCTCTTGAAGAGAGAAATTATTGTAGATTCATAATTTATAAACTCTCTATTGTCATTAGAATGAATATTATAGTCACGTTTTCTCTATTGGCAATGTTTGTTAAGTATGACGATATTTTTAATAAAGTCGCATTATCAAAAGTCTAAAATCAAAATAGTTTTGAGTGAGGAATGAGAAACTTGTAAAGCTCAAATATATAGTGCATCTTGGTTTTTTTACTTATTAAACTTTCAATACTTTTAGAAGAGATATACACAAAGCACACACATCATAATTTGAAGATGGATATACATCTGTATATAGACATGGTGATCTTGCATTAATTTTAAATTATATGCCTTTTTACTTTATTGTATATACAGTAGTAAATAATAGTAATTGGTGATTTCTTCACATTTCCCCAATTAATTCCACAATGCTATACTGGTTGACCTTTTTCTTTCATTTATTAAAGTTAAAGATAATTTTATATTTTATTTATAATAATTATTGTTTGATTAATATATATTTTTAAATATTCTATTAGGGGAAACATATTTTACTTATAGACAATATGAGACATTTTACTTCTGGGATACAAAATAAAAATGATGTATTCTCACATGTACCTAGGGTAAGATATATTGTGTATTTTTTTAATCAGAATTTTATAAGAAATACAGGGAAATTATCTACAAAAATGTAGAAAGTATTTGTCATTATAAAATAAATTATATAAACGAGCAATAAAAGAATTTTTCATGTTACTGAAATTCTTTTCTTCTTTTTTTAAAAAAATAATCACTAATTTTTGCCATATTTTTTTATTGGTATTTCCATTTTCTGACAACACATAGCATTTAGTTCTAGTATTCTTAAAAGTGAAGCTATATTGTGACAATTATATCTCAAATCATTTCTTTGAAAATTCAATATGGTGTCCTTTTCTCTGAAAAGGTTAAAGGTATAAAAAATCAATTAATTTCCAAGTATCAACATTTTTCAATTGATCAGACCATAAATTTCTCAAATATTTTTTATTAAAATTGAAGTGTATAATGTTTATACAATAAATAGTGAAAAGAATATTTTATGAAAAAGTGATAATCTGTGATGACTGATAAGTGATGATTCAGTTGAAAATGTTGAGAAATGAAAAAATTGTTTAAAATTACAGTTGAATTATTGTAACTATTAATAAATAATATTTATGATTTTGTTCTGTCCACAGGTGTAATCAAAGAGAATTTTATAGGCTGAAAGCCATAGGAATATTGTTACTTCTCACTGCTGTTATTTGTGAGAATATTTTACTGAAACATATTCTATGAAAGACATTTTTTTCATTTTACAAATTACTGAAGTTTTTACTCTTAGTGAGAGTAATAAAGAAGTAGAATTATTGAAAATTGTCAGTTAGATAATTTTTGATTGACAATTAACTTCTCACCTGAAATTTAATTATAATTGTGAAGAAGATTAAAATATTAGTTAATTTTTTTTGTACATATCACCTTCAGTTTGCAAATAACATTATATCACTTTAAATATTTCTATCATTTTGCATACTTTTAGCAAAATGCATTAACCTTTATCATATGCACCTTGAACATTTATAATATTTAAATGATGACTTTTTATGACTATAGAGAGACCTCTCAAATCTTGACTCAAGATAGCAATTTTAAAAGATAAAAATGGCTGTCTTATCTTTGAGCTCAATTCCCACTTTTATAGGCCAATCTGAAGCGTCTTGATTTAAGAACATGAAAATGTTAGTCTCTTCATTTATTAATCAAAAGACTGTTTTTTACGAGGCTCCTCATAGACATCTGACGTCACTCTAACTCAGCCAGTTCTTATGCTAAAAAATTCGTTCGATAGGTTTTGAAGAGGTTTTTAAAAGTTCTGTAAGATGGTGCCCTCTTCCGACTTATTTTACAAGTAAAAAATTAAAAAAAACGCATTTAAACCTAAACAAAGAAAGAACATTATTTGTGATTGGTTCTTAGCATGCTCTCAGCCGAAAAAGACATTCTGATTGGCTGGAAAGAACAAAGAAACTGCCTGATCAAAGAAAATAAAGAAAAACGCTGAGATTTTCATTTCGAATCCAATTTTAAGTATTAAAAAAATATAATTTCAGAAATTAAACTAGTTTTTAAAAAAAAAAACTAAAAAAACAAAATTATTTTCGAAAAATATTGAAGATTTTAGTAAAAATATTAAAGAAATATTTAAAAGAAATATTTACTTTTCTATAACGTAAAAGTCAACCTTTTTGTTTATATTATAGCTTTTATGTTGCCAAAATTGAATATTTTAGAATAAATAAATAGCAATTTATTTTTGAAAGAACTTTCGTTCTCTTCATAACCTGAAAAATTAGTAATATACTTTTTATAAACGTATCTGAGTTGAATTTAATATTATAGGCGAATATGTTTTAACAATAGGCTTTGTCTTCAGTTTGTGAGTTGGCCAATTAAAAGATTTGATTTTTACCTCATACAACCAATAATATAATTAGCGGTTAAAAGGTTAAGTCCACTATTTCCTTTACAAATTAGCAATTGTAAAATCTTGCAATTTACAGAGAGATAATATTATAATCTTTATACTGGAATCTGATGATAGCCAACAGCTAGAAATCAGTCTGGGAATAGGGATATTCAGAAAAGCTTGTTAAGAGCTTTTTATGCTCATTATATAAAGACATTGTTTGTCCATTAATAAATGTTCAAGATGCATATGATAAAGTATTTACATATTTCTTATGCACTTAATAAATAACAGACAAGCAAAACTCTCCATACAGTATTGACACTCATCATGTGATGTTTATTCACTTAATAAATAAACACAACTTTACATTAGTTTATATATTTCCAGTATAAAAAATGCAATATTATCTCATAAATCGCAAGATTTCATTAAGGTTAATTTGTAAAGGAAATAGTGGAATTAAAAAAGCAAAGAGAGTAACAGCTTCATACTCTCAAATAGAGATGCTTCAGATTGGCTTGTATAAGTATCAATTTAGTTTTAAAATATGATTGCCATTCTTTTCTTTATAGATAACATCATTATCTTGTGTTGAGATTTGAGATGTCTCTCTATAGTCAAAAAAAGACATTGACTATTATAAATATTTAAGACATTTATAATAAAGGTTAAATAACATTTGTCTAAATTGCATGTTGTTATTAAATTAGTAATAATTGAAAGGTTGCTAGTCTTGCACATGTGCCTACTGTTGTTTCTCAGACAGCCAATCACATTTTAAACAGCGGTCTTAAGACCGATCAGGCCTTGACACATGACAGAGATTTTGATAAGAAAAGGAAGATACCAACCTTCTCTCTACTTAACTTTTTATATATATAAGCCAGTCTTAAGCAAGTCTTTCTCTAAAAGTATTTACATACTTTCTATGTGATTAATAAATAACCACAACTAATATAATATTATGCATTTAATTCATATTGAGAAATTAAAAAAACAACTTTACATCTGAACCTACAAATTATAATTCTTTTTTATTATTATCTACAACTTGTTTGAATATGTAGAAAACATTAATACATATAAAAATATTAAATGTATTTCATTTATATATAAAAATATCACTGACATATATGTAAATACATTGGCAATGTAATAATAAGCTTTAAAACTTAACTAAAAGGCATCCTTCTTTTTACCAATTACAATGTTAAAAATTTTCATTGCTACAAGTGAGTAATAAATAAAATAAAATCATTGTGTTTGAGTGAAGATCTGACATTTATAACAAATATAAAAGTAAAAAGTGGACAGAATGGATAACTATTACTAAAACAACATCAATCTAGAACAAAGTTGGAATAATCAAATTGAAAAAAACAGTGCCAAAGCCAACAGTGTATATACTAACTATATACTACATTCTCAACCCAGCACAGACCATTGTCTATAAAGTAATGAGATAAATTATTCAGTTGGAAAAAAGATAGTAACAGTATTAGAAAATGTAAAAACAACTTTTTAAATAGGTTTTAGTTTAGTTTGGAGATAATTTTTAGTTTTTTTTTAAAATTATAATAAGAGTACATAACTATTTTTACAAGAAAGAGGATTTGAACCCAGACTTTCAAGCTCCTTTAGTTATCCACTCCATTTTATACAACCGATTCACAAGACAACAGGCATATGAAAAAGATAAATGATCTCCATTACATGTATTTGTGCTGAACCAGCATTCATCAGTTGGTCCAGATCATTATCTCCTACACATTTGTATATAATCACTACTCGGTTTATATTAAGATAGAAAATCTTCAAATTTTAATGAACATGCTTCAATATTCTTTATTATCAACTTTCCAGATGGCCATATTATTGAAAATCGGATGATGGCATATTCAAAGACCTTATTATGATTAACAAAAATAAATAACCTTGAAATTATTAAAATTAATAGATTAACATAATCTCACTTTATGATCATTTTATTTACGCTAGAGAACCTTTTTACATTTTCTTACTAAGTTCTCTGCTGCTGAGTAGCTTTTCAAAAATAAATTACTTTTATGACCGTTTTTCTAAAAATGCAAATTAAAACATTGTCAACATTAAAAGTTATTTTTAAACTCTAATAACAAATAAAAACACTTTGGAATCTATATCCTGGAGAGCAAATAAGACTATTTTTGACGCTTAGGATTCCGTAATCATTAACTATTTCGTAGGAAAATGGCTTTATTCTCAGTAGTGTGTTAAAAACATTAAGAAATAAAATAATTTCACAAAACTAAAACATATATTAAAAATGAAACTTTACAATAAATTATGAGTGAATACAAAGTTAAAGGCATTTTTAAAAAATGTAATGATGGGTAAACTCATTATATTCAAATTCAAGTCTTATCGTAGATATCATATTATGGAGATAATAGCAATCTATTATAAAACGCGTTTTAAAAACACACACATATACAGTTGTGCGTATATATGTATATAGATAAGTTTAAAAGCATATATAACGCGTACATCTAAAAGTGTATGTAATAAAGAAAAAAAATGAAGATAAAAAAATTCTATTTTTTTAAAAAATATTTTCTAATTGTTTTATGTTTTAAATATTTTTTGAGTTGCAAATAACTAAAGGCACAAATATAGAGAGTGAGGAAAGGGAGAGGAAGGGTGTACTTTGCTTTAAAAAAGATAAAACATTTTAGATATATATTACATTTTTAAAAGTCATAAATATATCCTTTTTTTATTTTTAGAACGCAATTTTTTTAAATCTAAAGTATAACTGAATAAGAAAATATTGTATTTCTATAAACAAGATCCCTTTTTTTTTTAAAAAAAAAAAAACAAAACAATTTTTCAATTAAAAATCTTTCAAAATATATAAAATGCGCTAACACGCACAAGCACACAAAGCTAAAAACAAATAAAGCAAATATATATTATTTTAATATCTATTCATTAAATGGCTAAGCGCTTTCAAGGTTCAAGCCCTCATAATTATAGCCGTATTACAAAATATAATAAATTGACTCGGAGTGATGCAAATTTATGCAAATGAAATAATTATGCATTCCATTTCTTGGATATTTTGTAGCAAGAGTCTTTTCTATTGATGGCGTCGCCATCTCTAGATATAAAGAAAGCTTCTTTTATCTTTCTTTTTAGATCATGCCGCTCTCTGCATACCACCATTGGATTTCCCGGTTGACAATCGTGCCCAGCTGAAGCACGGTGCTGCGCAAAAACTGAACTATGAGCAGTGTCCAACAAAGCTTTATTATAAGAATAAGTGTGTTGAGATAAGCCTAGTGGAGAGAGAGGCCCTAGTCTCACCATAATATGATGATCTACAAAATTTTTCAGGGCAGGTAATATTATAGACCACTTGAGGTGTCAGAGAGGGTGGGAGGCAGTCTTTGGTATTATTAATTAATTTGTTAGAGTTAGAAGGTGTGTGAAAACATAACTAGTATTTATTATTGAAAATATTATAAAAACATTTATGCATACTAGGCAGATAAGGGAATAGGAGTCTTTGCTTGTCAATATTAGGGACTTTATCATTTATTTTAGCAAAAAAACTGTTTTATCCTCCTGTCAATTACATGAACATCAAAACCAACTTTTATTAGGTCGTCCCTATATGATGTGAGGTTATCTTTTTTATCTGCCTCAAATTTACATAGGTGTGTATTTCTAAACAAAAATGAGGTTAAACCAGAGAGTTTGTGGTTAGTTGGTGAATTGGAAAGAGGGTAGGAGTGTCCTCTAACATCAAGGGGTTTGATTAGCATTTTATAATTAATATGTGTGTGTTCTTGATGCATATGTAGGTCCAGGTATTTAACTTCTTTATGGGCATTTTCATTCTCCAAGTTAAACGTAAGCCCTGTAGTGTTTTGAAGTTCATTTTTTATTTGTAGAATAATTGGAGAGGGAGCGGCTATGAAGATATCAATGTATCTAATGTATATGGATAGCAAGTTAGATTCTTGGTATCTTGGAATTATTTGCTTTTCAAAATAATTGAAAACTACACTTGAGATGATGCCACTCATAGTGAGTCCCATTGGCCAAACGTCTTTCATATGAAACCACTGGTTGTGAAAGAATGCCATAATATTTTTATCAAGCCAAGATAAAAAGTCTATAATAAAGTCAATTATTGGCTGAGCTAAATTGTGGTTTATAAGCTCTTCTCTTACAATCTGAATAGATTTAGACCTACAAATGGAGCCATATAATTCTGAAACATCAATATAGTAGCTAATGTAGTGTCTGGGTTCAAAACTAGGTCTTTTATTTTTGCAACAAATTGAAATGACAAATTTATAGTATATGAACCGAATCCCAAAGCTTGAATGAGCTGTCTGTTAACCCATTTTGCCATATTGGAATAGTGTACTCCTCCAAAATCTAAAATAAGTTGCAATGGAATATCAGCCTTGTGTATTTTGGCATTGGCAAACATCCTTGGAAGAATGGATGCAGACGGGTAAAGCCTATAATATTCTGCCTTAGAGAAAGCTTTATTAGAGTGTGGTCTGAGAATGGAAGAAATAAACTTATCCTTATTTAATCTGTTATTGAAATTGGGAAGCTTTTGAAATTGTAGTTTATTAATTTGCTGATCCAGTTTAGATGTGTAGTCCTGTGTTTTCATAAGCACAAATCTATTGCCCTTATCTTCCAGCATGCATGTGATATTTGTGTCTTTAAAAAAATGTTTGTTTTTGTTATGTTAGCTTGCCAGATATGTGTGCATATATATATATATAAAGATTTATGCTGTAGAGCATTAACTACTTGAGTAATGTATTTATCTTTATCTGGATCGTTGAACAAACCTGCTTCAACATCAGCCATAAACTCCATATTGGGATGTTTCCATCCACCCCCAACATATTGTGGGCCTCTACATAAAACGTCACATATATCTTGTGGGATTGGTATATGCGTAAGGTTCACAAAGGCCAAGGCTTCAGGGTCTTGGAGGCAGACATTCTGTTGAAAAGCCAAAAATGCAAGTTTTTTATTAAATTTGTGCTTAAAGAGAAGTACTGAGATTATTACACTTGTGCTGTATAAATGCATTCATTGGGAAGTGGGCTAGAATTCTCCTTCATCTCTTGATTTGTTTGCATAATGCTTTACGACATCCTTTAATGACTAAATTGAGAAGAAAGATTTTCATTTTCTTTACAGTGTTGTTGTGGTTATAAATAGCTTGGTTAAGATTAAAGCTGCAGAATTTCGGAAAGACTTTAATATCTCTGCATTTATCAAGAACACAATTCTCTCTTGGAATTTGCATACAGAGAGACAAACTTTAAGAGCTTGCTTATCCATAATAAATAACTCATACAGTTGTTAGAAGTTGAAATAAGCAAATAGTTTATACTTTGCATTTTTGGCTTATCAACAGAATGTCCACTTCCAAGACCCTGAAGCCTTGGCCTTTGTGAACCTTACAGATATACCAATCCCACAAGAGATATGTGACATTTTATGTAGAGGCCCATGATATGTTGGGGGTGGATGGAAACATCCCAATATGGAGCTTATGGCTGATGTTGAAGCAGGTTTGTTCAACGATCCAGATAAAGATAAATACATTACTCAAGTAGTTAATGGTCTGCAGCATAAATCATTTATATATACGCACACATATCTGGCAAGCTAACATAACAAAAACCAAACAATTTTTTAAAGACACAAATATCACATTCATGCTGGAAGATAAGGGCAATAGATTCGTGCTTATGAAAACACAGGACTACACATCTAAACTGGATCAGCAAATTAATAAACTACAATTTCAAAGGCCTCTGAAAGAAGAACAACAACAAAAATAATTACTAATTTCTTTGAAACATAAAAATTAATAAGTACTTACTTAAAAATAATAAGTATAAAAAAACTTCAGTCTTTACTATCTGAGATTTGAACATAGGTTGTGGATGTACAGCCCCTGTACTTTAAGTTATATTTAAAATAAACCAATTTTAATAGACTGTGTTTACAAGGAGAAATCTCGGTCACACTTATCTACATGTATAGCCCAACATACATATCCTTATGCCAATGCTAGAACAAACACAGATACGCACTCAATATTTTTTGAACTTTTCTTTACAACCAGTCAACCCTTTGTTCCATCAACTGCCAACATTGTATGCACTAACTGCAGTGTCATTAAATGGGAAATTAAAGAGGCATGGCATATCTCAGGTGACAAAAACTCTACCAATAGAAAGGAATCATACACACCTCGCTCTAAGAGATGGCCTATTCTACCAAATTAATTTTCATATTTAAATAACAGCATATATATACACCCACTCCCATCTCCTAACTCAACTCATATGATATCTGTAATTTGTAGTAGTCGAAAGCCATCTAAGCATGGACTATTTAAAAACGTATTTATAAAAGCTGTTCTAATCTGAATAAAAGCTTATATGTTTATAAAATTCATGAAGGAGTGTGATATGGTGTTTAATTCTGATAAATTTGAATTTTTTTTTCAGATGAAAAAGGTTAAGAAATTAGCAGGAAGTAATTGTAAGATTTTTTTATAATTATTTATAAAATATATTATCACGAATGTAAATCATTATTTTTATTATCTCATATTGATACAGATATATAATAAGCCTGTATTTCAGTTATTACATAGTAGAGATGTCTGCCCATCCCTTGTATATGTATTAAATAGATTGTCCTATACATGAGGGATCAGATTGATTTTAGTCAACATGGGTGTGATGAGAATCTCGTCTCCTTGTGGCCTTATGAGCGTTCTATCATCAGATTTTTTTATGGATGGATGGTTGAAGAGTTCGAGTATGGAGTGGATTGAAGCCTGTCCATTAAAGTGTGAATATTGGCTATCTTAATATATCTGAGCACATATTGCATATATATATATATATGTGTGTGTGTGTGTGTGTGTGTGAAGATTGTAATCTGGACCAACTGATGATTGTTGGTTTAGCATGAAATACATATATTGGTGATTATTTATCTTTTCAACATATATGTGTTCAAGTGTATCAGTGGTGTGAGAAGAGTGGAAAGTGGTTGATTAGGTGAAATTCTGTCCTCATATATGCTATATATTATATAATAATTATTGTATAATGGTGATTTTATTATATATATATATATATCATTTTCAACTATTTTTGCTTTATTGCAGGGGGCTTATCCAAGTTCAATCCATTTTCTCTGATCTCTAACTTCTCTTATCCATGTCACCTCTACACACATTCTTAATTTATTTCATCTACTTCACAAGAGGTCACTCTCTAGGTCTTTTACAATCTCTCTTGAAATTTTGTTTAAGATTATCACTGTCTACCTGTTATCACTGTTTCTAAAATTTTGTCCAGTCCAACTTCAGTCTCTTAATTCTTTCAATGATGTCAGTAACATTTATTTGTTTTCTCATCTATGTATTTCATTTTTAATCCCTTTTTGTTACTTCTAACAAACATCTCTCCATACTTTGTTAATTGGTCTCAAGTCTTTGTATTTATCTTCTGTTAAGCGTCCAAATCTCAAATCCAAACACATTTATTAAAAACCTTTCTTTTCAAAAACGTAGACATATTTCCATTTAATATTAAGTTATTTCTATTAACAGCACTCCAATCAAGTTTAATTATATGTTTAATTTCACCCATTATGTAGAATTATCAATCTTTACTTTCTGCTTTTTAGAAAATTCATTGAACATTACATTAGTCTTCTTCACATTTAATGTTAAATTAGTTGGTTTTTTTTTTCACATTTATTCTTAGCTCTGTTTTTTACTTTTATATAATAACTTTTGCATCATTTCCTGAAGCCCTAAATTATTACTTTCAAAAATAACTACCTTATTTGAAAAATTTTGATGATTTAAACAATGTCCATTTACTTTTATTCCCTTAGCTTTCCATTTTAATCCACAAAATGCTTCTTCAAAACTGCTGTAAAAAGTTTTGGAGATATAGAGTTATCCCAATATAATCCTCTTTTCAATGTTAATCTTTCACCCAATAATATTAATGTTTCTAGTGTCATTATGTAATCCAATTGTTATTGCTGCAGATTTATACATGTTTTTGTGAATATGGCAATATCTTGGATTTATACCTTGATAATCCAATACTTTAATCATTAAAAAAATGCTTATAGAATCAAATGCCTTTTCATACTGTACAAATCAAAAGTCTAATGACAACTTACTTTCATTAATTCTTATTACCTCAGTACTTGAATATCATTCCCTGTACCAAAATCACTTTTAAATCCAGCTTGTTCCTTTGGTTGGTTAAAATCCAAAGTAAACTGCAGACGAGTTGTAATTATCTTGCTTAAAATATCATTTAGCACTGATAAAAGACTAATAGATCTGTAATTTATAATATCTTTTTATCACCTTTTAAAAATATTAATACTACATTTTTTCCAATCATTTCGTACATATTTATCATTGAAACATTTCAATATATAACTTTGTCAAAAAAATTTCACTTTCTACATCTGTTTCTGTTAAGATATTGATTATAATTCCATCATTACATGAAGTTTTTCCCTTTTTAATAAATTTAATTATATGTGTCATGTATTCATTTAAAATCGGGGAATTTCAGAAAGTATATTAGTTGTAGGGGGTGCTTTTCCCGGATCATTATTGCTATACACATTTTATGATGTCATCATCTTTTTTTAATAATAATTCCTTTTTTATTGTAGAAATAAGTTTTTTGCCAATATGAAGATGTTACACTCTTGAGATGTTTATTCTCTTCTATAGTCTTTCTTGCTAATTCATCATTATACTTTCTTATAGCATTAAAAACTTTTTTCACGGCATTTTACAAATCAATCCTTATTAATGCATTATTTTTATATATTTTTATATGCCTACTTTTCTTCATAAATTCTCTTGTTTTGGTAAAAAATATCTGGTCAATTGCTATTTTTTTTCAACAGTATCATTGTTGAAATTTTAAAAATTGTAGCATTTATCTTCCTATTAATTTTGTTCAAATCTAAATCATGTTCAAATTCAGTTAATTTTTAAACAAGATTTGCAAGTTCTAATTTAAATTCTTTGAAATGTTCTCATGATTAGGAATATCAACTGTGAATATTGTTTTTCTTAATAATTTGCATTAACATGCATCTTACATCTCACTAATCGAAAATCACTTCCTGTATTGAATTTATTAATAACATTATAATCTTGAAATACATATTTTCTGTTAATCAAACTATAATCCAATTCTTCTATATCTTTGTTTGAATGCTGCTATATCCATTTGTCCATAGCACTTTTCTCAAAACAAAGATTCCATATTATTATGTTATTATTTTTCTGAAAACTCTACAAGTTTATGTCCTTCCTTAGTTCTGCCACCATAATCAAATTAACCTACAACATTTTCATCTTTCAAGTGTTTACAAATTCTAGCATTAAATTCTGCTGTGACAATTGTAAAAGGTTGTTTGAATTGATCATAAGCCTTTTATATATCCATATAAAATTCTCTACTTTTTCATTACATTGAGAGTTTGTTGATGCATAAAAGTAAAGTATCTGCATTTGGTTCTAGTATTAAATTAAATAACTAATCTTGTTAATCTGATGAATTTATACTAGCAATCTCCATAATGTTGTTTTTTATATTGTTATTTATAATGAACCCTATGCAACTTGTGTTTCCAATGTTTATGCTTTTGTAATGCATACATGTCCATTTTTGAAATCAATTGTCTCTTTATACTTCCTTCTAACTTCACAAAGTTTAATAATGTCCCATTTAGTATTAGACAGTTCTTATTCTCTTGAACTTATTTGAAAGTGATCTGCAGTTGTAAGTACCTAAAAAAGGATGTCATCCAAAAACAGACTGGTTCTGCAATCAGGACATTTTTAGCACCTTTGGCCACCAACAATTGTTTTGTTTTGAAACCTTACAGCTTCTTAGTAATAAAGGCTTGATTTATTTTTATCTGTCATAAATGTAAATGTCTAATAGGAAAGAAATTATTCACACACATTAATTTCTAACATATTAAATGTAAGTCAATTCTTTAATACTTTTTTAACTAAAATAATACAAATAATAATTATTGTTAGCAAATTAAATATTGCAAAATAACATGCATGCAAGAAAGCACAAGGACAGACACACATATAATTAGAAATACTTTCATTGGATAATGCTTTGCCTTACTTAATATTATCTAATGATTTATTTAAAATATTTTAAGTTAACTAACCTGTTACATTTAACTTATTTATTATTAAAATTAAACTTACTGAAGGTGTAATTAATATAGTTTTAATAAATATCAGCATAATATTTATTCTTAAACTATATTGTTATTAACAATTTATACTTAAATAAGCTATTAATATGCACTCTAAATATTAATTAATGCATTAATAAAATTATTTCAGATAGTTTTAAGTATAGTTGCTATAGTTTTAATTTTAAAAAGTTAAAAAAAATATTACTGAATTGAAATTGAAATTTTTTACTATTTTGTGCATCTAACTTTTTAATTAAGGTATAAGGCACAATAATATGTGTACAATATATATGTATATAGCCAATGATAATTAATAAAAACAATTGTATTTGACTTTTTTGTGCACAAGTGTTTATTATATATATATATCATCATCATCATCATCAACCATTATCAATCCACTGCAGGATGAAGGTCTCTCCAAGTTTAATCCATCTTCTCCGATCTTTAGCTTCTCTTTTCCACAACACCCCTGCACATTTTCTTATTTCATCCATCCATCTCACATGTGGTCTCTTTCTGGGTCTTTTACAATCTCTTGGAATCCAGTTTAAAATTTCAATTGTCCATCTATTATCATCTCTTCTAGCAATATGTCCAGCCCAACTCCATTTCAATCTTTTAATTTTTTCAATAAGGTCAGTAACACCTGTTTGTTGTCTTACCCATACATTGCGTTTTCGATCTCTTCTTGTTACTCCCAACATACACCTCTCCATACTCCTTTGAGTGGTCTGAAGTCTCTGTATTGCTCTTCTATTAAGTGTCCAAGTCTCAGATCCATAAGTAAGAACTGGTAAAACACATTTGTTAAAAACCATCCTTTTCAAACACATAGGCATATTTCCTTTTAGTATCAAGTTATTTCTACCAAAAGCACTCCAACCAAGTTTAATTCTATGATTAATTTCCTCCATTATGTTTCCATCTGTATTAATAATCTGACCAAGGTATTTGTAACTGTTAACTTCTTCTAATTCTTCATAATCAATCTTTATTTTCATATTTTGAGCAAATCGATTAAACATTACTTTAGTCTTTTTAACATTTATCTTTAGTCCTACTTTTCTACTTTCATCTGTTAACTCCTGCAACATTTCCTGCAGCTCTGAAGCATTATTTGCAAAAACAACTACATCATCTGCGAAATCTAAATGACTTAAATACTCTCCATTTACTTTCACTCCTTTAGTTTCCCATTTTAATCCACAAAATACTTCTTGCAGCACTGCTGTAAAGAGTTTTGGAGATATGGAGTCACCTTGTCTTACACCTTTCTCAATGTTGATTTTTCCAGTATCATTATGTAATCTAATTGTTGCTGTTGCATTTTTATAAATATTCTTTAAAATATGACAATATCCTGGATCTATACCTTGATGATCCAATGCTTTAATCACTGAAGAAATGTGTATAGAATCAAATGCCTTTTCATAATCTATAAATCCAAAACATAAAGACAACTCATATTCGTTTGTCCTTTCTATGACTTCTCTCAATACCTGGATATGATCTATTGTACTAAAACCACTTTTAAATCCAGCTTGTTCTCTTGGTTGGTGGAAATCCAAAGTTCTCTGTAGACGAGTTGTAATTATCTTGGTAAAAATTTTATATAAAACTGATAAAAGGCTGATAGGTCTGTAATTTCTAATATCTTCTTTATCACCTTTTTTAAATATTAATATTATTACTGCATTCTTCCAATCTTCCAGTACATCTTTATCATTTAGACATTTGGTATATAACTTTGCTAAAATTGTTTCTATTTCTTCACCTGCTTCTTTTAATATATCAATTATAATTCCATCATTTCCTGGAGCCTTTCCTTTCTTCATACACTTAATTGCATGTCTCACTTCTTCATTTAAAATTCTGGGCAATTCGGAAGATGTAATAGATATAGGAGGTACTTGTTCTTTATTACTATATAATTCTTGATAAAAATCTTCTACCAATTTCATGATGTCATCTCTCTTTTTAGTAATAATTCCATCTTTTTTTCTTATTGCAGATATAAATTTCCTACCAATACCAAAATGTTGTTTAACATTTTTGAGACTTTTATTTTCTTCTACAGCTTTCCTTGCTATTTCACAGTTATACTTTCTTATATCATTTTCAACTCTTTTCCATACCATTTTACAAAATTCGAGATATTCAATTCTTTTTAATACATCATTTTTGTATATCTTCATATTCCTTCTTTTCTTCATAAATTCTCTAGTCTCAGTAGAAATTTTATTAGTCAATTGCTGCTTTTTTCTACCAGCTATGTTTGTTGCAGTTTTTAAAAGTGTATCAGTTATTTTCATATTAATTTCATTCAAATCTGTATCATGTTCAAAATCTCCTAACACTTGAAACCTATTTGTAAGTTCTAATTTAAATTCATTAGAATGTTTCTGAAGATTAGGAATATCAACTGTAAATATTGTTTTTCTTAATAATTTTTGTCTCTCTAGTTTTACATTAACATGTAACTTACACCTTACTAATCGATGATCACTTCCTGTGTTAAATTTATTAAGAACATTACAATCTTGAAATATGTATTTTCTGTTAGTCAAAATATAATCCAATTCTGCTGTACCTTCATTTGGATGCTTCCATGTCCATTTCCTTTTAACATTTTTCTCAAAAAATGAATTCATAATATAAAGTTTTTCTTTTTCTGCAAACTCCACAAGTCTATGTCCTCTCTCATTTCTATTACCATAACCAAAATTACCTACAGCAATTTCATCTTTCATTTGTCTACCAATTCTAGCATTAAAGTCTCCCATAACAATTTTAAAATGTTGTTTACTCTGATCAAAAGCCTTTTGTACATCCATATAAAAATCTTCTACTACTTCATCACTATGAGAACTTGTTGGGGCATAAACCTGAATTATCTGCATTTGGTATCTGCTATTAAGTTGTATAACTAATCTTGCCACTCTGTCCGATACACCATCAATCTCCACAATATTGTTCTTCCACTTTTTATTTATAATGAATCCTACTCCACTTGTATTTCCAATATGTGTGCCTTTATAATAGAGTATATGTCCACTTTTTAAATCAATTGTTTCTTCTCCTTTTCTTCTAACTTCACAAAGTCCAATAATGTCCCATTTAATATAAGACAGTTCTTCTTCTAATTCTTGCAATCTTCCTTCACTTGAAAGTGATCTGCAGTTGTAAGTACCTAAATAAAAAGTCATCATCAAATGGCAGCCTGGGTCCGCAATCAGGGGATTCTTAGCACCCTCCGCCTTCGGCCACCAACCGCTGCCTTGGTTGGTGACTTTACAGCCTCCTGGGAATAAGGGCCATGCTTTATTTTTGTCTGTCATAATTGTATATATGTATTGGAAAAATATTTATCATTTACACAAACATTCATTCTGCCTTATCAGGCACTGAGAAGAAAGACCATGGTGTTTCTTGATCTTAAACTCAGAGGTAAAAAGCCAATAAACTCACCACACTGGCTAATGCATGTTGGTGAGCAGCCCATCCATGTTCGTATACTATATGAATAATCACATAGTAATAACAGCTGCAACGACAAGAACGTATGGAGTGGACATTAGGAATTTGCCCTGCTCGGTTCCTTTAAGGCCTCCAAGAGGAATCAAAGGGTCTCCTGTCAGTTAATAGCAAACTCCTTTCTGCAGCCTATATATATATATATATATATATATATATATAATTTTTAACTTTTCAGTATTCTGATATTTTTGATTAAAAGTAAAGGAATAATAATAACAAATCACCAATTTAAAAGCTTAATTAAAGCAGTAAAATAATGTAAAAGCAGATGCTCTTTTAGTGCTATTTAACATATTTTTAGTATTTGAATGCCATTCTCAAATAGTTGTCTTGCTTTTGCCATTATCAATGACGTCTTGGATTCAGAATTTAAAAAAAAAAAAATGCAGCTATGCATACAGAAAACATATTTAATTTTATTTGAGTTATCAATCTAAAAACCTGAAATTCAAATAAGGTTTAGAACCATAGTCAAATTATTTCAATAATTACAAAGGTTTGAAACCAGTATAATAACTAAATTAATAGCTTTAGTTTTCCAGTAATTGTAAGCTTTATTCTACTAGTTAGAAATAACACTAGAATAGGGAGCAGTTCTTGTATTATAATATTGTTTTGAACTTATAATTAATTGTTGATTTTATTATTGATATTCTTATCCAGAGAATAAAGTAATTATGGTTATTGAAAAACTAAATTACTGATCAGCTTTCAGATAAATATAACTGCTTAAGCAGATAGACTTCTGCTGATTTTGATTGCAAGTTTTAAGCTCAACAGGTAAAATGGGGTTTAAAATATTTCTGCATCCATAACTTCATACTTTATGGTTTTGAATATAAAACTGGTCTATGAATGGAGGTTCAAATATTAAAATAAATATTTCACATGCAATTTGCAATCACTGATTACTAAAGGTTATACTGGATGGTACTGGAATGGAGATCAACTTTTGTATTAAAAAGTGTATGAAATATTGGAGAAAAATATTAGAAGGTTAGTATACTCTCAGATGGCATGATGATTTCATTGATATTAAAAATGCTAGGCAAATTAAGGAGAAATAGTATACCATCTTCAAAAAGAGTGAAACTGAAAATAGACACAGTAAAATAATTTGCAGCACTTTTATTCTCCACTGAATAATGGAGAAACTCTTGAACCTGTCAATAGAAAACTTCAATAATCATAAAATGTTTTACGCAAATATTGCCCCTTTTAGATAAAAAATGATGTGACTGTTTATACTGTGATAGGGGAGCAGTTTTAAAAAATTAATGTGCATAAATCCCATTTCACCACTTGGTAAATGTTGAGTGTTCTTCATCGAAAGATGTCCTACAGAGTTTATCACAATGATAAAGTGCTGTTGCACTTGATAGTTATCATCCCTAGATTACAGCTTCGATATCTATCACTTCCGCTGTCCAAAACTTATATAACTTATCACGCGACAAACCATTAGAGTAATTTTATTACTCAAAGATTTAATGACATTTTTTTAAAAAAGCTTTGTATACATATACACAAACATGCACCTAATGTTATTTTCCAAAAAAGTTTTTTATGAGGATATTCAGTTAATAAAACTTTTTAAAATTATTTTTAAAACGGATTACTTCTAGTAATAGAAATTAATACACAAAATATGAATTTGAATAGCGTAGAACAAAATTAACACAGATTTTATTGACTTGTCTTTTGTTTAATTAAAATTTTAAAAAAAATTCTTTGTCTTTTACAAACACTTAAAAATCAATAGTTTAAAAATAAACGCCCAAGACCGATCTTAGTCTTTATAATAATTACCTTTACGTCAGTTAGTAAATTATCGTTTTTTAAAATGTAAATGGGGTTGGCGTTTTTATTTATCTCAGTAATCGAATTTCTCCACATATTAAATTTTAAGACCCATCAATGTCTTCCTTCAAATAATTTATTCGAGTTTATCGCTCAGTAAAAAATAATTTTGAATGTTTATAAAAATATAGACAATAACATTTATTAATTTTAACAAACCCGAAAATTAATACTGACTATAAAATATGTTGCCTGAAAATATTTAGCTATGTTTCTGAAGGAATAATCTTTATATATGTGTATTAAGTCTTTTAAAAACTGAAATTTCAAAAAAAAATGTTTGTATTAAATTCCAAATAATACCCTCCCATATTAATCTATTAAGATGCTTAATAAATAAAGCCAATATTATCTGATTTCCAAGATCTTATATAGGTATTGAATTAATCATTGATATTTTGGAAAATTGAAAATTTAAGTTAGCAAAGATTTTAGCAACACTTCATTTGTAATATTTCGTAGTTTAAATTACACAGCAGATATAATTCTATTACTTTCAACAATTCTATAAAGAATATGGGCTGTTAAATATATTCCACCGAGAATGTAAAATATTTATGATGCAATTGTCTTTGCATATGCATCTTACATGTGTACTTACTACAAAAAATCTTCCTAAGTCAGCCTTTTTTTTTTCTCATGTGTCAAAGGATCGGCCGGAAACTGAACCCGCAAACCCGGTATGGCTGCTTGTAAGGCGGCTGTGCTGACCACTGCAGCTGTGCTGACCACTCAGCCACCAACGCTTGACATACTTTAAACCATTAAAACATCACATAAACATATTTGTCACGTGTACACATGCTGTTTAAACAGTGGCAAATTTTGCCACATAATATTGCTAGCCGTTGTAAGCTACTGTAATCAATAGATGATAAAAAACCATGCATTTTAATCTCTATCCAGTATCTTCTCATTTAATACCTTCACAGTAGTGTCTAGCTGATAGCCTCCAGATTCAAAGCTCCTCACTGACAAAAGCCATAAGCTAGACACTAGTATGGCAATATTTGATGAGAAGTCACTGCATAAGAATTAAAATGCATAATATTTTAGCATCTTTTGATTATTATAGCTTGTACTAGGTGGCGCTAGTATGTAAAAATATTGCTGTTTTAAGTCAGATTTGATAAAATCTATTCTAATAAACATGCAAATAAAGCCTTAATGTATTAATCTAATAACTTGTTAAAAAATAAACTCATTTTCATCTTGACACCAAGATCTTATATGGATAACAAATTAATAAGCTTGTGAATTAATCACTGATTAGTTATTAAAATATTAATAAATAATCAATGACCTATATAAGATCTTGGAGACTAGAAAAAGTTGCTTTATATTAGAATGCCTTATTGGTCATGTTAGATAAAATGTCATTTTGATAAGTCTAGTGCAAGATTCTTATAGTAACAATATATAAAGATTTGCTACTTGAGAAATATTATTGAATAATAACATATATCTCATTATAATAAACATTTCATTTAAAATATTTAAATAACAGTTGTAATAAGTATCCTCAAATAATTATTTAAAATTATCTTTTGATATTGCTCACATGTTGATCCCACTTCTGATGAATATAATCATATAGTTTGTAATCAGGTATCATGGAATGTTCAGGTACCACTGTGATGAAATGATCACAATAGCTTATTGTTCTGGAATTAATACACAAATATTTACTAATCATCACATCTTTGATAAACTGAGTTAAGCATAAATAAACATATATCATGCTTTTGATCCATGCAAAGTAAGTATTATGACCAATTAAGATTGATCTTTCAGTTTTATGAACTAAGTACTAAATGATTACAGTTATCATCACCCATTGTTTTTAAATAATAGTAAAATAAAATATCAGAAGTTAATAAAAATGCACATCAGAAGTGAATTACATTCCTTGGATTTTGAACTCAAGAATCAGAAATTCCAATTACACTAATCCATGCAATCACACTTACCATTAAAATACTTTGATTGAATTATATTTTATCTTAGAATTAGATATATATAGCATTTTTACTTTTACAACTTCATTATACAATCTCTCTTTTCTCTCTCTTTTATATTAATTTTCCATTTTGACTTCTGTTTAAATACCCAAAATAGGTTACTTACATTCAGCTTTTAAAATCCACCCAGACATAAGCCTTTCAATTTTTAATTTTGATTAATTCTTAAACACAGTCTATTAAAATTGGTTTATTTTAAATATAACTTAAAGTACAGTGGCTGTACATCCACAACCTATGTTCAAATCTCAGATAGTAAAGACTCAGAAGTTTTTTTATACTTATTATTTTTAAGTAAGTAGTTATTAATTTTTATGTTTCAAAGAAATTAGTAATTATTTTTGTTGTTCTTCTTTCAGAGGCCTACTTAAAAATTGTGTACCTTATCATATCTGTAGTTTATTTATTGATTACAAAAACAGATTATATTCTTTTCAAAATTTTGACATGCATGAAACTGTTTTTACAATTTAAATATTTTTCAACAAAAAAAAAACCATTTATAATGAAACTGTGTTTCTGGGAACTCAAATTAAAAAAACTCTTTCCACTACTGTATATATTTCTAATATTGTGACAGTTATTTAGTAACCATGTATCTAGCATCTAAGATCACATCCAACAATAATCTACAGATAAACATTACATATGAATATTGATTTACTGTTTCCTCTTACAACAGTTTATTGTTAATTTGATTTGTTTAAAATTTTTTAAAGTGGTATGAAGTCTTGAGTGATAAAGGTAGATATTTGTGACATTAATGTTGTCAATTTATCTAAACTATACCACAATTGTTTATCAAATTATTAGTATTGAGAATATGCATGGTATTGCTGTTGATATTTTTGAATTAACAAAACATTAACAATAATCATATCCTTCCAAGAACAATTTCCTTCACTCTACTATAGAGGCATCTATTATAAGCTTGAGTAATTAATGAACATTAGACAACATGGAATTCTAACATTTCTACCTCCAGATTAACCAGATTTTGGCACCTACCTTTATCAGAGAAGTATAGGTTTTGAGGGCTGGATATAATGCACTTATGTATACTATTTTTCTAATGTATACTATTAAAATTAATAATCTAAAATTAAAGATTCAAAAATGTATGCTGACTCATTTACAATGTAATGCATATATTTACTGATACCAGTTTACATTTTATACATTTTAGAAACCTCAGTATTATAACAACTATAGGCTTCTTCTAGCCTTTATTGAGAAAAATTAATACCAACAATATTACATAACCTCATATCCTTTCAAGAGTAATTGTCCTTACACTATTTTATAATCATCTATTATAATTTGAGAAATCAATAAACACTAAATACAATACTGTTATACAATGCTCACTTTCAGACTGATGAAGTCAAAGCCATAAATCAAACTTGAGATGGGTATTTTATAGTGGTACAACATCTGATGCATATTGTGTGCTCAGTTTTAGTTGATTAATAAAATAGGATAACTGTGTTGTTGAATTTATTCAACTAATAATTTCCCAGCCATTTGCATTAGTGGCAATAATTTATTCTATGTACTTTAATACAAATATTTTATTATAAGATAACATAATTGATGGATATTAAATATAGTACTATGTTTGAACATTAGTTTAGTTTCTGGTTATTGGACACTTTAGTATGAATGAGAATTTAATGTTAAATAGTACTCAAACCCATAGTATAGTTTATGGTTATTAAAAATTTCAGCATAAATTAGGTTTTGCAATCACATATCAATAATTACTTTTATTTTTAAACTTGCTCTAATTATTTTGTTAAAATAATTAATAGCATGTTATTGCATCATGAACTACATTGAAAATTACACTAATTGGGTGCTGATATATATAGATACACTGCCATGCACTGTTTCCAGTATTGCCTTTAGACTTTTGCATAACTTGTTATGTTTTTAAGAATTTGATAACATTTTCAATACTTTCCTGCAATTTTTACAGATTATTTTAACATCCAATTCATCAATCTTCTACCTCTAAAAAAGTATGCTATTAGATTCTGACAATATTTTCTTATTAACTGTAAATAATATTAAGATATAAATAATGATGTTTCTGGAATAGTAGTTATGCTATGCATTTATGCCTATGAGTTATGACTTAAATGTAGACCAGGTGAATCTTGAAAACTTTTCCAAGACATGAACATATTATTTTCAGATAGAAGTCATACCCTACCTGATTAGCTGACTACTAATGAATATTAAATAAATATGATGTTTTAATTTGATGGTAAAGGATAATGGTTAGTTTAGATTTGTTTGATGAGCTGTGGTGTGCTAAATACAAATAAAAATTAGGTCTATAATGTTTTTTTTATAAAAAATGAAATGTTGTTAGAGATGTATGCCATTTACATTGCATTCATTGAAAAATTCCATTATCTTATCATATAGATAATGAATTAATTAGCTTAGAGTGGTTTGCAAGTAATCTTATTAGTGATTGATTGGTAAATAGTACAACAAATATTTTAATAAATATCAAAATTTTTCCAGCATTTCGTCATAGATAAATTATAAATAAAAACGAAAGCAATGCTAACAGACTTCCTAAACAGATTTTTTCATCTTTGTTTTATCTTTATAATTAAGTATAGTTAGAATTTTATTCTTCGACATGACTTAGATAGTTATCTAAATATTCACAAATGTTACATTCTATGCCTCTATAGAAGAATTTCACTTGATCCAAATCTGCCTTTGCGTTACAAGATTCTATATATATTAGCACATCAAGTGTTAAAACGTATGAATAAATCCTAAAAAAATAATGTGTTTTGCTTTTCATTATAAGTTTTGATATATATATTTCTAAGACGTTTTTTGTAAACAAGCGAGTTTATATTTATATCTTCTCAACCCTTTAATTGTTATTCAAACGTCAACTGTTTATTTGTGTATAAATAAAACCGATCTAATTTATTTTGTATATCTTTCTCCATGCTAATCATAAGTACGCTAGTGGACAATTTCCTAAGGCATGATTAATGGTAAAACATTGAAATTCAAAATACATTGGCAGACACAAGAAAGCTCTAAGTCAGTATTTTTTTCTGCTGTTACTCAAGCAATTTGCATCATTTTATAATATCATAATCATGCTGTCTACAACTTTTCTAAACAAACACTAAAAATTCACTACAATTTCCATATTTATTCACATTAGTCTGGAAAGATGACAAAATATATGTTTTAATGTTCCTGAAGCTCAAACTAACTGCCTAACTAAACCAACATTTTGACAAAATTAATTAAGCAAATAAAAAAAGTACGCTTTAGGAATATATAATTAAAAAGACAAAATAATAATTGTTATATTTAAAATACTTTACTAAAAAAACAACTAAGTTTTGTTCGAAATGTAACTTGATGTTAGGCTGAAGTTTGAATGCTGAGAAAAAGAAAGAGAAATAAAAAAATTGCAAACTTAGAAAATATGCATTAATAATTTAAATATAGGGAATTTGAACTCAGACTTTGAAGCCACTTCAACCATACACATTATCTCATACTACTAATACACATGACCACATACATGCAGAAAAGATAAATACCAATATACATATTCAGTTTGTCCAAATTATTATCTCCCATACATATATACAATCCGTGCTCAGTGTATATTAAGACAAAAAATTCTTGCGCTTTAATGGACAGGCTTCAACCTACTCCAACCTCCAGCACTTCAGCCATTCATATCATAGAAAATATGATAGAATGTCCAAATCTCATGCTGATGCCAATATTGTTGTAATGCCCATGTTGATCCCTCATGTAGGATAGTATCCATTTAAATACATGGAAGAGGGATCGGCAGAATGCAGGCTTAATATGTGAGATTTGAAATACCAGGCACACTTATACCTGGAACCCAATTGTAAATATAGGGAAGTTAAACTCAGACTTTCAAGACACTTCAACCATCCACCCTATCTCATACCACTGGTTCAGCATGAAATATTATGTTGATGATTATTTATCTTTTCTGCATGTGTGTGGTGGATGGTTGAACCATCATGAAATATATATATATATATTTCATTTTAAAGAATATATATATATATATTGGTGATTATTTATTTTTTCTGCATGTGTGTGGTCATGTATATCCATAGTATGAGATAATGTGGACAGTTGAAGTGGCTTGAAAGTCTAAATTCAAATACCCTATGTTTACAATTGAGCTCCATGTATAAGAGTGCCTGGTATTTGAAATAATAATTTAATAAAAAAAAATATTAAATATATTTACATCAGGTGTTTTGCATCAAAGTTGTATCTATATTGAAGCTGTAAATATCATTATACATCTTTATGCTTCATCTGTTGCTCATTATATAACCACTAGCACAGATGTAAACCCAAACTATGTATATCGTTGGCACCAGTATCTAGCCATAGGTGATAGCATCTATATATATGTACACAAATCTGGATGGATCTCTACTGAAATCTAAATATTTTATGGGAGATTGAATAGACATTTAATTTTGATAAATTATCAAGTAAATTTGGTTTCTTTTGCCCATTTAATTCGCATATATGTATATGTGTAGAACAAATCAATAATCTTATGTATATTTTAAATAAATTTTACTAGTAATTTATATAAAGCAAAATGGATATTTATGAGTCACGATGTAATCATTAAATCTGATGGCTTTGGCCGTTCAGTGTCTCATTTTAAAAAAAATGTTTATAATTTTATAGAAACAAAAGATTATTTGATTAAATTTCACTTGGCTAATTGATCGGTCTTTCCATTACTATATGTGCAAATCTGGGTCAATTTAAAATCTACAACCAAGTATACTGAGTTTGAGATAATGGCTGGCAAAAATTTAATCAGATTTAACATCTAAAAAAATGTAATGGAAACTAAAGATTATGTCCTGTTTTCTAGATATGATGCTAGGTCAATAAAATATTTTGCCTTAAGGTCCCATTAACAGTATTCTTTACATATTCATATTATGTATAAATAGCTCATATTTTGGCTATTATTATCTTTTTTTTTTCTAAATTTTTATGTTAGAGTGCTAACATAATCCACACTAATTTAATTTATGAACTAAATTATGTCAGGGTAAAGGAAACAACAGTTTGCTGCCCCATGCCTCTGGGGTTCTCATCTTCCTGCTCATGATGCTGAAACCCAGAACAACTGGGCCCAAATTAAGTCAACAATTCAAAGAAAATGTTTGCTTGAATGTGAACTTCAATTACTGACCAATGTCTGTTTCCAGAAAAATCAGTATATGATCATGATCCATGGACTACCTGCTTCATGTCAACAAGTTGGCCAAGGTAAATGTCTATATTGCTGTCAACTAGTGAACTCTTTATTAACTTAGAACTTTAATTGAATACTATATATGTAAGCTTTCTGTTATTTATTTCTCCAAACCTATTCTGGAAAATGTTAAATAATGTCTATACAGTTTAATTTAAGGCTGTATTAATCTCGTGTTAAATTTGGTGTGTTAATTTAGAGTGAGATTTATTTCTCTTTTGGTTTGTTATTTGGATCTATTTTTTAATATTCCAAGTTGGTATCCAACCTAGCAAGTGTGCTCAAATTCTACTGCTCAGAGTTTTCTCCTATTGAATTGTTGGAGACATAAATGTTGCTTGCAAGTCAATTATCCTAAAAACTCAGTTTTATATTAATTATTTCACATGATACTATTTACTATCTAAATGATATGTAAAGGCATTAATATCTATACTCAGCTATCCTCGCTAACTATAATTTAAATCCTTACATAATCTTTGAAATATGTTTTGCCAATTTATTTAAGTAAAATCAACCAGAAATGAGTTTAATATTCAAGGTGTTATCAGCATGTATGTGATCTGTTGTTTTATTTTATATAATTAATATGTCAAATTGTATGTGTATTGATCATTATAAAAATATAGGGAGATATTTTAGAAGTGTGAAAGAAAGTAATCTATTCCTCTTTAGTTTTTAGATTCTGGAATTTTTTATATTTGTTAGACATTAGTTAAATGCCCACGGATGGTATGTGTTTATGCATTCCATTGAATTGGATAGCCTACTATATTAAACAGGTATTAATTAGTTTATCATAGTTGTTAGTGACACAAATTATTCACACATTAGGTATTATGAATGTATCATTACAATCATTTAATTTATTGATTTTCTTGTTTTTCCATAATCTTCAGAATGCCTTGACCAATTCCTCATTATCCCTCACAAGGTAGATGTTTTTCATATTGGGGATCTATTTCAGGAACTTCTAATGGATAAGTGAATAAAAATATGGGTAAACTGACCCAACATGCTAGCTTGTGCCACTTCTATTCGGAGATATGTTATTGACAATCATGCAAGTATATTCTCACTTTTGTGCAAATCTGACAAATCCACCCAGAGTGTCTTAAGTGACCTCATTCATGTAGGTGACTGTAAATTATAATGTAATACTGCTTTTATTATTTTATTGATAAATCTGCAATGCTATTTGTAAGATGTAATTGTATGCTTTCCACCACCCATTCTATTTAGTTATTTAGGTCTGATTATGTAATTACAGTTTTGTTTTAGGCTGAACCATCTCCCCCCCCCTTCATTTGGGGTAATTTCCTCAATCTAGTAGAAATGTGATCATGCATGCTCTTAAAATCACACATCTCCAAATATTACTTATATGTATAAGGTCATAATAAAATCTGTTATATGTTCATTCATGATATTTTGATGAGGGTTAAGCTATAATTTATTATTATGTATCTGATTCATTTATTCCGTAACTTTGGCACATTAACCGTACCAACCAAATTTCATGTATTACCGCACAATTGTGTATTAGCCCAATATTTATTTTATTTATGTAACTTCCAAATAATCTATTTAATTCATATGCCGAGACACACTATTGCAGACTAGACCATAAGCAAACTTATAATAATGATTGTATGGACATATACACATATGTATATTGTGTTTCATTTATAATTATCAAATTCTCGTATTTAATTGTTTAATAAATTTATGGTATATCACTTATCTGTGTTATAGTATTTTGCTATTCATTGCTCGAATCTCTTGTGTTAATCATTTGATTTAATTACATTACCTCTCTTCCTAATTAATGAAATACCATTAATTATTATCAGTTAGACAACTGTTTGTTTCATATTGCCCTGAATATTATTATTGCTATGATTATTAAATATCATTAGGCAATAGTCTTTGCCATTGTTTAATTCAGTGATAAGAGATAAATTACTTATTATTATCATTGAGTGAATGGTTAAGAAATTATTAATTGGAAATCATCCTACTATTGCTCGATAATTTACCCTTCTTTATAATGTTCAAACTGTAGTTTCAATCTGAGCATTCTATAATTGTTATATTTCTTTGTGATTATTATTCAATCATTTTAGTATCATTGATTGTAAGCCTCCTTGCTCTTCCTGTTCTCCTTGCCAGGACTGGAGTAATGGAAAACTGGTTAGCATCCTCAAAAGCAGTGCTTGTATAGTCATAGATCTTGGAACACAAGTAAATCAGTTAATGTTTAGTATTGTTCCAGACCTGTATATCTCGCACATGCTATATTGCTGTATGTTTGCTTGAATTCTAGTTCATGTTGAATGAATACACAATTCTGACCAGTACAGTATATATATAATAAAACAGTCAACATTTAGACATATAATACACAATTCTGACCAGTACAGTATATATATAATAAAACAGTCAACATTTAGACAATCTCAATCTAGATAACAATCAACAATATCAAACTATTGTCAAGGCAACTTTCTTTTAACAGTAAAGGTAGAATAACTTTATTGTTAAAAGGAGGATGCCTTGACAATAGTTCAAAATTGTTGATTGTTATCTATATTGGTATTGTCTAAATGTTGACTGGTTTCTAATGGTTACTTATACACCCATTTAGCCTGGAAAATCATTAGATTTACTATATATATATATATATTTGGAACCATGATAAAGATATGTGTAAGAGATTGTGATCTGGGCCAACTGATGAGCGCTGTTTCAGCATGAAATGTGTACCTAGAAGATGTCTTTTTCACATGTCTTTGGTCATATGTTTATGATTACACCTTTTTACAAGGTATTAAAAATGGATAGAAACCAGACTCTACCTAACATGAGGTGATGTGGTGAAAATTACACTACAGTAATATTATTTCTTAGGAAATATACGTTTGGAAGATAAGTTAAAAGTATAAATGTACTGAAAAAATTGAGAGGGGAATAGATCATTAATTGAGAAATTAAAGCATAAAAAATTGATTTTCAAATGTGATTAGAGTTTAATATATTGAAAAGACTATAGAGAGTAAAAAGTAGAGATAATAAAAGAAGGTAATAGACAATTAATAAAAAAAAGTGTCTGCATATATGCAAGGAATTGAATAGACAAAAAAAAAAGAAAATTAAAATAATGTTTCTGCTTGATTTTTTCCTGCTCAATATGTAATGATAGCATTTTATCTGTAATTGGATGTTGAACTAGTTTTACAATCTATTGCTTATGTGCAGGTTACCAGAATGGTAGAGTATCAGATTCTGGAATGCAAGATGTGCAAGATTCATCAGATTGATTACAGTACTGGTATTTACAGCCCTCAATCATCTTACAAGTACCTGATCAACAAAGTCACTTGATTATTGTTTTTTCAGGCATGATTTAGTAAAGTGATGAAACTCTAGTACATAGCCATGGATCAATTTCCACTCTAGCACTTCTGGTTCTTTAGAAAAATCGTAAAGTGTCAAATTCTGGAATACAAGGTCCATCAGATCAATTCCAGTACTGCTACTTCCAGCACTCAAACTTCTAAATATTTTCTCAATAAAGCCATTAGATGATTGTTTTACTTGCATGATTTGGTAAAGTGTTAATGAGGACTTTGGATCAATTTCACTTCCAGTACTTCCAGTTCTTAACCATCATATAAACTTCCAAATAATAAAACCATTATTTTTTTATTATTTAATTTAACTGTTTACATGTTTCTAAAATATTCAGTATTATGGATATTTCCAAATATCTTTAATTCTTAGTCACAATACACATATTTGTACAGAATACATTTATTAAAACACTAATCTTTAGATTCATGGATATCAAAATTATGGTGATACTCAACCTCTAACTGACTAGGCTACTAGTTATTGGTAAGGGCAGAAATATGAGGGAAAAGTACTTCTCAAAATATTGCATATACTAATCTCATATTTTTTTCAGCTTTATTTTTAATGTCACCAAAAAAAAGTAAATATGAGATGGGGAACTACATTGTCATCCTGAAAGAATGGTCACAATAATCAATGATTGGCATGAGTGATTAAATCATCAAATATAATTAATAGAGAATGAATATAAAATAAATGAATATTCAGTGAATAAGATCAGAGTGTCAGCATGATCAAAACTGTAAAGTGCATCTCCGGAATTAATGAAGAATAATAATCATTAATCATCATCAATCAACAAAGAACAGTCAAAAATCAACAATCAACCTTGTGGCTGGGTTTGAAAGGGATCCATTATAGACAGGTTATTTATCTAAACATTGACAACATTAGAGCAGAAATACAACAAGTATACATACTTAAGTGCTAATTCACCATAATACAAAACATAATACTGATTTACTAAATTATGCTTCTCAACATAATCAATGCTCTGGACACATAGTACTATTAGTGTACTGGTTAAATAATAGTGAATTTTTTACAAACAAAACAAGATGCTGTAAATCCAGAGTTATTATCTGGAAGACTAAACACTAACATAAAATCCTACTTCCATATAACTAACCATTATGCTCTAAGCTTGATCAAGTAGCAAGAAATCTAAGAACTGTTACTGTGAGCAAGAAATAAATAAGTATAACACCTTATTCTAATTTATTTTACAACAACTTTACTGGGATAATTTGAAAACAATTTGAAAACAATCCTTTAAACTGTAAGTTGTATTAATATCAAGTTACACACTTCCATATCATGCAACAGAAAACTGGAGGAATAAGACCTTAACACTAGAATATTTTTAAAGAATTATTTAATAAACTATCTGGTTAATAATTAAAAAAATGACATGACAATATTATACTTCAAACATACATTTTATCAAAAAAATATCTAAAAAATTATTTAACCACTTGATTTTTATACCTTAAATTAAGTAACTTTTATTTTCTTTAAATTATTTATTTAAATAAATGTTTATGAAGCATTTATTTATATAACGCTATGTTTATAAATTGTAATAAACTAAAGATTAGCCTTTCAAACTAACGTACATACGCTTGAAAGGCTAATCTTTAGTTTATTAAATAAATGTTGTAAAATAGCTTTTCTTTCAGAGATAAAAACATTTGAAATTAGTTTATCTCTTTTGTATATATTTTTGGAAGGAGAGGGGTATGATATAAAATAAAAAAGAAAAAAACATCAAATTTTATAAAACTAAGTTTGAAAATTCTATAATTTTGAAAGAAAAAATCACATGAATTAAAAAAAAAAACATATTCAACTACATAAAAACTATTAATAAAATTGTTAATTAATACCAATTGCTATGTAATTTTTTAAAAATTTTTTTTATAAATTTAAATTCAACATGCACACCAAAAAAACTAATTTTCTTTGGAGTCCTTAATTGCATTTCTAATTTACAGGCTTTACAAGTAGATGTTCTTCTTGAAGACTTCTTAATCTATATAGAGTTATTTTTCTTCATTTTGCAATTGGATATTTCAGGCTAACACATACAGCAAGAATTTATTAATTTTGTCTTTCCAATAATTTTTCTAGGTCACATATAGAGACACTGATACTCTTGGTTGGATACAAGGTTTTGGCAGACTACTTCAGATGCCATTTTTCTTTTTACATTTTCTTTAGTGAAATGGGTTACATGGAGGACACATGTTTACTTTTTAGTTAAATTTCAATTGTTGTCTTTATTTTAGAAAAAAAATTCAAAACCAAACATAGTGTTCTCTGCACAACTAAATCTTCATACTGTCTTCTTTAGCAGCTTTGAAGGAACTGACTGTCCTCTTCAAATCTGGGTCAAAAATTTTCATTCTGCTTTTTTCAATAACTGAATAAGGAATTGGACTGATCTCTTGAACATCTGGTTCAGGAATGATTGCTATCTTGAACAGCTGGATCAGTAATTTTTATACTGTTGTCTACAACAAATGGATAAGGAATTGGTTGTCTTCTTCAACAACTGGATCAGGGATTGACTGTTCTCTTTAATATCTGTGTCAAGATTGACTGTTCTCTTCAACAACTAGGTCAGCAACTTCTATTACTGTCTTCTTTAACAGCTTGATTAGAATTTTTTCTCCTACTGTCTTCTTCAGCAGCTGGTTTAAAGTTGTTTGCTTTAACAGCTAAAATCCCTATTGTCCTTTTCAACAGCTGGATAATATTTTTTCTCCTATTGACTACTTTAATAGTTGAAAAAAAACTCCAGTATTGAACCTATCTAAATCTTAATACTTGTTTCAATGAAAATACCTATAAATTGCTTTAAAGATTATTGATAAAAAAATGTAAAATGCAAAAATATTGCACATATTTTTTTAATTCTTTTAAAAATATTTATGAATTTATTTCTTCCTTTTTTTATCTCATAAGCTCTATAGTTATATTCAGCTTATATATTTTCATAATTATCTAATTTTCTTATATAGCCAAACTACTTCCTTTTCTATCTCTAATTTGTCCATAAGATATTTATCTTTTCTTTAACTGTTTTATTATTTTTTTCTTTTACAAATGCATATTTTAAAATCATATAACATTTGCTTTTCAATTTTATTTGTTGTCATATTTCTCCTTTAAATAAAGCTACATTTAAAACATTAATAGATCATTTTGAAGATCTAATTTAAATGGAACATAAAATGATCTTCTATTTTTATTTAGAACCTATTTATCTTTGCAATTCTCACTAAACCTTATATATATATATATATATATATATATATATATATATATATATATATATATATATATATATATATATATATATATATATATATATATATTCCTAGTATTATTTTTGGAAGCTTCCATGTAATAAAAATATAATAGCTAAGTAACTGATATCTCAGTATAATAACATGGACTTTCCTTAGAGCTTCTTTTTCAAATTATTAGAATGTGTGGCGAGATTTAAAGTCATTTTTTCTTTTGTAATTTTTGTTTCATATAAGAAAAAAAAATTTTAAATCTCATCACTCACATTTTTATAATTTGAGAAAGAATAACCTCTGAGGAAAGTACATGTTATTGACTGAAACATCAGCTATTTAGCTATTATATTTTTATTACACTGAAGCTCCTGAAAATAATATTATGAATTTGTTTATCCATAAAAATTTTACAAGTAATATATCATCATAATCATCAACCATTATCAATCCACTGCAGGATGAAGGTATCTCCAAGTTCAATCCATTTTTCTGATCTTTAGCTTCTCTTCTCCACATCATCCCTGCACACTTTCTTATTTCATCCATCCATCCATCTAACATGTGGCCTTTGTCTGGGTCTTTTACAATCTCTTGGAAGCTAGTTTAAGATTTCAATTGTCCATCTATTATCATCTCTTCTAGCAATATGTCCAGCCTAACTCCACTTTAGTCTTTTAATTTTTTCAATGAGCTCAGTGCCACCTGTTTGTTCTCTTACCCATATATTGCACTATCAATGTCTTCTTGTTACTCCCAATATGTATCTCTCCTTACTTCTTTGAGTGTTCTGAAATGTCCAAGTCTCAGATCCACAATTAAGAACTGGTTAAGCACATTTATTAAAAGCCTTTCTTTTCAAACACATAGGCTTAGTTCCTTTTAGTATCAAGTTATTTTTACCAAAAACATTCTAACCAAGTTTAATTCTATGATGGATTTTATTCATTATGTTTCCATCTGTATTAATAATCTGACCAGGCTATTTGTAGCTGTTATCTTCTTCTAACTCATCATAATCAATCCTTATTTTTATATTTACATCTATAAATATAAAAGTTTTTAATTTGACATTTTTCAAATCATTTGGAAATTTTAGTTAATATATTACTATCTTTTTACATTTTAAGTTTTTTATCTGTATCTTTATTACCTTAACTTTATTTTAGTACAAATAATCACACTCACAAACATAAAACACAGATCTTCATCTATGGCTAGGCATACTGTAAAATACAAAGGCAAAACTCTCCATACAGTAGCACCTCTCAACACAAGTCAGAGTAATCAATGGATTCAGGAATATTTTTGCATAAAATCCCCATCTAATGTCTATTCATCCAATATCCCTTAATGAGTTTCTAGCCTGTTCATCAGTGAGAAGCCATGTATCTGAGAGCATTGCACCTAGAACTTTGGATCCAATGCAATCCTCCAGCAGCCACCTTTTACCTTATTAGCTAATTATAAATCTTTTTGAGTCCAAAATGAAAACACAATAATGTTTTCAATTCAAGCTTATTAACTTGTATAGTCATATAGATCTGAACTCTGTTCAGCATCTGTATTTTTAGTGCAGTGCTCTCAGATCCAAGGCTCCTCAATGATCAAAGCCATATGCTAGAAACTATTCAAGGGATATTTCATGAGTAGACACAAGATAGGGGATATTATGCAAAAAACTTCCCTGCATCCATTGATTATTCTGTCTTGCAGTGAGTGGTGCTACTATATGGAGAGTTTTTCCTCTATTTAAACAGTTCGTGTAAACATAAAGAATGGTAGTCATGTGAAGTTTAGTGGTTTTATATCAACTATCTGAATTTCCTTATCCAAGTTCACAGCTTAAAGTACAGTAATTGTTTGTTCATTGTTTAAAAAGTTTTTAGAAGAGGACAAAAAACAGTCCTTACCATGTGTGAGAAGTATGTATTGAAAAAAATATCAACTTGATAATATGGGCATGGAGTTTCGATGTTTGTAATCCCTAACTCATCTTGCAAATTAAGATTGTTTATCAATTCCATGCATAGTCAGAGAATGTGATGTAAGTTTTTATGCTTGATAGAAACTAAAAAAATATTTTACAAATTTCTGTGTTTTTTTTGCCCTTCTTTGATTATACTTTTTTCCACATTTTTATCCTACTTTCGTATTATATAACTTTTTGTATAAAAAAAGAACATTTCTTATATTACCTAAATTTGCAGATTTCATAATAAGAGTGATAATAGCGATATAATCAGAGTCTTTTTTGTATTTACGTTAGAAAATAACAATCTTCTTCTGAGTTATGTAACGTCAAAAATCGAGAAAAAAAGGAATGATACCGATATCATTTTTTCTTTACACTAAGTGTGTTACTTCAGTGGTGAAATGATCTATTGTTTAGATTTGTGTATGGACTAAAACGTTTGAAATCACCATTAATATATTTAGATGATGAAGCTTTAACAATCACTTGAACATTAAGTAAAATATTAGTATTAATAAAGGTTATATAATAAGAAGTCATAACTTTGAAATATTTATAACTGAAATGAAAATAACTATCTCCCACTGAGTTATCATTCTGTCCTTTCTTAGTTTATGACATCACGTAACGCTGTGTGAGATAGTTACTTCATTTCAATTACAGATATTTATTTAAAAGTTATGATTACTTATTATTACTTTAGGCAATATAAAATCCTTTGAAATTCAGATCAGTGATTAAAATGACTGACATAAAACCTAAAGTTTCATGATTTAAAAAAAGTCAATTCAGAATAACTTAATGGAAATGTTAAGCGCTCAATCTATCCCTAGAATGATCAAAGGTCACATGGCTTTATGAGTAACCATATTATTTTTATCTAATGTAATTCTGAACTAAATAATAAAATGTTTTAATCTTCAGTGAGGTAATGTAAGAAGATTATTGATTATTGCAATAATCATTTGATTAAGCAATTGTGTTTACTATACTACAATATGTTCAATATCATTGGAGAATTTATTTCATTGGACAAACACGTATTCCAGTTAATTTGATTCTATTTTTCACAATACATGAAAATATTGTCCATTTTATTGCCACAAACTTCTTATTGTTGATCTTTTAATTTTAACACCGATATAATATCTCTCTCTGCATTTTGACTTTTTTAAAAACAAATTTAATGTATTTGGGATGTCAGCTGTTTACTCGTTGTCCAGTTATATACATTGTATTTATAGTAAATAAAACAACAATAGTTTTATGAACCTTATGGTAGAGTAGCTATTCCATCTACTTTCTATGCTAATATATAAAAACAAAGGTTCAAGACAGGTCAATCTTAAAAATGTTTTCAGACTAGATTAAATATTGTATATTTTTCATATCATATATAGGCTTAATATTAGCCATAGCCAATCTTTAAAAGAGAAAATGTTAATACAATCTTATAATAGCATACTTCTGGGTTCAAACTATCCATCCAATAGCTTATCATAAAAATTCACTGCTGATCACTTTCACTGAATATTAGTTATTGATCTTTTGAGTTGTATTACATCTTTATTTTTGTTTCCAATTCATCATCATTCATTATTGTCAACCATTATCAATCCACTGCAGGATGAAGGTTTCTCCATGTTCATTCCATTTTCTTCAATCTCTAGCCTCTCTTCTCCACATCACCCTTGCACAATTTTTTATTCCATTCATCCATCTTATATATGGTCTCTTTCTAGGTCTTTTACAATCTCTTGAAATCCTATTTAAGATTTCAATTGTTCATCTATTACCATCACTTCTAGCAATATGTCCATCCCAACTCCACTTTAGTCTTTTAATTTTCAATGATGTTAGTAACACCAGTTTGTTCTCTTACCCATATATTGTGTTTTCCATCTCTTCTTGTTACTCCTAATATATACTTCTCCATACTTCTTTGAATGGTCTGAAGTCTATGTATTGCTCTTCTATTAAGGGTCCAAATCTCAGAACCATATGTAAGAACTGGTAAAAAAAAATATTTCAAAACCTTCCTTTTCAAACACATAGGCATATTTCTTTAAACTTATTTCTACCAAAAGCACTCCAAACAGGTTTAATTCTAAGATTAATTTCATCCATTAGGTTTTTCATCTGTGGTAATAATCTGACCAAGGTATTTGTAGTTATTATCTTCTTCTAATTCATCATAATCAATCTTTATTTTCATCTCTTGAAAAAATCCGTTGAACATTACCTTAGTCTTTTTAACATTTAACTTTAGTCCTACTCTTTTACATTCATTTGATAACTCTTGAAACATTCCCTGAAAGTCTGATGCATTATTTGCAAAAACAACTTCATCATCTGCAGAATCTAAATGACTTTAATAATCTCCATTTACTTTTACTCCTTGAGTAGAGATGGCTATATAATGGATATTTGACAAACTAAAACCAAGCCTGATGAAAACATTTTTAAGTTTATGCATCCCAGATTTAAATCCATGTTTTTTTTTTTTTGTATAATAGAAGATGGAGTACTGAAGCTGTTGCGATAAGATGGAAATGCACAGGAGTTCATATCTCTAACGATACTCAAATCATTGATATTATCAGCCTCTTTCTACTATAAATTTATTTAATGTATTTTTTTTTTTTTAGTTTGAGTAATGAGACAATGAATTATTACCATGAACGTACTTTCTAATGACATTAGTAATCACAATAACATCAAAGAAGGTAAAAAAAAAACACAAGTAAAAGAATATTTTAAATACGTTTAAAATATAATTATTTATTAATGACAAGGTTCTTTATTTATTAACTTTTTCAAGCTGTTTTTAAACTCATTATATTCTTTCTAATGCAAATTTGATTTTAATGTTGTTTAATTACTTTCTAAAATTAAAAACAATGTATAAGGTAATGTTTTCTTTATGCAAATTCGAATCATTTTCGCTTAAGTTTCTGAAGTATTAAATTTATTGAAATTCATATGTTTTTTTTATAAATTATTATTAACAAATAAAGTGAAAGCAGTATATTTCTTCGGCTTTAAATAAATTCTCCATTCCATAATTGCGTGTGGCATATGTCAGTTTGTTCACTCTTGAAGAAAAAAAAAGACTTTCGAATTGGTTGAATTACGTGTGGCATATTCACAATATAAATCCTTTAGAAATTTGATAATGAATCATTTATATGAAATATTTCATTGCGACTATCGACTAAATGTCTTTGATGAGAACAGTCTACATGTTGGATTATTTCAAATATTTCCTTGAATGGTTAACTGTTTTCATAATACTCAAACTTTATTTATATGTATTCAAACACATGTACCTATTAATAATAACATACAGAATACTAAGACAGTACTTTCAGCCTATTAAAGACAAAATACATGGAGTTGTCTTTCACTGGATTCAGGATCAACCTCAGTATTGCTTACTAATTTCTCTTAGACCTGGTATTCATCTTACCACTTTTATTTTGTTTGCATTGTGGAAACTATATATATATTTCCGGGAGCTTCCATGTAATAAAAATATTATAGCTAAATAAGATGTGATATGTTGGACTATTTCCATCATTTATGAGTGAATGTTGAATGTATAGAAAAATTTAAACTTTATTTAAACTTTTCCAAATACAAACAACTTGTTAGTAATTACACAACGTTTCAAGTAGTATTATTCTCCACTCTTCTTCAGGTGTTGCTGGCCTATATGCATAGTGCTTCTTCAGATGTTGCTGGCCTATCTGCACAGTGACAATATTTATTTTGAGTAGTATTATTCTCCACTCTTCTTCGGGTGTTGCTGGCCTATCTGCACAGTGACAATATTTGCTTAGAAGTTGAACTTGCACCTTTAGATTCTTGAATATTGAATTTAAGGGAAACGCTCTACCAACTGACCTATTCTGTCAAAGACAACATATAGTAGAAATTTGATATATTTATATATGAGGGTTGGTTCAAACCCTACTGTGTCCTTCATTTTTTTTCTTTTTTCTAATTATTTTTTTATTTTTTCCTAAGAACAAGATTAATTAGAGGCTTCCATACATTGTGTATTGCCAGACTGGGTTGACTTATAGGTCTTATAAGTCAACCCAGTGTGGCAATAGACAATGTATGGAAGCCTCTAATTAATCTTGCTATTAGGAAAAAATAAAAATATAAAAGAATAATTAGAAAAAAAAATTGAAGGACTCAGGAGGATTTGAACCTACCCTCATATATAAATATATCAAATTTCTACTACATGTTGCCTTTGACAGAATAGCTCAGTTGGTAGAGCGTTTGCCTTAAATTCAATATTCAGGAATCTAAAGGTGTGAGTTCAACTTTTAAGTGAATATTGTCACTGTGCATATACACCAGCAACACTTGAAGAAGTGTGGAGAATAATACTACTCAAAACATTGTGTAATTACTAACCTGTATTGTCTATTTGTGTGTTATTACTAACAAGTTGTTTGTATTTGGAAAAGTTTAAATAAAGTTTAAAATTTTCTGTACATTCAACAGTCACTCATAAATGATGGAAATAGTCCAACATATCACATCTTATAATATACCATCATTACAAACTTTCAGACAAATAATAGCTAAATAACTGATGTTTTAGTACAATAACAAGTACTTCCCTCAGAGCTTCTTCTTTCTCATATCATAAGAATGAGAAAGAGAAAGCTCTCAGGAAAGTACTTGTTATTGTACTGAAACATTAGCTATTAGTCATTACAGTTTTATTACATAGAAACTCCTGAAAATAATACTATGAATCCATCATTTATCTGTGAGAATATTAGAATTAACGCACACACACACACTAAACTCCTTAAAGGCATCCAAGAATATTCATTAGTATGCCTAAGACTAAAAAAACTCGGTCCAAAAATTGGTCCCTATTAGCTCATATAATTAGGTTTGAGTCAGAATAATATATTTTAATACATTAGAACAATCGGTTTATTATTTTTCTTAAGAAAATCATTATTTATTTTGTCAATATATCCTTATTGTAGTCAGTCATGTATTTGTAAAAAATTACTTTCTGTTATATTTTTTCATTTACTTTATATGTACAAACCTTTGTAAAGACCAATAAGATTACTGTGGAAAAAATACAAAGTGCATTATTTCCAATGATGGTTTTTTTCTCTTTTCAAATGGTGAATTTAAGAGTATGCTCTAGAAAATAAGGCTCATTTGTGAAAGCAGCTAAAATAAGAAAAAATACATGTTATTAACCTATGTTATAATCCCTGTGCTGTTTAGTGCAGTTAGTGCAGTGACAACTCTCAAATGTGGGATCCTAGGATGCTGAAACTTCCCGCATTTGAATTTCTTATGAACTCTCAAAAAATGGAGCTATTGAAATATTTTTTAATGTATTTTAAAAAGTATGAATTACATTTGATTTTTTTTTAAAAAAACCCATTTACTAATGATACTAGATGACAGAAATAACCCAGCATGTATTCACAAATATATCCAAATAATATTTCTATTTCTTGTCAAGTATGTCACAGAAAAACATTGAACATTAATGTAAAAGATAATTATTTTCTATTGATTAGTGCACTTATTACATGATTAGCTCAAGAGGGTAAATTTTCTGATTAAAACTTATATATTACTATGCCGTTTGAATACCACATAACTTATTGAGCACTAGAAATTCAATTATTGGATTTTTGCCTTGTATTGCTTATCACAGTAGTATGGTGATTGATATATGAATTAAACTTTCTTGAACTGAGAATTAATCTATCATTATTGGTTTATGGATATTTAAAGTTCTTTCAAAAAGCTAAGAATCCAATTTTTTTTGCAATCTTACGGACTGAAATTGATGGAATTTGCATAGACTGCAATTAAAAGTATGATCAGCTTTTTTTTCTGCTTAACAATATCACATGACTTTTCATAACAACAATATCACATGACTTTTAATATGTTTACTCATATGCTTCCAAGAATACTTATTTTTACTTCATTTTAGAATTATCTACTATAAGCTTAAGTAAAAAAGGCAAAACTCACTATACATATTGCCACACACAGCAAGCTAGAGTAATCAATGGATGCCAAAAAGCTTGTGCATAAGATCCCCTACTAGTGCACAAGCCTTCTGGCATCCATTGATTACTCTAGCTTTCTGTGTATGCAATATATATATATATATTGAGTTTAAATATATATATATATATATATATATATATATATATATATATATATATATTTTTTTTTATGCCTGTTTTAACAACAGTTATACACTAGCATAAGAAGTGGTGGTCATTTGATGTTTATAAGTTTAAGTATCTAAATCAGAATATAATGAAAACATTTTCTTCTTCTCTAAACTTCCAATTGTTATAAATTTCTTATATATTTATTCATAGTATTCATGATAGTACTCTTTTCTTAAACCTCATATCAGAATTTATTTAACTAGATCACTGTTCATTCTCTCATGAATTCAAAATAATTAAAAATAAAACAAAGGTAAATTGTTTTAATTCCCAAAAATTTATAACAATTAAAAAGAAAAAAGAACATTCACAGTGATATAATCGTTTTATATTTTCTATCAAGATTCAGAGAAAATGTTATGAGTTATGATGAGATATTGTCAGTGTATTTTAGTATCATCATCATTATTATTAGCAATCATTTGTATAATAATGTTTTCTTGAAAGTTTGTGATGATGGTATTTTAGTTAAATTTATATATTGAAATATTTCCACAATCTAATATAAGTACTGAAAATCTTTAGAAAAATTTAACTTTATTTAAATATTCCAATCACATTCAACTGTTAGTAATAACACACACATTAGTAGAAGCATAATGTATCAAAAGATATTATTTCCCCATCCTCTTCAAATATTGTTGGCCTGACTAGTGATAGTACTAGCATAGGAATCAAACCTGGACCCTAAGTATCTTGAATATTGAATTTTAAGTGAATGCTCTAACCAACTGAGCCATCCTGCCAAGGCAACAGTAAGTAGAAATTTCATATAATCATCTATAAAGATCTTCCTGATATTTCCACTTTTTCCTGATATTTTCATTTTTTCCCAAGAGCAAAGTTGATTAGTGGTTTCCATACATTATGTATAGTCACACTAAATTGACTTATGTGGTTGTTCACAAATGTCATGTGAGCAGCTTCTTTAAATTTTCTTCTTTGTGCCTATTCTTCTTTATGTCAATATTTAAATTAGATGGTGGAAATAGTCCAATATATAAACACAATCCATATGTTAATTTGTATTTTTTTATTCTGAACTAAAAAATAGAGAAAAATCCAAAATAACAAAACATATTAATATATAAAAAGGTATTAGAATCAGAATCAATGTCTGTGTGCATTAAGAGAAATTTTTGTGTAAATATATAATCTCATGGTAATAATTAGTTCAAAAATGTTGATGACTAAGATATATATTCTATAATGGCAGAACTCAATGCTAAATAATATGAATAATGACAATAAGGTGAAAAAGAAAAATAGCTTTAGTGACAAAACAATACTTGTGAATAAATATAGTCTGAATTTCAAACAACATGGCCAATAAATAACATCTTGGTCATGCTATTTAAAATTCAGACTTTATTCATAAGGTAGCATTACTGAAAAATATATTTTCTTTTATTGGAATGAGGAGGGGGAGATGATTTAACATTTTATATTTGAATTTTCAGCTATTGTTATGCACTGGATCTATTTATTATCCATGCTGTTTGAAATTCAAATGTTATGTTTAGTCTCAAGTTAGTGTTGCTGAAAAAAACAATGTCTGAAGGAATGGGTAATTTAACATTTTATATTAGAACTTTCAGTGATCACTATGTTTTGGGTCTAACTCTTGGCCATTCTGTTTGAAATTTATACTTTATGTTTATTCACAAGGTATTGTTGCTGAACAAACATAATGTTGGAGGGAGGGGATTTGAGATTTTATATTTGAATTTTCATCTTGCGACACACATTGCCAATTTACTAGTTTATATATATTTGTTTTAATGATAAAACCTTCATTGTGATAGATAAAAATGTATTTCCAATGCAAAAATAAGTTTCAAATTAAATTTAAAATTAATTCTTTATTTGCCAAACACAATGTGAAAAATGAATAAATTCAAATCATTTCATATATGACATCTGTATAAAAATGAAAACATACACATAATATCAGCAGCCGATTAACTCAGTGGAGAGTATGAACATCAGTTCAGAGAAATTCTGAAATGAACAGATAAGAACAGGTAGAAACACTCCAATGAACATCCAAGACCACTAATGAGAAGATTAATTGTGTCTTTACATCAGAAAATATTACTATTTAATGAAGTAATCATTAAAATAAGTGGAGTAAAAAAACACTAATTATTACATTGTTTTATAAAGTTTAATGAAGTAGTAAATTTGGAGATAAAAATTCTAGCGTTGATTCTTATTTGAATAATTAAAGAAAATTTAAAGCATTCTCAGTTAGTTATTTAAATGCTCTGCCCTTATATATGCTTGAATCATAAATGATTACCCAATTAACTAATCTGGTGAAAGGAACATTCCAGATAGAGATTTTAAATGTTTTCTCTTACTGAAATTATCAATTAAAAGCTTGTTTGAGCTATTGTTACACCCTCTATATTACATATTTGTAAATACAAGCTCATAAAAGCAATGTCACGTTATATATGACTTGTTTGATTAATTATTATAATTTTACTTTTAAGGCTTTGGCATTGCTAAGGCTATTAATATATGATAGATCTGAATTTGGTTCAGTGTCATATGGCTACTTAAGTTAAAAAGCTGAAGTTAAATGACATTTTAATGTCCAAAAATTTCAGAGTTTCTACTTAAATATTAGTAATAAATAAGTGCTATGTTTTGAGTTGATATTTTGGATCTAGTGTCAGAATGTTCTAGCTCCTCACTGAGGTGAGCCATAAGCTTGAAACCAATTGGTCTGGGGATAAGAATATTCCAGATAGAGATTTTAAACATTTTTTTCTTACTGCATTTATCAATTAAACGCTTGTTTGAGCTATTGGTATGCTCTCTATATTACATATTTGTAAATATAAGGTTATAAAAGCAATATCTCACTATATATGACTTCCTTTATTGATTACTACAATCATATGATTATAAATATTTTCAAGTAAAATATATTTTTTAAAAAATTAACTTTTAGAATGCTTAAAACAAAAGTCTGCAGTAAGAATAATAATTTTAGTAAAATACACCATATGATTTTAATTTATGTATACTATTTTTTGAGAATTTGAACACTATAGTAGAATAATATACATATATATATAAAGAATTTAAAACATCTTCAACTGAGTCAACGAAAAAAGTTTAAATTTAATCAGCTAATAAGAACTTTCAAACTCAACCTAAAATTGGAGTACATAAACATTGTGTAAGTTCACAAGCAAGTAGATATTTTATATACATGTGAATATTTTTTGATTATTTGACAACCTTGATTATAATGCTGACGTGTTCAAAGTATATTAGATTTATTTAAGATAATTTTATTTTTTAGTTTCTGTTGCAGTATTTTCAACTGAAACACATAGGCTTATTATATACCTGTGTTTATATATGTAATATATAGGGTATATGAGCACAGACTTTCACACAACCCACCACTCTCCACACTATCTCATAACACTGCTACACTTGAACACATACATGCTGAAAAGATAAATAATCACCAATATATGTATTTCATGCTAAACCAGCAATCATCAGTTGGTCCAGATTACCATCTCTACACATATATGCTATAAGTGCTCAGATATATATTAAGATAGCCAAACCTCATACTTTAATGGAAGGTTTCAATCTACTCCACCCTCCAACTCTTCAACATGGGTGTGACAAGAATCTCGGCCTCAGGATGGCCTTTGAGCATTCCATCATGAGATATTCAATTGGATGGATGGTTGAAGAGTTGGAGGGTGGAGTAGATTGAAGCCTGTCCATTAAAATATGAGGTTTGACTATCTAAATATATATATATATTTATTTGAGCACTTATAGCATATATATGTAGAGATGGTAATCTGGACCAACTGATGATTGCTAATTTAGCATGAAATACGTATATTGGTGATTATTTATCGTTCCAGCATGTATGTGTTTAAGTGTATCAGTGTTATGAGATAGTGTGGAGAGTGGTGGGTCATGTGAAAGTCTGTGCTCATATACCTATATGTTGTAGTATTTTTATAATTTCTGCATTACATATTGAAACAATCACTTTGTAGTCAGAGTGAGCTTCATGTTTTCCTTTCTAAAAACTAACCATCTACAAGGGTTCAAATCCAGCAATTATATTTAATTTACTAACATTGTCACCACCTATTACATGGCAATGTATATATATATTGTGCCCTTTTCTATAGGTCAATGATGGTTATAAATGGTCAATTACTAAAAAAATTTAAAATTAATATTATATAGTATTTATGATTATGAACTATGATTAAGTAGTAAAAGATTAATGTAAAATAATTAATAATAAGTATTGTGATGGTGAGGATTGCATCTAGTTCTATATTTTTCTAAATTATTTTTCAAAATTTTATATAATCATTTTAAATGATATAAGTAGCAAATTTATTAATACAGATAAAACTAGACTAAACACCGGAAATGTCTACGTGACTGTCTGGAATATTTTATGTATAAGCACCAGTTTAAATTAATACTAATAATTAAAATATTTAAATAGTATATTATAGAGCTGGATGGAATTGTCACACATTATAATAAAAATAAGTATTATACATTTTTATTAATTATTGTTTTGAAATTATTTTAAAAGATAATTAAATCGTAATAGATAATAATTAATTTAAAAATAATAATAGGTTAATATTTAAGTCTATTACATCACGATTTTAAAACTTTAGAAATTGTCTATAAACCAAAGTAGGGAGTGACCAATAAAAAGATAGATCTTGGCAGACAAAAAAAAATCGCGCCAATTAATTGTATAAACGAGGAGAACAAAAATGTGTTGACTCCAGAGCAGAGGTAAAATTTTAAGCTCTTTAAAATTTCTTTCTTTCTTCAATTTATTAGTCAATTTTATTATAATTTTTAATAATATCTTTGAAAGAAACTAACTGACAATTTTAAAATCTTCCGAAGAGAATCTAAGAATAAAATTTTAAAAAAAGTTCTCATAATAATGTTTCACTAACTCCACAGTAACCTGCCAGTGGATTCTATTAAAATATAATCTGAATTTTCAATAAAAAATGGATAGATTCTTAAAACCAAGTTATAAATTTTATAATATTCCAAAAATGTTAATGTCGTTCGTTGATATAGTTTGTATAGCATATTACTATGAAAACTGCTTTTGTGCGTATAAAATTAATGAAAGGACATTGTGCGCAAAGTTAATGAATATAATGGGAAATAAAAATAAATATTATTCGTATAAGAATAAATGGATAAAAAGAATTTTTTTGAATTGCTTTCTTTAAGATGACCTGAGCAAATACTCTAAAAATAGTTAAAAATCGAAAATGTTGTATATAAAATAATAATGAATAAAAGTGGTATTTACCAAGGAAAATACTTGCCTAAAGAAGAAAAAAAAATACTTTACAGAGAAATAAATATAAAATATTGGATCCATGGAAAAATGCAATTGGTACTGTAATGATTAAATAATTGTCGTTCAGCTAGAAATAAAGATGCATCAACGCGCTGAGGTAATATTCGCCCGAACATTAAAAACTTCGTGGGATAACTAAATAAATGTTTTTTTTTAATAATTTTGAATTAAACATTGAAACTAAAGATCGTCTAAACAGTTTACTAAATGAACTAATTTATTTGAAACTTTAATAATCAGAAAGGAGAACATTCGGACAAAAGAAGAAATAATAAATATTATGGGACTAACCAAGATTTACCGCCAGAAAATATGTGATTATGGTTTAAATTATTTTCTTTCTTAATCTAAGTTAAACATTGAGTTTAGATAGTGATAGGGAAACAAATACATTAATTCACAATATAACATTATATAAAATAATATGTTGTGATTTTGAATGTTCAAATAAAATTGTATGTGTGTGGAAATTTTGTATGTTTGCGATGCTCGAGGAGAAAGAAACCTACTACAAACTCTAATAGGAAGGTAAAAGATTATTTTGGTAACATTTTATGGTTATTAATGATATAATGTATGTTTTATTTATTTAGATCAGCTGTGAATCGAATGAATGCAATGCAAAGTTTTATTGTTATAATTATTGTAAAACGCATTTTGAAAAACAACACTCTAAAACACTTTGAGATGTAATTAGATTTTTTAAAAATATGCATACAATAATCATTTAAAGTGTTATTAATATAGTTCAATATAACCAATGGTTATGTCGTATTTTCTGTTAATTTTTCCGATTAGGATATTTAAGTGGTATTTTAACAAAACGTAGATGTCGAACCTACAGAGTAATAAAGCAAGACAAATTGTTCTTATAGAGTAGGGAAATGTTTTATATTAGTGAATTTTGTTTATTGTTTTAAAAAGTAGTTAGTTTTATTGATGTTGGATACAGTAAAAATCTTGAGAGATAGTTTGATTAGTGACTTGGTAGTATGTGGAGATTCGGAAACCAAGAGGATGTATTAAAAAACTAGGATGCTACAGGGAATGAATTAATAAGTAGTTTTATATGGTAATCAGCGTAGTTAACAAAGCCCTATGACTATTACACATGTTGTCATGGAGAGTGTTATTTTTATATTTCTTGTGAATCTTATTAAATGTTTGGTAAAGCTGAATAAATAGCTGCCACATCATGCTTATCGCCAGGGTTATCAGACAATGAATGTCGGCCCTATTCACACTGTTCCATACATTTTGAAGTATATATTTTGATAAGTTATCTATCTATTTTCCCAATATCCTATACATTTTTCGCTATCTTTATCTGTATTTCTTGCAACTACATTGTTATTTGATAAGTCTATTGAAAAGAAACAATAGATATTTTAGAATGTATGTCATGCTGTTATTTGAAATAAGAATAGTTAAGTATTAATAAAGAGTAGATTATGATTATTGAAAGAAAGATGCAGATATCCTAAGAAAGGAAGGAGTCAGAGAATTATTTTAATTTTTAAGAAATGAACTATAATTTGATAAAAATATACCCAAATAGAAATATACAAAATATTAAAAATGATTTAACGTTTTCTTATTGTTGATTATATTTAAAAATATAAGTATTGCATATTTAAAGAATGTAATAACATTTGATAATTGTAATATATGTGAAACTGAAACAGGAGATAATTAAACTCGTGTTATGGCATTATACATGAGTATGGCTTATGGAATAAATGTATTAGAGTTTACGAGCATTAGAGAACAAACGTAATAGGTAGTAATAATATTTGAACAATATGCAGAGTGACTTATATAGAGTTACAAGAAAATGTAATTTTTTTTAGAGGAAAAACCATATTGATTGTAAATTTATAATGTTTATAAATGATATTTATCCACATATATAATTTATAATACGGTAACTTTAATATTAAAAGGTAAAGAATAGTATTACCCATAAAATAGTTAAAATAAGTAATATAATAAACCTAATGAGAAATAAATAAATAACTTATAAAAGGTATAATAATTTAAATTAACTATAAAAGAAATCCAAAAATGTATAATTCAACTATTGTAGTGTTAAAAGAAAGGAGGATATCCCTTGTAAATAAATGTAAATAGATTTGTTTGTTTTATCTTAATTTTGATTGTTGTTAATAAAATTCTAAAATTTGTTTATTAAAACTTGTGTCTGAGTTTTGTTTTCTCTACATCATTGCATGAATTCATAGGATGTGTTTACCATCATTAAACTAAGTATAATTGTTTTGCACAAAATATAAATAGAGAAGTATATTTAATCTTAAATATTTATTGATGTTTTTGTAATTGAATAATTATAAAATTGCATTGTGTTACTGGTCATAAACCCATTGTCATAATGATTTGCTAAATTATATGCTATTAGTTGCCACTTGCTTCACTTATCAGGTTATCTAAACACTGCCACTTGCTAATTTATTTTATTACGTAAAGATAAAAAAAAAAAAGAGGATATTAGATTATTAACTAATTTATTACGGTTATAAAAATACGATAAAAGAAAAGCTGTACTAGTTAGATTAAACAATGAAGATTGTGATTATTATTATTATTGTTTTATTATTAATCTAATTTCAGAGTAGTAAATTATGACACAAAATCCCTTATGATATTTTGCTACTTTATTTTAATTTAACCTTGAATAAATTTAAGAACCTGAGATTATTTCATTTGAGCTAGATAATTACTATTATTGTTATTATAGATAAAAGATTAATACTTTAATAGTTAAATGAGTCTTAGTGATTAGAAGTTGCAGAAGTCATAAGAATACTATGTAGTTATTATATGTAATAGTAGTATAAGGGGGGATAGTGTTCTTATGCCATTGAGGTGGTATCCTATGGGATATTATCTCAATGTAATCTACTTTGTCACCCTTATTTCCACTTCTAGTCTCATGAATTATAGAATAGTTATTTGAGTTAGTCAAAAACAGAACCTAAGTTAATTTTAAGAAACCTGAGCTAGTAAAACATTTAATTGAATATCTCATTAATTATTAGAGCTAGAACCCGGTGAGGCGATTTTCACTATGTTATATTATTTATTTGGGGGGAAGTGGAGTACACATATACACGTAATTACACATAGGGTGAGAGGGTAGATTGTGGCGTAATGTGGTGGGCTTGATGTGTACGTGGTTACACAACATAGGTAAAGGCCAGATTGTGGCGGCCCAAATTTAGGGGCCCGATATGTTAGAAAGAGAGGGCATAATATATATGTTTAAAATATGCTAAAACATTACTATATAATAAATATTTTATAATTTTGATTTTGATATTTTGATAATTTTGAATATTGTGTGAAATCTTTTTGTCTGTAAAGTTTGTAATTTTTGTAAAAATTATTTGCATTTAATTTCAATTTTTTTTTAAATTTAAAAAAAGATATAACCAAGATGGCAGTTTCAATCAAGCCATTGTGAAGTTTTCTTTACTAATTTAAAAGCTTGATTTTCATTAATCAAAATATTGTCTTATCATAGTTTTTAAGTTTATAATTTAAAGACTTTAATTTAAAGTTTTGCTAATGAAAGTGATTCTTATATCTTACTTTTAAGTAAAATGAACTGTAATTTGCTCAGGAATTTATTAATTGTCTCATCTGCCTCTGGGAAAATAAGCCAAAGCATTCCTGTAATAGCTTGGGTGTATAAATAGAATAGATTAGAGATAAGGGACAATCTTACACTGTTTGCTTTTCCTCTCTCTTTGCTCTTAGTTTTTAGAATGTCCATCGAGTAGGTAACCAAATTGTCTTTCCCTGTGCCTCCTGGGGCTCCCTCTAATATGCTGCCAAACTCCTGCCATGGAAGAAGGCTACCACTGATGAAAAAGCCATAGTGACCAAGACTGCTGACCACCAAACTCATCCCTGCAACTAAAGTTCAGAGACTGAACTATTTAACCAATCACCCCAAATACGTCAAGGTAACAGTCCAATAGCTAAGTAAAGCTGTTGGTACTTATCTCTAAATACTAATTGTTTTTTTTATACTTATGTTTAATCTTTACTTGTAAGACCTCTCTATATACATAATATATTTTCTTATAATACTAAATCTGATTTCACTTTATTCTTGCTTTATAAGTCTGTGCATTCTGTTTAATAATATCTTTTCAAAGTTTTCTTTAGTAATATGCCAGTTCAGCTCAACCTCACAAGTTTGATATATAATTGTTTTGCTTTTTTTTTAAAAAAAAAAAGAAACAAAAGAAAAGTAAATTGTAATGATAAGAATTTATTTATCATTCGCTCCCTGTAAGATTGAATATGTATTATGTTAAAATAGATTCACAAGATTGATCGTTCTAAAATTCTCTTGTTTAATTGTTTTTATTTTTGTTCATGAAAGATTGCAATAAAGAATGAAGTATTAATTACTGTCATCACCAAATGGGCCAAACAATTGGAAGTTTTAATTTTGTTTGAAGTGTATATGGGAAAGTATAACTGACTAATTAAATAAATAATTAATTAAATGTCTGATTTGATATAAACGAAGCAAAACTTTCCATACAGTAGTGCCACCCTGTGCTAACCAGAGTAATCAATGAATTCCAGAAGGCTTGTGCATAAAATTCCTATCTAATGCCTACTCATCCAATATCCCCAGACTAGTTTCTGGCTTGTGATCATCGTCAGTGAGGAGCTTTGGTTCAGAGAGCACTGCACCCAGATCTTAGGATTAATGCAACCCTCCAGCACCCACCTTTTATCTCTACTTAACTAAAAAACTATGAGAATGAAATTGGAAAGTTTTGCTTTGCTTATAAACAATTATGTGTTAGTATAAGAGATATTGATCATGTGATGCTTGTCTGATTTGATATTCATAACTTGATTCATTATTATACATACCATTATGCAGGGGGAATTAAACTGTTAAAGTTCTTATATTAAACACTATTTTTATTCTCGTATGTATATTGTACTGCTGGTATAGTTTAACATTTCTTCAGTATTTCAAATGCTTGGTCATTCGGGAACCTTTGAAAATCCGAAGTTTTCCCTTCCTTTTGAAATCATTCATAGTCAGGGATTATACTCCTTGTGGAATGTGAGGCTAAAGTTTTGTAGCTCTATGGAAGATACCATACACTGGCTCTCATATCACCAAACCTACCTCAACCTTCGTATTGTTTCACTATACGTGAAAATACATTCAATGACAAAACTATTCTTTGACCAGCTGGGGCTTTCCTACATATATGTTTAACCTTTCCATGTTAGTAGTTATAATATCTATTCATTAAATTGTTTTTCTTGTTTCATCCCAGTAAGAAATAATGGTATGACAAATCTGAATGATGTTTAGAGAAGTATTGTATAGATTTCTGTAGTGCGCTTGGTTTAAAGTTACCTACTCTTTTAAAATTAATGAACCATTCCCATATACACATATATTTTTCATTCTCTAATAATAGTCAAAAGAAAATATATGTAAAACATAAAAAAAAGGTTTTATTTTTGCTATAAACAAATGTGGTTTATAACTTTGACCGTATGGCTTGTACTAATTTAAATCATTCATCTATCTTTTATTTCTTGTGTAAAAAGAGTTTATTTTGGCAAAGTGAATTCATGCACATGACTTAAAGCAATATATTGTATAACTACTGTTAACAACAATTAAAGTTTATTCAGTGTTAATGTAATAAATGTAAACCTATCTAAAGTGAAATTGCTATATATAGAGATACATTGTGCTCAAGCTAATTTAATATTAAAATACCTTAAAAAGCCAATATAAGAGTTCCAATCTTTATTTTGGTTAGCTTTTAAATATAAAAAGCTTTTATATAATTATGTATTATTATAATTATTATATCTTAGTCGGGGATTCACCTTCAAAAACCCTAATTCGAGTCTCATTTCTCTGTACTGCTGTGTGATGTCTGGTACTATATATATATATATATTGTGCCCTTTTCTATAGGTCGGTAATAGTTCATAACAGTCAATTACTAAAAATTTTAAATTTAGAATATGTTCTTTTAATATGTAAATTGTATTAAGTCAATTATATTTTTAAAGTACAATTTAAAGCTAAGGAAAATACGTGGTATATAAAATTATAGCGGATTATTTAACAAGTAGTTATGTAAAGTTTAAAATATTGTTTCATATGGTTGTAGAAGCTGGCCATATTAAATAACACAGCTATAAATAATTATGATTATATTTAAAAAAATCGATTTTAATAGTTTAAAACTTATAGTTAATAAATACAGTGTTTAAATTTATAATCATATTTAATAAACAAAAAATTAATATCATACATTTTAAAAATAAACTTTATGATGGTGAGAATTGTATTTAATTCTATATTTTCCAAATTGTTCTTCCAAATTTTATAATTGTATTATATAATATAATAAGTGTATCAATTTATAAATCTGGGCAGAGAAATAGATTGAAAATCATCTGTCAATGTTATTGATCATGTGACTTGTATATTACATACATTCACACACACACGTGTTTGAATTAATAACAAATTTTAAAATATTTTAAAAGTTATATTATAGAATTGGATAGAATTATTGCCTATCATAAAAGCAAATAATAATAAATATTAAGTTAACTGTCGTTATTGCATATTTAAATGATGTAATGTTTTAAATAGTATCATAAAGACGAATACAGATATAATAAAAATTAAATATTTTATTTAAATAAAAATAGATAAATTGAATATTAAGAAATGGAATAAGTTATTAAATGTTATTTTAAAAGTTATTTTAAAAGATTAAATAATTTAAATAAAGTTATAATTGAATTAAAAGTGGTATTTTAAATAATATTTTAAGTTCATTATGTCATAATTTCTAATTTTGAAATTTAATACTACTATAAACTAAAAATATGTAAATTTGTTCTCAAGCTAAAGTAAGAATTAACCAATAGGAATAGGTATTCTTACAGACTATAAATATCGTCGTAACTAAGTTATCGGGGGAGATTAATAATGTATTGAAACAAGAGAAAGATAAATTATAGCTATCAAAGAGATAGTATTTAAAATTATTATTTTAGTCAATTTTAGCACTCTCTCATAATTTATTTGCAAAAAATAATTAATATTTTAAAAGAGAGTGTAAACTAAAAAATATTTTAATAATTTCGTTTAACATGCTTTGTTAAATTTTTAAAGTTCCTTTATCAGTCATATTTTATCTAAAAATTTAACCTAAACTTCGCAATAAAGGATGGATATACTAAGAAATAAAAAGGATATAAGTTGTAATGCTGAAAAAATATTTAAAATATTTATTGATACAGCTTTATTAATGCATAACCGAAGAACTGTTTTGGTACATAAAAAACCACAGCTCGGACATTATACGGAGTCTAAAAAAAAAAATGTATTGAAACGTATTATTTATAAGTTTATCCAAGATTTATTTTTAAATAGTAATAAGACAATTATATTTCATGAATTATTTTATAGAATATTATATTCAAAGGAGTAAAATGTTATATACTTTCTGAAGGTAACATTTTTTAAAAAATATTTTTCAAGAATTAAATAAAAAACCCAGGAAAATATGTTACAGAAGCGTTTTGATATTAAAATATCCGTTCTTAGAATTATTTAAAAATGTATTGAGAAAAGATATGTTTAAAAGTACTTGAAGTTTTTATTTTAAAAGAGATTTATAAAAAATACCAAACGAAAGTTTAAATGTATCAAGAAGGAAACATAGATAAAAAAGTGAACACATAGATGAATAAAAAATGGATCCATGGAAATACAAATAGTACTTAAAAGTTTATCGAATATTTTTAAAGTTAAATTAGATGGATTGATGCATCGGATACACAGAGAATATTGGTAGAGAAGATTAAGAAGCTTCACGGGATTAATTAATATTATGATTTAATAATTATCATCCTAAATACTAAAACCAAGGATTATTTTCTATAAATTTTATTAAATGGATTAATAATTACTTTGTTTTAAACTTTAACGTGCTTGGAGGAGAACATTTTTAGAAAACTCTAGAGAAAATAATAAGCATTTTGGACTTATCAGGAACTATCGTCAAGAAAATATGTAATTATAGTTTTGATTCTTTTTATTTTGTTAACCTAGTTTAAATCTAAATTTTATATAAGATTAGGAAAAACATAAAAACATTAATTTATTAATATTAAAATTTTATAATATAACAATCTAATAATTTAGCTAAAAATATTTTAATATAAAGTGTATGGGTGTGAATTTTTTTTATATCTGCAATGCTCAAGTGGATAAAGGAAGCCTACTGAACACGATGACTAGATAAAGGTTATTGGTAATAATAATAACTACTGATAATTTATAATGTATATTTTTTTTGTTTTCTTTAGATCATCCATAAATTGGAAGAATGAAGTATAAAAGTTTTCTACTTATATGTACCACATTTCATACAACATTTTAAAACACATTATGAGATAGGATTGATTTGAAAATAGGCATACGACAATTATTTTTTTTTATTAGTGATATAATCCAACATAACAAATAATTATGTGATTCTTTTAAAATTTTCATGTTATTGGATATTCAAATATTGTCTAAGTAGATTGTATATGATTAGACATATAGAATAATGAAGTAAGCAGACTCTTCTTGTGGAACAGCTAGATTGTTTAACTATTAATGAATTTTATTTATTGTTTTTGTAAATGCAGATAGTTATTTATCGATGTAAGATATGGAAAATCTTGAGAAATAATGTTGAGATAGTGGCTTGGAAGTACTTAGTGAACAGGAAACCAAGATGATGTTTTAAGAAATAGGATGTTATAAGGAATGGAAATAATATTTAGTCTTTATGTGAATATCAGCATAGTTAACAAAGCCCTATGACTGATACACATTTTATTTGGACAGTGTTTATATTTCTTTAAATATTTGATGTTCTAATAAAGCTGAAGAAATAGCTTTAACATCGTCCCTGTACTAGAGGATATTAGGCAGGTAAATGTCATACCTCTTCGCACTGTACCATGATTTTGAGATATGTTAAGAGTAATACTCTAGCTTTCTTCCTTAATCCTATGCATCTGTTTTCGCTATCTTTATTTCATGTAACTGCATCATTCAGTAAGATATGTTTAAGAGAAATGATAAATAATTTAGAACTTGGGTTATGCTATCATTTTTGTATAAGATTAGTTTATTTGCTTATAAGGAGCAGAATATTATAACTTAAAATTGAAGATCCAAAGTATCCTAAGGAAAGAAAAGAATCATAGAATATATTTTGAATTTTATTTTGGAAATGAAATATAAATTTTTTTTTAAATAGAGTATCTAAACAAAGATATTTTCTTTAAAGTGATAATAATTTTAAAAGCTTTAGTATTATTTTTTTTTAAGAGAAAAATAAGTATTGCATATTTTTAAAATACAATAGTACAAAGTAAATTATGTAAACAATATGCATAGTATATTTTTTGTTTATTGATTAACAGAAATATATTAATGATTACACTCATATCATACTAAAGTAAGGCTTAAAGAAGAATATATTATGATTAGTAAACATTGTGTGATAAATACTAAAATCTAGTACTGAATTTTGGATAATATTTTGTGTAACATCTTTGACTTTGCAAGATGAAATAATTTTTTAATATTTTGAGAAATCCATACTCATTATAAAATTTTGTTTTCTATAGAATGTTTTCTAAAGTATGAATTTTTAAAATAAGATAGTTTAATAATATTAAGGATAAAATGCTATTGCTAATAAAGTAGATAAATATATTTGTAATAAGTTAACCATAATGAGAAACCAAATAGTAACATTTTTTTTTAATTTTGTCCTAAATCTAAATAAAGATATAATTGAAATATAAATTATTTTTTTTATATAACCCAGTAGATCAAACTGTAAAGTAAAAAGTTAAGGATATCCACTGTAAATAGTGTAAATAAATTGTTTATTTATTTGTTGTTAGTAATAAACTTTGTTAAATTTTTGTTATTTTAAAGATTTGGTGTCCGAGTTATTTATTTCTCCACATCGCTGCATGAAATCACGATATATGCATAATAATTGAAACAAATATATAATTTTGCACAAAAGATAAATAGAGAATTATTTTAAGAATTTTAAATATTTTATTGGTATTCATTATAATTAAATAATCATAATCTTACATTATTTTATTGGTCATAAATCAGTTATCACAATATTATATTAAATTATATGCTATCAGTTGCTACACATCCTTTGTTTGTCAGATTATTAAAATGCTACCACGTATTTATTATATCATTACATGAAGATATAAGATCATATTATATTATTTAATTATTTTATTATGGTAATAAAATTATAGTAAAAAGAAAAGATATACAGAATTAGTTAAACAATGAAGAATATTATTACTGTTATTTATTATTATTAGTTTCAGTGTAGTAGATTATGACATAAAATCCCTTCTCATATTTTACTACCGTATTTTTAAATTAACTTAGAATAAACTTTATGAACCTGAGATTATTTTATTTGAGCTAGATTATTACAAATAGAAGATTAAGACTTAATTATTAGTTTAATCTTAGTAAGTAGAAGTTATTAAAGTCGTAAGAATACTATGAGTTTGTTATTTGAAATAGTAATAAAGGGGGGATAGTGTTCTTATGCCATTGAGGTAGTATCCTGTATGATATTGGCTCAATGTAATCTATCTTGTCACCTGTATTTTCACTTCAAGTCTCATGAAAATATTAAATATTTATTTAATTTATTTTTATAAACTGAACCTTATTCGTATTTTAAATTTGAGCTAGTGAAACATTTTAATTTTAATGCTGAATATTTTACTTATTAATTATTAACTGAGATAGAACCCGTTTTATTTTATTTCATATATTATTTGAAGTGAGGATGCATGAGATTACAGGTCAGAATATATAATATATATATATATATATCAAGAAGTATTGTTTAGGTTATAATGTGTATTATTAGTTTTTTTTTTTAATTTGTAATGTTTCAATAAAATAACATTCATCTTTATCAGGCTAAGATTTTAATGAAGAACTTTAACCTTAGCCACGACATGGATGAATATTATTTATCGAAACATAAAAATTAAAGAAAAAAATACATGGTATAGCCCAAATAAGACTTTATTTTCCGGTATATATCAATTACTATTATTTAATAGAAATAGCAGACAAATCCAGTTGTATGTACAAGTATGCAGTTGGAATGATCAGTTAATACTTGAAACATATCTTGTGAAGATAAGTTAAATTTTTTATTATGCAGCTATGCGTAGAAAAAAACCAAGAAAACATAGTATTTGATATTGTTTTTTTGATATATATTACAGTTTGATTTACAAATATCAAACTTGCATGCTCACAACTTTAATACATCTACTTCAGTTGAATACATTAATAATTAATAGGAAATATTTATTAGACTAGAGATTATAATACTACTCTTAGCCCAGATATAAATTTTAAACATTATGAAAGAATAATAGATCTGGTTTTAATTAAACATTTATCTTTTTTCAGAATGTGTAATGGCGTGAAAGTTTTAAGTATAATCATCATCAATTTTAATTATTATTAATCCACTGCAAGTTGAATATTTCTTCATTTTTTAGTTTTTGTTATATTTGGTCTTTCAACTTGGCTATATTCCACAACCTTCCTTACTTCATGCCTCCATTGCAGATGTCATATTTTTTCTAAATCATTTACAATCATTTGAAATCCAAATTAATATTTCAATTATATATCTACTGATATCATTTTTAGAAAATGAACAGCCCAGCTTCAATTTACTTTGTTCATTTTTTCATTGGTATTAATGATGCTTTCTTTTTCTATTATACATGTCTTTACTAAATCATTTACAATCATTTGAGATCCAAATTAATATTTCAATGATATATCTATTGATATTATTTTTAGAAAATAAATAGCCCAGCTTCGATTTACTTTGTTCATTCTTTCATTGGTATTAATGATGCTTTCTTATTCTATTATACATGTCTTTACTATTATTCTCATTGTTATTACTAACATCCATCTCTCTATAATTCATTGGGTAGTTTAAAATCTATATTTTATTCCTCTTAAGTATCCAAATCTCAAATTAAAAAAAAAAACTGATTAATCACATTTCTTGAAAAGTTTACTTTTCAAACCTATAGGTATTATCTGTCTTTTTTATTTTTTTTCTACCAAAAGTACTCCATCCAAGTTCAATTGTATGATTAATTTCATCTTTTATGTTACCATATATATTAATAATCTGATAAAGAAATTTGTTTTGTTACCTTCAGCTAATTTATGATTATCAATGTTTATTTTTTTCTAAAAAAATTCGATGAACATTATTTTACTCTTTTTAGCATTTATCTTTAGCTTTCCTGAAGCACTAAAGCACACGCACATATATTTATATATGTAAATTTTAAATTTGAATAACGATAGATAATAACAATATATATATATATAGTTAAGCAGAAACATTTTTGATTACGTTATAATCATTATTAACTGAAGTAATGTAAGCTGAAATAATAATAACAGCAATAATGATTACACAGTAATGCATTCAATTACATTGTAATCATTTAAACTGAAGTAGTAGTAGTAGTAATAATAATAATAATAATAATAATAATAATAATAATAATAATAATAATAATAATAATAATAATAATAATAATAATAATAATAATAATAATAATAATAATAATAATAATAATAATAATAATAATAATAATAATAATAATAATAATAATAATAATAATAATAATAATAATAATAATAATAATTCAATTCAATTTTTCAATTCAATTCAATTTATTCTATGAAATAAAACAAAGTACATCACAAATATTTAAAAACTCCAAACAAGAAAAATCTTGTGTGTGGAATTTATATGTAAAAATAAATTAAATAAAAATACAATCAAAAACTCAAAAGAACAGTTTAGGAAATAAATAAAATTAATTAAATAAATAAAATAAATGCCAAAATTAATACATACTACACAACCATTGACACAAATATTTTTTGAATGATATATAAGAAATATTATTCAGATCAATTGAACATTCATATACAAATTTATTAAACAACTTTGACCCAGAATAAACATATTGTCTTCTACTAGATTCCTTAAAAAATTTTGGTAAAGGTAATTGAAATTTATTAGAAAGACGAGTATTTAGAACATAAACTCTAGAATTCAGAAAAGGTTTAGCACAAAAAATATCAAAAATAACTCTATATTGATATAAGTGATTTACATCAAATAAACCAAATGCAATATAAATATCTCGAACAGAAGAGGAACGAGATCTACCAAAAATAATGCGCAAAGTATAATTTTGCAAAACACGCAAAGAAGATAAAATATGTGGATAATAATAATAATAATAATAATAATAATAATAATAATAATAATAATAATAATAATAATAATAATAATAATAATAATAATAATAATAATAATAATAATAATAATAATAATAATAATAATAATAATAATAATAATAATAATAATAATAATAATAATAATAATAATAATAATAATAATAATAATAATAATGCATTCTGCAGGGGAAATATAGAAAACAAAACACTACAATGATGCAAATTATGTCAACTTACAAAGGTAGATCTGTACCAGCCATAAGGGCCTCAACGTTTGTCTTATATGCACTTTGGTGCACTAGGTGTGCATTCATATAGGCTAATAACCCCAGAAGGCATCCAGCCACATTTGAGAATAAGTTAATTAAAATTCAAATTAAAGACAAGCAGATCACAAGCCCGGATATTTATGCAGCTACATGGTTCCTGCTCAGACAAACAGCAAAGTTATAAAAAATTGACAATCCAGTATATTATATGTAGACAAGAACTATGTTTTAAGCTCATGTAAATCCAGAAAGAACTCTATCAAAATGACAATGTAAATGTTAAAATTTGTAATCAACTTGTAGCAGTTAATCTATTATGTAACCACTAATGTTGTATTCTTTTGAGACAATAAAGGTCTTTTGAAACATAATAATAATAATAATAATAATAATAATAATAATAATAATAATAATAATAATAATAACAACAACAACAACAATAATAATAATAATAATAATAATAATAATAATAATAATAATAATAATAATAATAATAATAGTAGTAGTAATAGTAGTTACAATTTAATCGAAAGTACTTTTATTTAATTAGTATACAAATATTATTATCTACTGCTACTATAATTTAAAACTTACATATACTATATTTTTAATGAGTAACTTATTATTATATATATAATATTTAATAATTTACAAAATTAATCTTAGTTATTAAGTACAGATATATTAAAGATTTTGTTAATATATTTATGATGAATATAGTTAATTAATAGAATTAGTTATATATATATATATGAGAAAATAAGATCTATCTTGTATTGAAGCAGTCAATCTTAGCTTAAGATTGAGCTTCATGTTTTCACCTACTAACCCATGTTTAAATCCTTATTTCCCATCCCACTCCTTTTGTTGTGTATATATATATTTCATGTATATATTTTAAATGCGTGCCTAAATTATAAAATTTAATGTTTCAATAACATGTTTTAAAATTATTATTAATTCTTTTTTATAAATTATTAGTTCTTTTTTTTTATTAAAGTATCAGAGGTGTGACTCAAATATATATATAGTAGGAAAACTTACTAACAAAATATTGATTTTTGATTTTATCATGCGTCATTTTTAGTTTTTTCTTTTTAAATTGCTTGTTTTTTTTTATTATTAAACTATTGTAAAATCCAATATGGAAGATGCTACAGTACTTGTCTAAAAATAATTAAAGGGGTTGGAAGCACTATTGTTTTAAGCTGGGGTAGGTATTTTTTTTAATTAAAGTTTTATTTAAATTGGGATTAAGATTAAGACACTTTTGTTAAAAACATGTTGTCAAATCTATTTCTAATCTGGAAATAGATTTGAATTTATTTTTGGACGTTATCTTACTGTTGCATCTTCAAAAACAACCGATAAAGAAAAAGTATAAAATGACTGAATTTTGAGTCACAGAAGAGATTAGCTACTATTGAGAGAAGTGATTGTAAACATATTACACGTCGCTTGAAACTTAAAATGATGTAGTAATAAATCCACCGTGCTTTTCGGCCCACTTGGGTCATCATCTTATGCTGCGATACCATTCTGCTGCCCAAGAATGAAGTAAAAGCCTGACCTAAGAACTTTAGTGTGCTAATAGAAGCTTGCTGCTACAGGAGAACTTGCATTTCAATTGCCGTACATGTGTAATCTTTTAAATTGGACTCTTAAAATTGCCAGGTAACTTTTCAAGCCATCACCTCAAACTAAATTTAGCCTAACTCATCTATGAAGATTTCTTCTAATGTGTTATTTAATTTTACCTTTCTTTGTTATTTAAATATGTAAATGTAATTTGCTCTTAAATGGTTTTCATAAATTTAATCCTATATCATATGCTCTAACTTTCTTTAATTTTGGTGCGGTCATTTATTTTTTACTTGAATTTATATGTCTATTTTAGGCATTAATTTGCCAATCTCAAACAATCTGATGAGTTGAATTCCTAAAATATTTTTTTTCTTTTAAGTAAACCTTCATGCATCAAGGTTATTAATGTCCCCTTAAGATATATATATATATATATATATATATATATATATATATACATATATATATATATATATATATATATATATATATATAATGCATTGTAAATTAATATGTTCGCCAGATTGTTTTATGAATCAGCATTTTGTGTTGGTTTATTATAAAAATATATTTGTTTAACTCTGGATATTCTACCTGGGGTAAATCCAGAACTTAAGCTAATTAACACTTTGAAATCTTTTAAAATGTTTTGTTTTTATTCAATTCTGAAAGAGTTACCCATTAATTATTTATTATAACTGCCAGTCTTTTTCTATTTTCCATACTCTTAAAATTTCAAATCTTGTATTTAAATATTTCAGTTATTGTAAAATCAATGAAGGTGGGATTGATTTAAAAAGGGAAGAGGGTAAATCTTCATGTTTCTTTTACTAAATAAAATTTTAACATATTAGGGAAATTTTAATATTTTACTATTTTAATTACTAAGTAAAATCTCTCTCTCTCTCTCTCTCTATATATATATATATATATATATGTTCAAAATATGCAGTTATACGTGATTAACTTGTTTTTATATTTCATATATATATAACTGCATAGCATATTATTTGTCTAAATTATGGTATTCAAACTAGAGTCATTTATTTTAAAAGCAGTAAATCTTATTCAATGTCATTAGAGACATTCATTCGTACGTGTGTTACTGACATTTAGCATATCTTCATATATATAGACTACACGCTTCTAGTTTTCTAATCTGGGGGTTGCGACAAGTTCAAACTCATAGATTTCTCATATCTCATTCTGTAGATAGTTGAGCTATCTGGAATCACATTTATTTAGTATAAAATGCCTCTGGTGGTGATCCCATAAGTTTGGCACACACTATGCATATTCACTTCTTCGTATCAAAGGCCTGCACATCGGCAATGACCACAGCATGCCCATCCACTTCATTCTCATCCAGAAGCATGACCTTTTCCTCTTAGTTATTTTTAGGCTATTATGTCAGTACTGCACAAACTTCATGTTATTATTATTTCTTTTGCTTATGACCTAGTTTCAGTGCTGAAATAATACTGAAATTGCACTCTGTTTAAAATATATATAAATGCAAACTACTTCTAGTTTTATTGATTAAATTTATTTCAATTACATACAATCCCACCATCATAATTTATATATCTATTTAAGAGTATATGCCTTGGAAAAAATAAAGTGTTCGTCTACTATTGTTAAAATAATTTTTCATTAAATATTTTGTCATAGATTCAAATATAATCAAATGTTTTCAAATGTATTTTATTTATTTTCACGACCGTAATGGCGTGAAAATAATTTATCTTATACCTGTAATGAATTCCAGAATGCTCCCTGAAATAATGCTAGTCACCATGTTTCAGAACTGTAATCCAAAGCATTGATAGCAATTTTATATAACTTCTTTCTAATAACTGATTGGCATCTTAATATTCGACCCACCATAATGTATCATTTAGCTAATAAAGAGCATATGAGAAATAATAGCATGAATGACACTATGTAATTATCTCCCGCTTGCTCATTCATGCACATAATAATGTACTTAATTTATAAATGTATAATAATTTGTCAGTTTATTAAAATATATTTTATTGTCTAACTTATTTGAGTAGTTTGAATTCCTTTTTTTCTCCACTTCCAAAAGTAAAGCCTGCTTATATATATTTTAGTTTAGTCATAGTATATAGATGTCTCATTGTTCTTCTCCACTCTCCTAGTCAGCTGGATTTAAAATTAATTCTCATGTGCCATTATTGTTATGTTATCCATTAGGTGTTTGATCTGGGGCTTAGAGAGTGGGTTCGAATCCAGGGTGGGTCCCTGATCTAAATCTCAGGCTTGACTGGGTTTGAAGTACATTTTGTGAGTTCCAGCTCATGTTAGATGGATAAACATGTTTTGACCAGTACAGTATGCAGAAAAGAATATTAACCACAGTAATGTATATAGAAGACTTAATAAGATGTAAATTTATAACTATGTGCACCGGCTACAAAAATTATGTATTGTAACCACTACATACATTAGATATTATTATTCATTAAAAATATGTTATGTTGTAATTATGATTTCAAATGGATATTTAAAAGAAATAAAATAAATAAAAATAATTATATAAAGTCTTTTGTTATCTGCTTTATTGTTACTGTCATTATTAGTAACTTCAGACCTTCCTAATGCTTCTAAAATGTCTTAGGATCTTTTTAATTTTGCTAATTATTTTCAAAAACCTGTGTTTAATTTTTTGTTAACTGTTAAAATGTTTATACATAATGAATGAGTTGACAAATAAAATATTTAACATTTGGAAGAAAATTGCCATTGGTCAATATCTTGTTTAAGTTATAATTTGCAGTAATCTCAGGATTTCCAATATTATATCATGTGTTTAAAAACTTTATGCTGCAAAAACCATATTTTCATAAGCATCAATTGAATGTATTCTTTTAGAAAAATTATAATCAGGTATTATAATAAAATAAATTTGATTTTTATGACTCAAATAATTACTTACAAAAAAATATATTTATATAAAAAAAACCATAGACTTCAAAAAATGGAGAAAGTATATTATTTAAGTGTAGACTATATGACAGCAATACATCAGTAAATTGTAACTAATTTGTTTTTTGTTGTCAAGTGTTGTTAGCCGAGAGGTTATCGCAGGCACCTTACAAGCAAGTAGTTGGTTGCAGACGGTTATGGGTTCGCCTCCCGGCTGATGCTATGACATATGGGAAAAAATTGTTTTTTGTAAAATAGAGACATATTTAGGATGATACAGAGATAGACATCTATCCAGTTTTAAAAGTTACATGAAATTAGGTCATACAAAAAATAATAGTGATAAAATTTACGACATGTAAGAATGTATTTACAAATGAGAATAAAAACAGTTTATATGATAGTATTCTAGAATATTAATAAATAAAAATAAATAAAACTTTTATGGTTTAGAAATTGAGAAACATTTGATCAACAAAGGAAAGATTGGGCCAATGCATATGATTAGTTGGTTAGTCATGTGGCATGCAAGCACCTCTAGTAGCAGGAAGAAAATTAGCCAATCTCTAAATAATTACTTTTTGAGACTATGATAGTGTCAGTCACTACACTAAGTCACAGAAAATTGATCATATGGCTGTTTTTCCAGCCATGTGGCATTCAAACACTTCTAATGGCAGGCTGAGCACAATAACTTCATTCAAGTGACAAAATATATTATCTTGTTTAATGGATAATCAATTTTGAAACTCTTACCTCTGAGCATATCATTCAACTACTTTACTAAAGCAAATAGGCAAAAATTCCCCATGTTCCATAAAAATTATTAAGTTCAATGTTAATATTGTGAAATACTTTGAATAAATAATTTTATAATGATTATTTATTTTATAATGTATTAAATGTTGTTCTGTGTTCATGGTAGTGTTTAAATTCTTTTATATAGTGCAAATAATTTAAATAGACAGACTTTCAGTAGTAAAGAAAGTAGCAAGTACTTACGTTAATATAAAAATACTTTAAAAAAAACTTTTACAAATTTTACTACTTTTATAAATTCTTTATAACAGTATATTAAATATAATTATCTTATAGTTTTGACTGTCTATGAAGCCTTCTTCAGAACTATGAAATAAAATTGCACTGTTTTTTCCATAAACATGCAATTATTTTACCTTGATGCATCTATTTAAATATTCATACATATAATCACTTATATTATTTAGACAATGTTTTAATATTTATATTATACATTACCTGATGGTAGTAAGAAGATTAACATTAAATGGGATATACTTCATGGTGATTCCAAATTTTCAATCTTTTTACATCATTTTTTTGTCTTTTGTTAGATGAAAATGGAAAACTAAGAGAGTAAAAAGAAATGATTATTTAAGTTATTTAGATTTTGAAAATAATGTGCTTGTTTATGTAAACAAAGCTTCAGAATGTCAGGAAATATCACAAAAGCTAACTAATGGAATGAAGAATGCAGGACCAAAAAGCAAGTGCTAAAAAGATTAAATTAATGTTCATTGGATTTTTCAGAAGAAATTGTAGAATGATGATCATAATTAGGAAGAAATTAACAATTAGAAATGCCTTGCTTGGATTATTAATATAAATGAAAATATAATGGATGAAATTAATTGCAGAATTAAACTTTGGTATAAGATTTATGTGAGATGATAATAGATGGACAATTGAAATTTTAAACTGGATTCAAAGAGATTGTAAAAGACCCAGAAAAAGACCACATGTGAGATGGATGGATGAAATAAGAAAGTGTGCAAGGGTGTTGTGGAGAAGAGAAGCTAAAGATCAGAAAAGATGGATTGAACTTGGAGAGACCTTCATCCTGCAGTGGATTGATAATGGTTGATGATGCTGATAATATTTATGTGAGGAATGATTTACAATATTAAAATAAAATATGCTAATGAGTTTTTTTAAAAAATGTTTCTTTTAATATATATGGTTTATCACTTTTTACTTCTGGATCTAAGACTTGGACATTTAACAAAAAAATAGTTTAAATACTTCAGATAATACAATGGATATATGTATATTAGGAGTAACAAAAGGAGATAACAAACAATATCAGTAGATGAGATTGCAAACAGGAATCACTGATATCCTTAAAATAATTAAAAATTGGAAATGTTGACTGAAGTATTTTTAGAAAAAAATATAATACAGGACAGTTGAAGTTTAAACTGGATTCCAAGAAATTGTAAAAATCTTAGAAAGAGAACACATAAAATGTCTGGATAAAATATGGAAGGTTATTGGTGTGTTGTGAAAAAATATACTAAGGATTACAGAAACTGCATTAAACTTGGAAAGTCCTTCATTTTACAGTAAACTGATAATTATTGCGAACGATTATTATGATTATATACAGAAACATATATCATTTGTTTCATCTTCAGCGATGCCAAATCAATAAATAGAAGAGACACTTGTTTTGCCATTTCTAAAAAATGAATGGTATAGGAGGCAATTTGCATACATTTGCATATAACTAGCAATCTGAAAAGAGTATGAATATGGAGCTACAAGGGCTCTGAAAGTGACATGTCTGCAAATTAGAATATATAAAAAAGCCTACAAATTATTACATAAAAAAGTTTCACCACAACGCATCAGCATTTTATTAATTACAAAGTGAAGGTGAAATAAAAAAATGTTAAGACTAAAAGTATTCAACATATATATATATATTGCAACCTTTAGTATCTATATTAGTTTATTGGACCATTAATAAGGGTGGGATTTCACCTTTATTGTTAAAAGGTGGTTGCCTTGACAACAGCTAAAAATTGTTGATTGTTATTGATATTGAGTTTGTCTAAATGCTGACTGGTTTTAAATAGTATATATATATATATTCTAATAATTTTAGCGAGTCTGTAAATAAATTATGATGATTAAATATTTAGCAGTTAGAATATAAACTTGTTCATGGAACCACTAAGTCAGAATATATTGCTATAATAATTCACAAAACATTTTCTTCACGAATCATTTTTAACAAACTTACAAATAATAACCTTAGATTGTTATTGATATGAGATGGACATTGTCGCAAGTTGTTAAAAAGTGATTTTCTAAGAAATATGACTTGTGACATACTGTACTAACTTACTTGGACTTGAATAAGTGTACAACTTATGTTTCTTTATATTAACACATACTGTAATTTATCACTTTAATGTCAATGTAGTCCTTATTTTGCATCATGCTATTTTCTTGAAACAACAAAAATGTTTATTTTAATTGACGTCTGATTTTAAATGCAACATTAGATTGTATAGTTTCTATCTTAAATAATTCAAAGCAAAACAGTAACAAAAACAGAAATATGCATAAATATACATAAGTATACATGAATGAGTATATTATGCAAAAATGTATGGACATATATATGTATTCATATTTATGTATGTTATGCATGAATAAATATATATATGATGTATATGTTTATGCATATATAAGTGTTTATATGTAAGCTTGAATGTATGTTATGTTCTCTGCCTAGAACAGGTTAAAATAACTAGGCCACCGAGACCTAAAACCAAGTGACAACAATTGCTCAGTGGCAGAGTAGCATACTTAAAGCTAAAGGTTTCATAACCAATTCTCAACAGATAAAATGCATTATAAACATCATCTCAAATTAATTGAGTGAAACTTTTAATTGTTTATTCTGCCAGTAGGATGATTAAATGACACATGACTTCCAAAGCAATTTATTATGCGATTACATTACGGTATTTTGGTACTGCTTCAACGCTCTTAATCAGAATAAATTATTAATTTTAGGATTACATCTTAACTTTAATGAGTGTCGTTATGTTAAATAATATAGTACTGTGAAGTTTGCAATCTGGTTATAGATTTTACAATTATTAGGTAAATTGTTAACCATAAAATGTAAATTTTTATTAGAATTCCTGTTTAATAAATCATTAATATAAATCAATAAGTCAATAAACAAGAAAAATTAATTTTAAAATTCATTTTAGTATATAAATAAAAATTATTTATAAATAAATTGTAGATTAGTTCTTTTTTTGTTGTTACTACTAGAAAAGAAATTTTAACATTATAGTAAAATATAGTTTGAACAAACTAATAATAATATTAACTCATTCTTCTAAAAGATTTAATAAAATTCATTGAATTAGAAATTTTCCCCCAATACTTTATTGCTTTTCATTTTATTATATAATTCGGGATTCTTTTTTTTTACAGATCATTATTCAATACAGTAATTTATTTGTGTGGAAACATGGCAGGTGGGGTTTTAAAAAGAATAGCGAAAAGAAACAACTAATAATGATTTTATTACAAACTCAATTACTAAGATATTTTAAAATAATGTTTTACAAATTAGGAAGAATTCATGTAATAAAATATGTATAAAAACAAAAGAGCAATACATGGGAGCTAATTAATTTTTAGTCTTTATTTTAATATAAATAACTATTGTTTTGTTTTCATTTGATTTATCAACATTTCCTTTTGTTGGTTTACATATAATACATAAATATTTTCTTTGTCTGAAGATTTATGAGGGTGGTATTTTACTTGTAAATGCATGTCTTTTTTTAAAAAAGATATTTTTTATTCAAACTCTTTTCAAATATATTTAATTGTTAGTAATAACACATTGATCATTATAGAACACAATGTTCCAGGGTCTTTTTTGCTTCTTGATCTGAGTAGAGATGGCTAGCATGTGAAATTATTCCAGGACCTTTGATCAAAGACTATGGTGTAATAAAACAACTAGCTTTGGAAGAATAGTCTAAATTCAATATTCTTAAAATTCAAAGTTACCAATTCCAATCCTCTAATAATGCCATCAATAATCAGAACATCAAACAAGAGAAGAAGAGAAAAGACAAATACCACTTAAGTATTAGATTCTATATAAACTAACTTGAATATTATTACAAACAGTTAATAATAAATAGTTTAGATTATATGTAATTAAGCAGGTGACTGAAGCTAACAATGAGTTATATAACATAAATAAACTCTCAAGAGACGGATAAAACCATCTGTCCAGTAACACTTCCTGTTATTTATGTCTAAATAAATTAGGTATACTGGTCTTATGTATTTATAGAATAAATGAAGAATTGCCATTTAAATATTCAGAGCATCAAAGCCAAATTTTAATTTTAACAATCTCTAAGTTTTCATTTCATATTTAGAAGTTGTAATTTAATACACTTTACAGACTTATACACACCTGCACATATAATGTAATATATAAGGTATGAAAGTTTGAGTTCGAATGCCTTATATATTTAGAGGTTGATAAAGCTAAAGTCCAGCTTTGATTTTTTGGATATTTAAAAGATGATTTGTATTATTTATTTTATAAATATATATTATCAATAGAGAAAATTTGCTTTTTTTATTTAAAATTATGGAAATTAAGCATAAATAACTAATGCTAAAGGACAGGTGGGGTCATCTACTTTTTGAGAATTTATTTATGCTATATAACCTATTAAAAGTTTCACTTACTTCTTGTTCAGTTAGAAACAATTAAATGTATAGGGAAAAAAAAACTTAATAATTCAACTGGATAACAGAAATAGTAACAACATCTAATTACAATATTTTAATCTGTATAGGGGAAAAAACTTAATAATTCAACTGGATACAGAAATAGTAACAACATCTAATTACAATATTTTAATCATTTTAACAAGCCCATGAATAAATTATTGCTATTAAATATGAAACAGCAAGACTACAAACTTCCTCATAAAGCAATTAAATCTAAATCCTTTACTATAATAATTCACAAGACAAATCTTTAAAGAATCCTTTTTTAAACTAAGTTGCAAACAATGTCCACATTTTCCTAGCAATGCTGATCAATTGGTCATATGACCATTTTTGTTTGAACCTGATATTTTTATATGGTAAATCAATTATTGACATTCGAAAAAATGACACTTTAAATTACTGCTGATTTTTTGTAATTATTAATCAATTCTAGTTTTATAGCTTAAGAATTCAAAAGAAGTCTGAGCACCAGAAATGATTCCGAGTCTTCTCAATCCTAAATCAGATGCTCTACAAACTGTACCAAACTGGGCAGGGCAAAATTCTAAAGACTTTATTGCTTGGAAGTTTATAAGAAGTTCAAGAACCAGAAATGTGAATGTTCGGATCAATCCTGGACCATCCCAATCCCACATCGAATGGTCTACTAACTATGCTAAAACCATGCAGGGTAAAACTCTAATAATTTTAACATTCCCATAAATAAATTAGTTATTAAATATGTAATGCTGAGAATTTAAACTTATTCATAGAGCAACTAATTCTGAATGGATTATTATAATAATTCACAAGTCCGATTTCTAAATATTCATTTTTATCAAATTTTCATAAATATATTTTTTTCCAAAAAATATAGTTTTATTTACATATGCAAAACTTATACATATAATATTATGAATTATAATCACAGAGACTTAAGCAAAAAATTATTCTGATTAATATATTTGACATCTTTTGAAATCACTAAACAACACATAATCACTATTTTTTAGGATTGATCATAACTGTTATTAAAACTGAAAAAACTCTCCATAGAGTAGTGCCACTCAGTGTAAGCCAGAGTTAATCAATGGATGCCAGAAGGCTTGTGTATAAAATCCCTATCTAAGGCTCCTCACTGATGAAGGCCAAAAGCCAGAAACCAATCTGGGGATATTGGATGAATAGACACTAGATAGGGATTTTATGCACAAACCATCTGGATTTCATTGATTACTCTGGCTTGTCTGAGTGGTGCTACTGTATGGAGAGTTTTGCCTGTTTTTATCTTTTGAAATGTGAGTATAAAGAAAATGAAATGAAGAACAAAATTAAAGTAAAAGTAAACTATAGAATTAATACATGTAGAAGTAAGCAATTGTATTTGTATTTTGTAGTTGAAATAACAGTAGACATCTATTCAATACACATAGATTTAGCACTTCATCATCTAGCAAATATTATTAGATTAGCCTTTTATTTAAGTGATACTTAGATTATCTAGAGGTCAAGTATATGAAAGAACAATCTTAACCATATTTATTAATTGAAAAAAATCCCAAGATTTATTTATAATATGCTAACTATTATACTACGAACTTCTCAATGCAAATTGTTTTTTTAATGAATTATTAAGAAAACATTAAAAATGAATAACTTGTTTACTCAACACTACTCAATACCATTTTGAACTATACACATAAAGGAAGTATATAAAGTAACAAAAAGTGTTTATAAAGGCATCAAGCAATATATATTTTTAAATCAATAATGATTAGTAATTGGAAGTTCATGTGGCACTTAAACACTGGAAGTGAAGATTGAATGCACTCCAAAAATCTTTACCTCTACCACTGTTCTAAACTTCATGGGTTTTTAAAGAAGACATCAATTACTGTACATAAAAATAGCACAATTTCTGTTATATATATATATATATATATATATAACAGAAATTGTGCTATATATATATATATATATATATATTGTTATAATTTACTTTCAATCACAACATTGACATAATCCTTATCAGATAATTACATTAATAATTACCACTAATCATTTTAGGTGAGAAATTATTATATCCCAGATATAAATTTTACTTGATTGTCATGCTAATCTACATTTTAAATTCTACTTTTAAATATGAACTTGCTCTATGTTAATTCAAATCTTTAGTTAAATTCTTACCATTTCATCACAATCTTTAACCATAAAAAGACTACATTTATATTTTAATACCCACCTTACTTATCGATCTGACACTTGGACTCTCAGAGAAGTATGGATAGATACATATTAGGAGTAATAAAAAGAGATCAATAACACCATATATGGTTAAGAAAACAAACAGGTATTACTAATATCATTGAAAGAATTAAAATACCAAAGTGGAGTTGGGACAGACATATTGCTAGAAAAGATGATAACAAATGGACAATTGAAGTATTGAACTGAATTGCAAAAGGTTGTAAATGACTGAGAAAGAGACAAAATGTGAGATGGATGGATGAAATCAGAAAGTGTGCAGAGATGGTGTGGAAAAGAAAGGCTAGGGATCTGAGATAGATTGAAATTAGAGACCTCCATCCTGCAATGGATTGATAATGATTGACAATGGTGATGATGACTTGAATTACTCAATAATTGTCTTACAGTCTTCATGTGCAATATTATCATTATGTACAAAGTAAATCATTGGTCGAATTTGTACCCTTCCATTATAATATTTAATTCAAATTACAATCATAGCATTTGAAAAAATAGTACGTTTATTGATAAAATTAATACGTAAATTTTTTAACTATAGAATTAAAAAAAATCGAATTATTTTTAATTCAGTAGTATTTCACTTATAACTACGAGTATCATAATACTTTTTTGAAATTACTTATTCTGTTTTAATTCTCGGCATGATGAGTTATGAAAAGTTAGTAAGACGAATAACAACCCACCACTCACCACTCTATATCATATCACTGATACACTTGAACACATATATGTCAAAAAGATAAGTAATCACCAATATAAATATATCATACTAAACCAGAAATCATTAGTTGCTCCAAATTATCATCTCTACTCATATATGCGATAAGTGCTCAGTTATATATTAAGATAGCCAATCTTCATACTTTAATGGACAGACTTCAATCCACTCCACACTCCAACTCTTCAACTGTCCATCCAATTGAAAATCTGATGATGGAATGCTCAAAGGCCACCCTGAGGCCCAGATTCTTGTCATACCCTGTTGATCTAAAGTCAATCTGACCCCTCATGTACAGGACATAATCCATTTAATACATTTATAAAGATGGGCTGATATCTCTACTATATAATAACTGAAATACAGTCTTATTATATACCTGTATCAATATATGTAGTATATAGGGTATACGAGCACAGACTTTTACATGACTCACCACTCTATCTCATATCACATATATACTTGAACACATATATGTTGAAAAGATAAATAATCAATGATATATGTATTTCATGCTAATCCAGTAATCATCAGTTGATCCAGATTATCATCTCTACACATAAATTCAATAAGTGCTCAGATATATATTAAGATAGCCAATCTTCATACTTCAATGCACAGGCTTCAATCCACTCCACACTCAAACTCTTCAACCGTCCATTCAATGGAAAGTCTATATATTACATATATTGATAGAGGTATATAATAAGCCTTTATTTCAGTTATTACTTAGTAGAGGGAATGAATAAAATACAAAAAATTAAGGTGTTTGATAATGAAGAGAGAGTGTGCAATAGTGATCGTAACTTTATTGTAATAGAAATGGTTAATAATGTGATGGAGGATAGGAATAAAAGTAGAAATAATAGTGAAAGATGTGGATGGAGAGTGAATGATAAGAATAAGTTGGAAGAATATAAAATAAAAGTTGAAGAAACCATGGCACAGTTGGTTGGGGATGAGTATAAGGACTGGTGTGGTGACGTAGAAAAAGTGGCAAGTAGGGTTTTAGTCGAGAATATGAAGAAGAATAAAAGTAATAAAAAATGAGAGTTAGTAAAAGTGTAAAAGAGAGGAAAAAAGCATGCAGAGAATATAAGGGTGCTATTAAGAATAAAGAAAGTGAAAATGATATTAATGCTAAATGGGGAAAGTACTTAGAAAAGAAGAAGCTAGCTAAAATGGATAATTATAGAGAGAGGATGAAGTTAAATAATAAATTGTTGGAGGATATTAATAAAAGTGGAAGATATGGGAATAAAAAATTTTGGAATTACATTAAAAGGAGAAATGTAGGGGCAAGAAAGATAGTATTAATAGATGATGAGGGAATAGAATGTAGCTCTAGCGGCAAGCTAGAGAAAATCTTAAATAGATATGTAATGGATATAGAAAAGATGTTAGATGTGAAGGAATTAGTGATAGAAACATGAAAGCAGTTAGTAGTGGGAATATTAAGTTCACAAAAAATGAATTGAATGAGGCAGGAAATAGATTGAAAAGTGGAAAGGTGAGAGGTTTAGATGGATGGGCAGCAGAGATGGTAATGAATTTAGGGCATAGAGCAAAAGCAAAGTTATTATCATGTTTTAATAAGATGGTGCAGAAGACAGTTTTTCCAGGTAGTTGGAGTAATACAAGAATAAAATTATTATTTAAAGGAAAGGGTAAGGATCATAGAAAGTTAAATAATTATAGACCGATAGTGGTAACATCAGTTTTATATAAAGTTTTTGCATATATGGTAGCTGGAAGAGTTGTAAAATGGATGGAAGAGAATAATGTAGTGGGGGAAATGCAAGGAGGTTTTAGGTCAGATAGGCATATAGGAGATAGTTTGTTTATAGTTACACAACTTATGGAGATGAGTAAGAATTCAGGTAGATTGTTATATATGAGTTTTATAGATATAGAGAAAGCATATGATGGAGTAAATAGAAATAGATCATGGGTAAGATTAGCCAATTTGGGAATGGATGAAGCTTTAGTAAATATTATTAAGAAATTATATGAAAATAATTATTATACTTACCAATTAAGGAATATAGAATCAGTTAAAGTTAAAAATGGAGTGGAATTAAGGCAAGGATGCCCTATGTCACCAATTTTGTTTTTGTTGTTTTTGAGTGGAAATGGAAAAAGCAATAGAAAGACTAGGAAGAGGGGTAGAGATACCATTAATAGGTGGCAAAGGAGTATATACATTGTCGGGTCTTTTTTTTTGCAGATGATATCTTTTTATGTGCAGAAAGAAGAGAAGATATGGATATTATGTTGAGGACATGTGCAAGGGTGGGTAAAGAGATGGGGATTAAATTTAGTGAAGAAAAATCAAATATAATGATGGTTAATACTGGGGAAAGAGAGGCTGTAGTTTTTTTATTGGGGGATATAAAGTTAAGTGTGGTGGATAGATATAGGTATTTGGGAATCATCTTATGTAATCAGGAAAATTGTTGGTTGAATGGGAGAAAAAATTGGTAAATGAAGCAAAGAAAAGAAAAGGTTTGGTAAAGAAACTAACAGTATTTTCATATAATAAATATGATGTAGCTAGAATTGTATGGAAGGGAGTTGCAGTAGCAGGGTTAACATATGGAAATGATGCATTATGTGTTAGTAAAAGGATTTTAGATTATTTAGAGAAAGTACAAAGGGAAGTAGGAAGACATGCATTAGATGCAGAGATGTGGACAGCAAAGGTGGCAATTCAAGGAGAAATGGGATGGGCAAGTTTCTATATGAGAGATGCAAAAAGTAAAATGAAAATGTTTGGTAGGTTGCAGTTTATGGATAGTAAAAGAATAGCCAAAATAGTGTTTAATTGGGTTATGAGTAAAGGGCAGGTAACAAGATGGATGAGAAAGGTAATGCGGTATGCAAAAGATTTGGATAAAGAATTTATATCAGTATACTTGTATAAAAGGTGGGATGATTGTGTTAGGAGGATTGTTAAGTGTTATAGTGATAAGGAATGGAATAAAAGAATAGAAGCATTAATAAAAAATAGGGAGTTGGAGAGATGGAGAAGTAGTATGGAGGGTAAGAAGAGTTTAAATATATATAGAAGTAAACGGAATATTGGAAGCAAGTTAATTTATGATAATAGTAAGGAAAGTAGTTTATTGTTTAAGGCTCGAATGGGATCTTTAGCAACAAGAGAGTATACATGTAAATAGAAAATTATGGGTGATTTAGCGTGCAAATTGTGTAAGGAAAGTATAGAAAATATTAGGCATCTGTTGATTGAATGTAAATGCTTGAAAGCAGAAAGGGTACAGATAATGAAGTTATGGGAGAATAGATATGAACAAAGTGACAATACAGAAAGTGAGTTAGTCGTTTTTATGCTGGGTTTGTGAAAAGATAAAGGGGATTTAGATTTAAAGGCCATAGAGTTGACAAAGATTATGTTGTGGAAATGGGATGGGGCAGAATATGGGAAGACTTAGAGTGGGGAATGGAAAATAAAGTGGCTAACAGGTTTATCTGGGCATAGTTGCTGAGATATTCTTGACTTCGTTTAAGGAGAAGCCAAATACATCACATCACATCACAACATTAAATAGATTATGTCCTGTACATGAGGGGTCCGATTGACTTGGGGTCAACATGGATATGACAAGAATCTCGCCTCAGGGTGGCTTTTGAGCGTTCCATCATCAGATTTTCAATTGGGTCGACGGTTGAAGAGTTGGCGTGTGGAGTGGATTGAAGCCTGTCCATTGAAGTATGAACATTGGCTATCTTAATATATATCTGAGCACTTATTGCATATATGTGTAGAGATGATAATCTAGACCAACTGATGATTGTTGGTTTCGCATGAAATACGTGTATTGGTGATTATTTATCTTTTCGATATATATATGTGTTCAAGTGTATCAGTGATATGAGATAGAGTAGTGAGCAGTGGGTCGTGTGAAAGTCTGTGCTCATATACCCTATATATTGCATATATTGATACAGGTATATAATAAACCTGTATTTCAGTTAAGATGAATAAAATAATAATTAAATAAATTATTAGATAAAGATTGTATTAAAAGAGTGGTAATGCGCATAGTAGAGTATGTATATGCGAATGCGTTCTTAGGAACATGTAACACTTCAACTCTGAATATATCATTAAAAATCTGAAACAAATTGAATATATTTTGTTTAAACGAAATTTAAACATTTTCTTTTTTTTTTTCTATTTTAAAGTATAGTTTATAATTCATTCTAAAAATATCCTTTATAGATAATTGACTACAGAAAAAAAGAGGAAAGAAAGAAAATTTTATAAAGAATATTATTAATTAAATCTTTTGTTGCCGAGTTATTTTTGTTATAAAGTAAGATTATTATTATTATTATTGCAAACAAAATTAGATAAAATATTGTTAGACAACTGTTAGAAATTATAAAATGACTTTTATAAACAATTTAATTAGTATGACATGGAAAGACAGCGGCGGAGGTTATGAAAAAAGACTGAAAAACATTTATTAATTCTCTCTTATTGCTGGTAGCTTTTATTATAGACTTGTATTTATTTTTTTCTAATCTAAAGACGAGAGGTCATCGCAACCGTCTTGCAAGCAAGTAGTTGGTTGCAGACGGTTGTGGGTTCGCGTCCGGCCGATGCTATGACATATATATATAAATCTCTCTTATTGCTGGTAACTTTTATTATAGACTTGTATTTATTTTTTCTAATCTAAAGAACTTTATATGTCGAACTATTATATCATTTACTTATATAAATTTTAGAAGTTACTTCAAACTCCAGTGTATTGTAAATTTAAATAATTGTTTTTGTAGAACCACCCATGTCTCAATAAACAAGCAATAAATATTATCATGATATGCATATATCATGCACAAATGTTTCTGAAAATCTTCTCAATCTTTCAATTCCTATTAGCTGGCAGCCTAATTTAAGTCAATAAAATGAAATTAAAACAAAAGCAAATTAAGTCAGCCAATAACAAAAAACTACCAATTATTTATTCACCAGAACAATATTAGTTTCCAGAGAAATATATAGTCCAGAACTCCTTATGATTTGTGAAGTGTAGAATTCAAATAAAAGAAAATTAAACAAATCAAGATTTTGAAAACTAGAAGTCAATGAAAAAAAAAAAGCTCAATTTTAATTAACACAATAATAATTTAATAAATTAGATGGATTCATTCATCCATAAAAAGGGGAAAATATATAGAGTACTACAGATTGAAAATAAAAGACTACAGAACATTTAAAGAAATTTATTTACAATTATTAATTCAATAAGTCTGATTACAGTAGATGATACAATAATGCAATCTTCTGATTATTATGAACGAATGATCAAAATTTCTAGTTTACATTGACATAAAAAAGTAGATAAGATATAACTAAAATATGTAAGAATTTAGATTGAAGCATTGTAGAAATAAATAGTTTAAAGCACTTGAAAAAGTAACAGAAGTAAAATATTGATAAATTAAAACCTTCAAAACATCCCATGATTATCATTTCATATGCTTAGGCAAGCTGCCAATAAGAGTATCAAACTCTCCCTACAGTAGTGTCACCAAGTGAAAGCCTTCATAATCAGTGGATACAGGAAGGTTTGATAAAATCACTATTTAGTGCATACTCATTCAACATCCCAAAACAATTTTCTAGCTTTTAGCTTTCATGAGTGAGGAGTTGTGGATTTGAGAGCACTACACCTAAATCTTAGCATCTAATGCAACCATCAGCAGTCATCTTTTATCTATTTGTTTAACTATAATACTAGGAGCTCAAGATAAAAACACCATAATGTTTCCAACCCAAGCTCATTTACCTATATAGTTATATATATCTGAACTCAGTTCAGAATTTATGCATTTTGGTGTCTTTGGTTTTTCAAAACCTCAGTTCCCATTATCCTATAAAAATGAATGTGTTAGGGTTGGAAACATTATAGTGTTTTCATCTTGGGATCCTACATTTAAAGTTAAACAAATAGGTAAAAGGTGCCTCTGGAGGATTGCATTAGACCCTAAGTTTAGATGCAGTCCTCTCAAATCAAAGACTCCTCCCTGATGAAAGTCACAAGCTAGAAACTAGTCTGGGGATGTTGTATAAGTTAGGGATTTTATGCACAAATCTTCTGCATCCATTGATTATTAAGGCTTGCACTTGGTGGCACTATTGTATGAAGAGTTTGGTACCCTTATTCATAGTTTAGTGAGAAATTTTGACTTTTGTACCAAAAGTCATTTCTTCAGTTTGTTTACATATTCTCTATATGTTATAAGTATTGTTTACATTATTCCAGTAATGTAGTTATTATTAGATTATATATTTTATATTCTATTCTAGTTCATGCATGTTCAGCAGAGTTGATTGCTAAACAAAAAGTTAATCTGGAGATAATGCTTTTGGTGTGTGTGTATATATATATATATATATGTATGTGGACAACTATATAATTCATTTTAGAATTATTTATATGGTGCTAAGGATAATCTTTAAAGTTCACACTCTTGTAAATACTTCGTGTTATAATTATTTTAATACTTATTTGTTTTCGTTACAAATTTGGATGATTGCTTTTCCATAATACCATTGTATTAGCTTGATGATCTTTTAATTGTAGTTACAAAGAATGATGCTAACTTGTTGCCATGAATTATTTATTAATTATATGTGTTTCTTGATAATAATCTAATAGCATTTAGTACAAAATAGCTGGTGATAACTATTTATTATGATTTCTTTACCGAAGATAAATTTTTAATTTCTCTAATTATTAAATATAAAGGGGGGTTGAATTCAGAGTTTCATGCAACTCTCAATTATCCGTGCTATCTCATACTGCTGACACACTTCATCACACATATGTCATAAAAATAAATAATCACTAATGAATGTATTTCGTGCTAAACCAGCACTGATCAGTTGGTCCAGATTATCATATCCACACATATATACAATCAATGCTCAGCTTATATTAAAATATGTGTGGATTGAAGCCTGTCCATTAATATATGAAGATTGGCTATCTTAATATAAGCTGAACATTTGGTTGTATATATGTGTGGAGATGATAATCTGGACCAACTAATGAGTGCTGGTTTAGCATAAAATATGTATATTGGTGGTTATTTATATTTTTGACATATGCGAGATCAAGTGTGTCAGCAGTATGAGATAGCATGAATGGTTGAGAGTAGTGTAAAAGTCTGAGTTCAAATCCCCTATATATTATATTTGAATACAGGAATGAAAAAGCCTGTATTGTAAAAAAAAATCATATATTAAAAATATAGTGCTGTAAGGTCCACCCATCCCTCGAATATGTACATAAATGGATTATGTCCTGTACATGAGGAGTCAGAGTGACTTATGGTCAACATAGGTAGGATGAGAAGGTTGGCATCAATGTGGGTTTTGAGCAATCCATCATCATATTTTCAATGAAATGGACAGATGAAGAGCTGTGAGATGGAGTGGATTAAAGCCTGTCCATTAAAGTATGAATATTGGCTATCTTAATATAAGCTAAGCATTGATTGTTTATATGTGTGGAGATTATAATCTGGACCAACTGATGAGTGTTGGTTTAGCATGAAATATGTATATTGGTGATTATTTATCTTTTCAATATGGGTGTGATCAAGTGTGTCAGCAGTATGAGATAGCATGGATAGTTGAGAGTTATATGAAAGTGTGAGTTCAAACTCCTATATATTACATATTGAAGTGCCGGTATGAAATAGCCCGTATTATAGAAAAAAATTCCTAATTATTAAATCTAAATTATGCTTCTAATCTTTGCACAAACTGATTAATTTACTGTTGAAGATAATGAAGTAATTTTGAAATCTTAACTTAAAAAATTATAATATTTACTAAATATGTCCATGTTGTTTCCAAACATTCTAAGTGATGATAAAATTTTAATTTAATCCAATGCAAATATTTCAAAACAGCTTTTTTCCTGCACAATTAGTACAGTATGTTGAGAGGTGGAGTTAAAGTAACAGCTTTCAGATCATTTTGCACTTAACTAAAGTAAACAAAAAAAAACACAGTTTGACAAATCAAATGAACTGCATTATCCATATTATTTAAAGAATCTGTAATACTAAAATTAACCATTTAGTAATTTTTATAGCAGTTAAATTCAAAGTAAAAGAAGAATTCATTTGGAAAGTATACTTGTAAAATACAGAGATTTATCAATTCATTTTAATCGGACGGTATTTATGCCATCAGATGGTAGTGATTAATAAATTCTTATCAAATGTCATTTTTAAATATCACCAGAATAGCTTATCATTTATGGCTTTCATCAATGGGGATCTTTGGATCTTGGAGCAGTGCACTTAAACCTTTTCTAGTTAAATACACCTTCCATCTAGCAATCACTTTTTTTCTTTTTATACTATCAAGCTATCAATCCAAATTAAAAAAACCTGTAAACTTTACAATCCAAACCAATTTGGCAGGATTGGTATTAAACCACTAACCATCACATGATCACCATTTCTTATGCTTGTTCAAGCTGTTAAATCAGGCAAAACTATCTATATAGTAGTACTGAGCTCAAAACTATATCTAACCAAAGACACCAAAATGTATTGGTACTGAACTGAATTCAGAACTATATGACTATATAAGCTAATGACCTTGGATTGAAAATATTATTATGTTTTCAATTTTAGATTTTTGTAGTTAAGTAGAGGTAAAAGGTAACTAGCTGCTGGAGGGTTGCATTAGATGCTAAAATCTAGGTGCAGTGCTCTCAGATCCAAGGATTTTCACTGATGAAAGCCATGCATAGTTATATAAATCTTAATCCAGTTCAGTTTTTTACTTATTTTGGTCATCTTGTTTTTAATAACCTTTCTGGGGTTAAATTAAGGACCAAACAACACATTAGATTTCACTACAAATTTGTTGATTAGCAAACTATTAGCAATTTTCTTTCAATATCACTCACTAATTTTACACCATTTAGTTTGCTGATAGATTAAAAAATATAGAACAAAAACAATATGATGTTTTGTAGATCATAATAGAAAGATTGAAAATATGCTTAAGTACTTGCTAATTTTTCACATAATTATCAAGAATAGAGGGAATTCTTTTAAAAGTTTTCCTACTTGATTGTTGGTTGAAAAATATTCTTCATATAAAATATCTTTATTTAAAATGTTTGCTGCCAAGATTTTTTATTGTTTGCAAAATTTTTGACTTTTAGAAATATTTGCTTCACTTTTTTATTATAAATGTAAACTCTTATTAAAACAGGAAAGACTTGCCATACAGTAGTGTCACTCAGTGCAAACCAGAGTAATCAATGGATGACACTATGGTATGGAGAGTTTTTCCTGTTTTAATAAATTATAAGCAAGCATAAGAATTGTGGATCATGTGATGTTTAGTGGTTTAAACTTAAACAGGCAGCTCACTACGATTAATGTTATTATTTATAGGTACTTTTTGGGTATTAATTTTACTTTTAATTTGTGCGAAATATGTGCACAAATAATTCATTGAAGGTTAAAACCCATGCTTGAATTCTTTTCACCAATAAAAGTTTTTGAATAACAGGTATTTAAATTTATAAATGATGATTACTTTTTCATATAGTTTTGTTTCTAAATATGTTCACAACCTACTTCATTTACTGTAAAAAGAAACAAATCAGATTTGAAATTTAGTTTAGATAATAAAAAGTTTCAAACAATACTATTCCAGTTATATGGTATTTTACCCACATTTCAACTTTAAGCATTCAAAATAAAAAAGTATTTTTAAACTAAGCTGGCAGGCAGTAGATTTACTCCATGTAACATTGTCTATGATTAGTAGATTTTAAAATATAATTAACCACCCTGCAAAAAATCATATAATCCTTCCCTATAATCTACAAGAAAATGGGCACAAAATGTACTTATTTTTTTTTTGTAATTTATTATATGGTTCATCATATAATAGTATATTATAGTATGTATTTCTTCAAAAACAACAGAATATTTTATTATCACAACAGCAAGTAGAAGTTGAAAAACTTACTTGCAATACAAGAGCTTTCATCTAATGACCACTTTAATAACTTATGTATGGTAGGTTTTATATGAGTAAATTTATGAGTCACAATTAACTGTAATAATAACAAAACTTCCTTGAGGAGTTTTAAAAAATACAATATGTGTAATATAACATCATTACTATGAGATAATTTATGAGCTACCAAATATTTACTTATAACCAGTTTTTTGCACAAGCTTTATTACATTTTATATGCTATTGTTATTTTATAATATGATATTGGAATTGTTTAAGTGTTGGCTGCTTTTTTGTATTTACATATGTGAACTTATAAGTAATATATAGTTTCAGGGGAATTTGAAAGTAATAATTAATTATTTGCCTATTTAATGAGGCATATTTATACTTCTTTGAGTTAATAATTTCACTCTCTTTAGTTAAGATTGCAATATTTAATGTCTATAAAACATACTTAACTATAGATAAAGTTAATTATCCATCTTTATTGTAAAAAGAAGGTTGCCTTGACAATATTTTGATTGTTATTGATATTGATATTGTTTAAGCTGTTTTGATGTATTTATATATGTTTTGCATGCCAAAGCACTAATCCCAAAATATAGGAACTGTCCTTAAAAAAATTGTTTGTCTGAAGGTAGATTGAAGTAATCGAATGTTATCATGAGTCTATTATTGGCAGTGTTTTTACTTTGTTTATCATTCCTTAACACTATTTTTTTAGAATATCATATATGTGCTATATTATAAATTTTAATGTAGTTCTTACATTATTAAGATCACATATTTGCATTAGAAGTAATAATTTACACTACTATTCTACACCAATGCCATCTATTTTAAGCTTGAGTAATTAATGAACACTGGATGATAGTGCCAACCAAGTGCCTAAACTTGATTTTGGGTTATAGGCTAAGTAAGAATTTTATTGTCACCACCATCTAGCATTCATTGATTAATCAAGCTTACACCAGATGGTGCTGGAATAGTAGAATATAGCTGAATGCTGCTTATAATGTAGATGTTAAAGTATGCTGGGAGAGTCACATGATAATTTGTGTTGTATTTATTTAATATATAGATAAACAAAAACTGCTTAATTATTTATATATTATAAATCAATATAATTAAAAGCCAACTTTTATTTATGCAATTTTATATGAGTAGAAAATAATTAACATGCTACAATTATCAGAATCTATTAAAATTAAATTATTATTTTTTAATAGAATCTATTAAAGTAAAAGCAATGTAGTTAATAAAGTCAAATAGACTGAGAAAATCTAATTAATTATAAAGTAGAATAATGCACTTATGAAGTAACAACATTTAATTTTTATATTTGTATTTTTTAGATGAATATACTTTTTGATAAAAAAGTTGTAATTAGTTTAAAAGTTAATTTCATTAATAATACATAATTAATATTAAACTTTTACAAAAACAAATTATAAGTTTTAGAAATAAATATTTTTTTATAATATTAATAACAAAAATGATCAACTATAATTGACATGTCAAGCGTTGTTAGCCGAGAGGTCATCGCATCCGCCTTGCAAGCAAGTAGTTGGTTGCAGACGGTTGTGGGCTCGCGTCCCAGACGATGCTATGACATATGAGGAAAAAAATATACAATTGACATTAATTATGTTTTTATTGCTTGATCACTATGCTTTTTTTTTTTACAAGATACTTTTTTGAATTATAAAACAATACTTTGTGCAGATTACTTAATGAATAGTCTTCAGGTTGGTACTATATTTACGGACAATATCAAACTGGCATTAAGGGTAATTCCTTCCATTTTCTTTACTACAGTGCCATCGATTGTAAGTTTAGAAACCACTAGTCACTAGAAAGCTGTGCTATGCCTATGTTATTAGGCTATTTTTTTTTCTTTTTGGATTACATAGTTCTGTTTATTTCTCTTTTTTATTTGCAAAGTCTTGCGTTGTTAGCCGAGAGGTATCGCAGCCGCCATGCAAGCAAGTAGTTGGTTGCAGACGGTTGTGGGTTCGCGTCCGGCCGATGCTATGACATATGGAAGTAGATATTTTATGTTTAAAGCAAATTTTATTTCTTAAATATATATTTTTAATAAAATTTGTAAAAAATGTCAAAGTAAAATAGAAACTTTATTTTTTATTAAGAAATTCAACTATAGGTAAAACATTATGAAGTGATTATTAAGGAATTAGGATTTTGTCAATGAAAGTATACTTAAATAGTTCATTAGAGATGTTATACTTTCAACAATTTATCTAAGAGCAATAACATACTCCACAACATACTGTATTTTGCAGAAACTATTTTAAGTTTACCAGATTCAAATGTTATGGTTTATGTAAAATATATAGATAATGAAATTGTAAGAAAATACTTTTTTATTTATAGCAAACTGAGTTACTATACTGGCCAAATATCAAATACAACCTATTTGTCCATAATGTTGTTCCATATACATAAATAAATAGTCTACCAAAATAAGATTGAAATAAACAACTATTAATACCATGTTATAATATTTATTGAACTGGCTGTCATCTCTATTGAGACCTTAAGATATACTATTATACTATATTATCTCAAGAAGGTATCAGTGAGATGAAAGCTGGTTTCATAAATGTTATAATATTATGAGATGGGATTTTACATCCCACCAAAACCAAATCCAATACTCATGACAGCAACACATAATAGATATCAAGCTATAAGTATAATGTAAATCAAATAAAAATTAGGTTGAGAGTTGAAATGTTCACAAGCACTATAGCTAAAAAACAATTAATTGTTTCCATAATTAAACATTTAATTTTTTTTATAATTAAACAGTTAATAAATGTATGATAAATACATTATCTAAATTAAACTATAAAACTTAGACAATAATACTTATCTTTGTTAAAAATATCTCATCAATTGCTGTGTAATTTACACACATTACAACAATACAAAGATAGGACAATCAGGTTTAGACACAGGCGAGCAAAAAAAAATTAAAGGAAAGAAGTAATAAATAAACATGTTATTGTTATTAATATATATATATGAACTATAAAAAATGACATAAATAATTGACCAAATGCACAAATACTAACCTGCTGTTAGAAAACATCAAATTCATTAGAAACAGGTATAATGAAATGATCTTCTTCTCAAAATTGAGATCAAAATCTCTCATTGGCTAACCAAGATGTACAATTTTTAAGTGGAAAAATCAAACGTGAGATTCAAACAAAGAAGTCTACCACCATCAAAGTAAAAAGCATTACATGAAAATGTTCACAGAATATGGAGTGAAGCTAAATTAAAAACATACAAATTTAAACCCAGACAATTAAGGGATTCTAAAAGTAAAATCTCAAAAAACAGCTTTAAACTATTCAGTATTTCAAGAGCATTTTGAAGTTTAAGCCAGAGAGTAGATCAATTCTAACTTGAGATTACCAACAGCAAATATCTTGTTTTTCAATTCACTCAAGAATTTTTCTTAATTACATTTATAGAAACACATACAACCATGTGTTTCTAAGTGTGAACTTACATTGGGGAAGAAAGTCATCACTCAAGGAGTTGTAACTGCCAAAACCAAATTTAATTTGCATAGCATCTATTCATTTATGCAGCAAACACCATCAACTTTACTATTTAGATGTGAAGATGCAGCAAACTCTTCATCTCCAAGCAGGCCATACAAAGACAGAAATTTCTGATCATCATCAGATGCATTCTAGAACATCCCTCCAACTGAAATATAAACTGGATCAAAGAGGAGATTTATAATCTTTTTTGGACATTTTCCTTACAAACTCTATATTGATCTTAGGTTGTCTTCATAATTTTATTTTATGTATATATTTTTTTATTTATTTCCTTTATCACAGATTGAAGAGATGTGACTCTTAATAAATCAGAAAAGAGAAAAGCACTATTAGGTTTATTTTATATTGAAATAAAATATTGGTTCAGGTGTGAACTTGTTTGTGGATAAATTTAATTTATCACCAGGGTGAAGGTAAGATTTTACCCTATTATACATTAAACGTCAACACTTGTACAGTGATACTGTTATTTGTTTTAATGGTTGTTATTACTAGTCATGTCATTATTTATTTATTAGTTTTCAATACATATGATTAATAATCTCTAGTGTGGATGATCCTTCCTACCTTTATAGATACAAACCACAAGAAAAAGTGGGGTCACAAATCACTACCATATTATTGATATGAACTTATCAGTAAACTTATTGGAGATAAGGAATTATGTTTTGATAAAATTTAAATTAGCAAGCAAGTGTAAACTTAAATATCAACAGTATATAATTTAATGTTTTTGTTTCTATTGATATCTGATGACTATTCTTTGAAGGGAATTGGAGTGGATTAATGGTATTAAACATAATAATCAAAGAATGCTTATCTCTCTCTAAACAAATTTTTATTTTTGTTATAACCTTATTGCCTAAATTATGTTTGTTGTAAATACATTTGCTAAACATATGATTTTAAATTAAAGACTGTCGTTTGTGTTTTTTTCTATACACTTCTTAATTTATCACATACTTGTACATTATAAATAGCCATCTTAATATATTCTGAAATAGGATATATTGCATAAGTTCACATTGCACAAGTTAAAGGTAAACACAGAGCAAAAGAGATGAATATACAGGTAAATATTTGCCATATCTTTATGTGTTAATACATCATCTCCCAGGAATGAGATCAGAGTGGATAGGGACATATATATATTTAGAAATCCTGGGTACATTCTCTTATCCACACTGATGATCAATTAAGTTTACTATCATGCAAGTTCAGGAGTCATTCCATTGCAATATTGTTATTAATAATTGTTTATTTCAATATTATTTTGATTGATTATTTATTTATTACAGTAAACTCACCTTACTTAACTTTAATAACAAAATATTTTTCCTCTTATGTTCTATCATTTAAAAGATAAAATGGGGGGGGGTCCTTTATTTTTCAGCATATAAGTAACATATAATCAACAATATTATCTTTATTAGTTATAAGATATTTGATATTTTAGATACTATTAGAAATGTCATGTTTCAAATAGTGTAAGATTTTTGGTATTTAAAAATTAATAATATAGGCTTTAAACAATGTTTTCAATATGGTGTTTTTTAAAAAAAATATAATATACTAAGATAGAGTGCATTAATCCTTCCCTAGTATATACTGACACATTCAAACTGACAGAGTGATTGGTGAATTTATCATTTGTAGTAATCTCTGATACTTTTAGATTGGTTATAGTTTGCAAGTCCCTCTCCTGATACTATATTGCATGATTACATTGAAATGGAATTAAGTCTGAAATTTAGTTTTCATTTTTATTTTTGATGCCATATATTTGCAACAAAAGAATTCATTGCACGTTTATGTATGATTTGTTTTATTATATTTTTTAAAAAATGATATTTTTGTTGCCAAGATATTTCTTTGGAAATACTGAGAAATATAAAATATATTTTATTTTTAAAATTATTAAGATTTTTTGAATATTAAATACCCAAGTGGTGAAAAATTTTGCTATATAAATAAAATATCAAAGTTAATTGGATAGTTTTATTTTTCAAAATAAATTTAATTATTTATATATTTATTTATCAATTGCTGTGTTTTAGTTGTAATAGTCATAAGGGAATCACCATGACACCTATGCTGTAAGAATTTATAAAGATGAGATATATTATTTCTTTCTAAACACCAGATAAACTCCTTCATTCTTTTTACCTAAATTTATATATATATATTGATTAATTTAAAGTATTTAGAAATGAGAGTGAGAACAACTTATATAGTGAATGGAATTAATTAATAAATGACATTTGCAAATTTTTTATAATTTACTGCATATCAGTATTATATGTAATATTATATATATATGTTAAAACGAAGATTTGCACGGGTTAAATATATAAAATACATATTTTGCGGGTTCATCCGTGTTAAAAACTTTTAATACCAATACACTGACGTTTCGACTTGGTCACACAAGCCATCCACACACCTTTTAATAACTCTGTGGATGGCTTGTGTGACCAAGTCGAAACGTCAGTGTATTGGTATTAAAAGTTTTTAACACGGATGAACCCGCAAAATATGTATTTTATATATATATCTGTTTTATTTGTAATAGTCATAAAGTAATTATCCTGACACATGTACTGTATGCAATTATAAAGCTAGCCAAATAAATATTTAGTTAAATGTATTTAATATTACATCTAATACTGATTGTTCAGTAAATTGTAAAACAATTGCAAAAGTCATTTATAAATATATTGTTAATGGAATTAAAATTGATTGATTAAGATCTTCATGCTATCATTTGTAAATGCTTTAGATTGGTCTGTATATGTAAATTTAGGTAAAAAAGATAAGGTGGTTTCATTCTTATCTTTCCAATGGCTTTATCTTGTGTTTAGAGAGTGAGTATTCCTGAGCTTTATAAATTCATACAGCACATGTGTAGGAGTGAGTCCCCTATGACTATTACAAAATAATTTTAATATTTTTACATATTTAAAATATTTTTATTATTTATATTAATTTTAATACATTTTAATTAAATAACAAAATCAATAAAAATGACTTACTTTTACTACAAATTTTTCTCAAACTTAAGACCACATAAGTTTTTCAAAAAAATATTTATATATTGAAAACCTCTAAGTTATATTTAGCTTTCCAGGCAATGTTTAATATATTATAGCAATAAAGATTTACTTTATGTTTTTCAACTTATGCATAAATATTATTATGATAAATTTTATGCAATTGATTACTTATTTAAGAGCTGTCTGTAATATACTATGAAAAAATGTTATGTAAACAAAATAATAATAATAATAATAATAATAATAATAATAATAATGATGATGATGATGATGATGATGATGATGATGATGATGATGATGATGATGATGCTACTTATGCAACACTTTTTGAAATATCAAAGAAACTATAAAGATATAGATGATATATGTAATCTTTGCCATAGGGACTCAGAGACACAAAACCACCTTTTTTCTCATGCCCAAGTCTAGAAAACATTTGTGAAATTAATAGCACTTCACTCAAGGATAAAAAAAAACAATATAAAAACATTTTTTGACTCTTTTAAAAGGGTATCTTTGATGAAATAAGAATCTGCACTTTTTTACTCTATGCCTTATGGTGTACAAGGTGTAATTTCATATACAATTATAACCTCAGAAGACATTCAAACACATTCAGAAATAAGCTACAAACCATACGTGAAGGAGACATGAAGATTACTGATCAATCTAAGTACACTGACACCTGGAATATACAAGAACTTATATAAAAGCACTAACAAAAAAACTATATCTAACATGGATCCTTGTGCCAGTACTGAAGTCTACTGACACACATTAGACACATTCCTGCTTTAATTTAATTGAAGTATATCTAATTGTATATAATCGTATGATTGAGTGATCATCATTGACTTTGATAAACTGCTTTTTTTAATAAATACTTCTAGTTTGATAACGCATACAATCACTGATCAAATCATTGTACATATGTAGTTTTGTGAAACCAATTTATATATAAGAACTATGTTGTCAAATGTAACTTGTATAACTTTTTAGAATACTAAGAAAGTTTATCCTCTGAAACATGATGATGATGATGATGATTATGATGATAATGATGATGATGATGATAATAATAATAATAATTCAGTACATTTATTTAAAGGCAAAACAACAATTTATAGCCAATTAAAAATTGTCCCTAGCAAATAAAAAATACAATACACATTATGTAATAATTTTAAAAAATAACAATATATATTTATAAGAAATTTAAAGTGAATAAAACTTACATTTAAATTTAAGAATAATTTATAGAAATGTTCAGTAATAAAATAACCATCATTAATAAAAACTTTATTATATAAGACATATGACTTAAATAAAGAAAACAACTTAAGTACATTGAAACAACAAGAATAAATATATAAAAAAAAATGTTTGGGCATTATGCACTTGAGGCATAAATAAAATAAGTGAGATTATATCATGTAATAGTTAATTAATAGTTTTAAAAGAAACAATAGTAATCATAATAGTAATAGTTGTAGTAGTAATAACAATAACAACAACAATAATGATAATGACAATAATCATAATATACGACACATCCAGATATGTGAAGATTTCTGTAATCTTTGGAAAAAGAAATCAGAAACACAATCTCACATTTTTGTCTCTTTTCCTAGTCTTGATAATATCAGAACTGAGATTTTAGCTATATTTAAGAATAAAAATATAGATAATAAATATTTCTTTGAAAACATTTGTAAAGACATTTTTTACCCATATGTGCCAGCATTTATGTTGTATATGCAATATGGGTACAAGATGCATATTTGTTAAAATAACCCCAAAAATATGCTGAAATACATTTAGAGATCAGCTTGAAATAAGAGAAAGGGATAAAAAAAGTTGTTGAATATAAAATATACACAGAAACCTGGTCAATTCTCTCTCAATATTGAAACCTATAACATGACACACTTACTTCATTTAAAAATTAAAGAATTTATGCATATATCTAATATAATTGTGTGAACCATATGTAATCTTCACCTTGTGAAATATATTTCTGATTCCTGTGTAATAATTTAATATTTAGTATTTTTTAATCATATTTTTAACATTGGATATTACATGTGTTACAAAGGAAAAATATAAACAAATGTAATCAATATTTTTTTGCCTAAGAATAAATAATGTACTTTTGAAAGCTAATGATAATAAGAATGGTAATAATAATAGCAATAATAATAATAACAATAACAACAAAAACAACAGCAAACTTTGCATACAGTAATGCCACAAAGTGAAAGCCTTTATAATCAATGAATTCTGGAAGGTTGTGCATAAAATCCCTATCTAGTGCCTAGTTGTCCTATATTCCCAGACTAGTTTTTGTATTTATGATCTAGGTGCAATGATCTCAAATCCAAAACTTCTTACTGATAAAAGCCACAAACTAAAAACTAACCTGGGAATATTGGATGAGCAGGCACTAGATAAGGATTTTATTCACAAACCTTCCTGCATCTATTGATTACAAAGGCTTGCACTTGGTGACACTACTGTATGGTGAGTTTGTTATTGTTATTAATAGCTTGTGGAAGCATATGAAATAATGATCATGTGATATTTTGAATAATAATAATGATGATGATGATGATAATGTGGAGAAGTGTATTTTTTACCAATCATTAAGGAAAAAGAACATAAAGGAAATAGCATTAATGTGTAATGAGAATGTTTAATTTATTTTGTAAAAAATTGAAAATTTTAACTTAAATCAACATAATTTACCATTTTATGTACAATTGGGCAGTATTTCAACATTATAGGAGTTATGCACATAGTTTTGTAAATTTTGATTTATTTTATATATTTGTGTAAAAAATTATACTTTTGAAAATCATGATTTTTCCGCAAAAATGAAACTATAATTTTGTAAAGTGTATAGGTAATATACTAACACATTGCAATTTAAAGTCATATAAACATTGTTTTAATATTTACTTATTAATGTCTTGTTTTTCTCATTAAAAAATACAATTTTTATTTATTTTATGATTTCATTTACAATGTGGATGGTGCAGATGTCTTCAGCATAATAAAAAGCCCACTTGTGCATACTTGACTATTTTTAAGACTGTTGTACTGCTGTAATAGTTAGAAATATTATAATTACAAATTAGAGTTATCCATAAGCAAATTTGCAAGTCTTGGAAGAAATTGATAAAAAATGCCAGGAAAATTTATTCTTACCTGAAGCAGAAAACAAAAAGAAAATTATTGCATTATCAAAGTAGCTTCGTATGATTCGCCTATAACACATATCAATGAGTACAATTCTTTAGTATTTACAATTGCTTGATAACTTCATAACAGGTTTAATCATTAACATTAGTGGGTTGCGGTTGTAAAATGGTAGCTTTGAGAACTAAAGTTTGGTTTGTATTAGCTTAGATCTTGACAATGTCAGTGCTTATAGACCATATGCCTCCCTTCCTCCCCGAATGTAAACCATTTGATTTCTAGTATTATTTATTTACATTTTCTGGCACAATTTACATATACTATGTTCTTGCTATATTTATGGTTTCAATTTTGTTCCTGAAATTAGTAAAATTGTACAAAATTAAAGTAATATTTTGTTTGTAATATTTAATTTGTACAAACGTTTATTTATTATATTAGTCTTTATTGCATAGGATCAAACTAATATTTAGAATAAGCATTCACTTTCGATAGATTAAGTTTTTAAAATAAACTGAAACCTTTATAAAACCATATTTCTGTTATTAACTGATTATCTCTTCTTTTGTTCTTTTCTTTCTATAAATAAATATATTTTCTAGTTTAAATGTTAGCAGTAATCGATGCGTTGAAATAATTATTTAAATTTGTTTTTTTTGTTTTTTATACGAAAATAATAATAACTGTACCTGCTATACTTAGCAAGTATATAAGGTATGAACGGAGTTAATGAATAAAGTCATTACTAATAATTAAATAAACAAGTTAACTCCTGTGATTAGTCTCAATTTCATTACTGTTTCCTGAACCAATTCTCAGAAATGAGTCGAGTTAACGTCTGTTAATTCAAGGCCATTTCTTGAATTTAAATGATACTCTTACATTATTAAAACCTTGTTAACTTAGTCTCGCTGTCACCAGTTGGGGGCTTTTACTTCTTCAGAAAATGTCAGTCGGTTTAAACTTCCATGAAGCTAGTTTAAATGATAACTATTTATTTTGAAATCAATTTTCATTTAAAAGAAATGGCTTTCTCTTTAAATGCTTTATTTTTAGTTATTTATTTTTTGCTCAGCAAAAAAGTTTAATTTGGATTTTTAAAAAGGAATATTTTTTTTAGGATTTAACTGACATAATTATATTGCAAGGTTAGATATTTAATTTCCATTAACCCTTTTGGTATCATATATAGATTTATACTTTAATGTTAACAAAACATCATATGTTATTAAAACATGCAAAACTCTCCATACAGTAGTGCCACTCAGTGCAAGCCAGATTAATCAATGGATGCCAGAAGGCTTGTGCATAAAATCCCTATCTAGTGCCTACTCATCCAATATCCTCAGACTAGTTTCTAGCTAGTGGCTTTCATCAATGAGGAGCCATGGATCTGAAAGCCACAAGCTAGAAACTAGTCTTGGTGATACTGGATGAGTAGGTACTAGATAGGGATTTTATGCACAAGCCTACTGGCATCCATTGATTACTCTGGCTTACACTGAGTGGCAGGTACTGTATGGAGAATATTGCCTGTTTTACTAATAGCTGTGAGCAAGCATAAGAAATGGTGATCATGTGAGTTTACTGATTTAAAACTTCATATGATATTTTCAGCTTACTTTCATATATTTTTTACACAACAGTCAACTCCCACCACAAATATGGAGGCATCTATTATGAGATTGAATAATAATTATAATTGTACATGCATATTTTTAATTTTAGGTTATTAGCTTCAATAGTATAAAGAAGTTTAAAATGGCTGCTGGATGTATAAGTGCATTGTTCACTCACACAATCCAAAAAAAAAGTTTGAGGTATGAGTGAATGCTCTATCATCTTTGCATAGTTATCCATTCATTACTCAAATACTTTTGAGAACATATATCTACTTAGATTATTCACAATTTTATTTACATTGAAGCATAAAGGAATCAGATAGTTCTAACTTGGTAATAGCTTATCTATTCATTTAACCATCTTCTGTTTTTAATGTAGCCACTTATCCTATTTTTTTATGCATTATAAAACCTTTAATATCTGACATTCTTCACATTAGAATTTTAAAATATTTTAATTTGACCTGTAAAAAAAATTCTATCACAAAAAATAAATGCAACAACAAATATTACTTCTAAGAATGCAGAGATAGATACTAATTAAAGAACTATATAACCTAAATGCATCTAGTGCTTAACATATTTATCAAAGGCAAAAATAAAGAAAGTCACACACATCAAATCACCATATGAAAGTTACTGAATTATCAATTTAATTACACATATTCCTAACAGTACTTAACCAAACACTATTAGACTTTCTTTTTATCACAATGTTAATTCTATCAATAAACCCAAACCTCCTTAATTTTATATTTCCTATCACTGAGTTTACTGTAGACAGTTTTTATTTTGTTAGGATTGAAAATGCATTTAGGCTATAAATTTCATTAAGTACTACTTATCTTAATATTTGGAATTAATATTACTTGTGATTAAATTGATATTCTAATTTGCTGGCAGGATGTATTGTGCACATGAATATGTATTGATTGACTCTGAATTTATTTCCATCTTTTTACATTGTGATCCACATCACAGAACTATACATTTAAGCAAATAGAATGTTTTTATTGTATTGACTATCATAGCTAAAATTGTTGATGGAGGTCATAAGGATTTTTAGAAAGATGTATCCCAATTTATATATAAATAATATAATGCATACAGAGTTTAAATATAAAATTTTAACTATATTCATTTGTACCAAGTATACTTTCGACTGTCTATCAATATGAATATTTAAATTCTGTATGAATATTATTTTACATTAATATTTAGAATGGCAGAGTATGGAAACATTATTAAAAAAAAATAGCAATCATATGATTAGTTGCTTAGGAGATCATGTGATATTTGAGTATCATTTGTGGTAAGTTGATTAAAATAGTTTTGATTAACTGACTAAATTAAGATTTTTTTTACGCTACCTAACTAGAATTGAACCTGCAATATTTAGTTCTGAGCCCACTACTTTACTACTATACTAAACTAATGAACATTTGAACAAAACCTTACTTGCATTAAAATTTTGAATAATCAAAATTTCTCTCTTACTTTATTTCATTGGCTTTACATTGTATTGCCAATAACTTATAAAAAATGTTCAGAGTTTGAACAAATATTATTGCATATAATTATATTAAATCGTGATTTCAAAATATTTATCAAATAAACATACAAACCAATAAGCAAAGACTGTAACTTAAATACAAGCTTTTAGTAATGAAACACTTTATATCACAAAAAAGGATTTATATATGCAGTATAAACATTTTAATTATATAAATATATAACATGCATATAACTGATACGATGCACTTTTAAAATTAAACTCATAAGATATCAATAACAAATATACATACCTATCTGAATAAATTTACTTCATTATTCTCTTTCCAAAAAAAAAAACTTTCATCTTTTTTTTTTTTCATTCTTCTTGTGATAAAAAATGATAATGATAAAATGCAAAATGTATAATGGCTAAACTATTTAAATTGTACATTTTAAGCATGATTAAACTTCTAAATATAAAACCAATCATCTCCTTATGTTGTTTTTGGGATTTTATTATTAGTAACTTTACTATGGACTATACAATTTAAAACAAAAATTGTATATTACAAAAATAATTTGACAGAAAGCAACTAAGACATTATGCAATGTTCTAGACCAGATATACCCAACTTTTAGAACCTAAGAGCTACTTTTTATTTTCCAAATAAATGGCGATCAATTAAATGGGGAAAATTGCAAAATAAATCAATTTGTAAATGAAATAAATAAATATAGTTAAAAATATTTAATATGATGAAGGACATTGAATATTATTAGCTATTTTTGAGTAATGTGGTTTGTAATTAGAAACAGCCAAGCATAAACAATCATTAAGATGATTGGCAGTAACACAAGTATGATATTGAGATTTTATATAATTCACATAAGAAAATAACAATTCACATGAATAAATGGATGCAAAACATGAATGATGTCTAAGATATCCATCTTTCAATAGTGAATAATTCTCAGTGGTATTATACTTCAATATATCAAATTGATCATGCAATTTCAATCTAATGTCATTTTGTAATTCAATTAATTGCATTTCCAAGCTACCTACATCAATATTCAATACTTCTGCAATTAGCACAGTCTTATTTTCTAAATTTATTTGAGAGAAAGGTGATGTGAAAAATGAAGTGATTGAGTGAAGTTTTTCAAAGTCTTGAAATCTTTGCTGAAATTGCAGATGAATGTTTTGCAAAATATTTCCAAATTCTTGATGATCATATGTTTCTATGTTTGACCCAATTTCTTCCCTTAAATTTGTGAAATGTTTCAAATCCTTTTTATTAATTTGAGAAATCCACATTTCCCCAGTTTCATTTTAAATGTATCAAGGGGGCTAATCATGTCGGTTATTGTTTTTTTTTTCCTTGAAAATCTAGATTTAATTCATTGAATTTAGTTGTTAGATCTGGTAAAAATGATAGCTTTTGCAATCACACCTTGTTCTCAATTAGAAGAGCACAGGAATCTTTTTTTAATTCAGAAAATCTTTTATATATAGCAACAGCTTATAGAATCTTTCTAAAACATTGGCTTTGCTCAACCATCTGATTAAATTATGGAGAACTAAGTCACCATAATCTGCACCAATGCTATCTAAAAATGACAGAATGAATCTTCTTTGTGGTGCTTTTGCCCTAACTGAATTGATTATTTTAATAGTTGTATTCATAACATCATCAAGGTCCAAACATTTTACTACATAATAATTGTTAATGAATTATGCAGTAGAATGAAATAAAATTAGAAAATCAACATCTCTCTTACAAAATGCTAAAAGTTCATTTTCACAACCAGTCATAGAAGGAGCACCATCTGTAGTAATAAAAATAAACTTCTTAAGAAGAGGATTGTCAGATAATACAAAAGCTTTAAAAACATTGTAGATGTATTCTTCTCTAGTTTACTCTTTTAAAGATTAGAATTTTGAGAAGTTTTTCCTTTACAGTCAAATCAGGTAATACTAAACATACAAATGTACTAAGCTGGAACATATCACAATTGTTGGTTGACTCATCAAATTGAAGTGGAAACCAATTTTCAAAATCATGTTTAAGTTATGATCTTAAATCCATCACCATGGTTTCAATTTATCTTGTTACAATTTGTATGGAAAGTTGTATATCTTGAATAGCATCAACAATCTCCATTTTATTTTTAAAATTGTGAAATAAGCTATCTGCTACAGCCAGAAAAGATTCTTTAAATATCTCACCATCTGTAAAAGGTTTTTATGCTTCATAAAAATTTGACACACATGGAGAGATGCCACCATTGCCATTGATGATTTACAACAACTTTTTTTTAATGAAGATTGTTGTAAATTTAGAGATCTCTTTAATCTTTGTACTTCAGATTTTCTTTTTATAAATTTCGGAGGAAAATCTTAATCAAAACTTGGATATATAATAGTAAAATGTCTATTTAGATTATCTTTTCAGTAAAGCTACTGTAGAATTATTACAATAAACGATAACACTTTTCTTTATACGTGATGAATAAAAACACTTATTTCCAATCATTATTGAAATTATGTTTTTGCTCTTTTTATTGCTCATTTTGAGGGAAAAAATCAAATAAATTAATTTTTGCCACAAAATAAGAATTATCAATAAAAATACTCGTATAATATTAAATTAATACAATTTAAGTTTTTTCAACCACTTTTCACAAATAAAAAAAAAAAAAACTTTTTAAAAATGATTTCAAAAATCAAAATGTCAAAACTAATCAACCTACTTAAATGAAAATGCAAAAATAAAGGTTTTTTTTTTTTTGTATTTCTATAACTAAAATAGTCGTGAGGAAATATATCATAAGTAGTTATCATTTTCTTCAATTTTTTATTATTTGATTGTTTTTTTTACAAACTTTTTTTTTCCCAAAAATTTAAAATATCAAAAAAATGTACGTTTGTTCGATTGAAATGGTAAGATTTGTTTGGATTTTTGACACAAAACTGTTTTATTAAAGCTTAGCATTGATTATATATATGTGTGGGGATGATAATCTGAACCACCTGACGAGTGCTGGTTTAACAAGAAATACGTCTATTGGTGATATATTTATCTTTTCGACATGTGTGTGATCAAGTGTGTCAGCAATGTGAGATAGCGTGGATAATTGAGGGTCGTGTGGAAATCTGAGTTCAAACCTCCTACATATTACATATTGGAGTGCAGGTATGAAAAAGCTTGTACTTTAGAAAAAATTCATATATTAACAAAAGATCGGTACACAATCAATTTATTTTGTCACATCTATTTCGGTTATAGCATATATTTTGTGATTTGAAATACCAAAAAAAAAAAAAAAAATCATTTTCATTAAAGCAGTTTATAGGTTTTAAAATTTATTATATTTATGAAATATCATTATATGTACTGTAAATGTATGCATTAGAACGTACCAAGTACAATTTTTTATGTTTTTTTTTTTATTAACTATTTTTGTTGGCGTAATTTGTTTTAAAAATGTGTATAGCAAAAATCTTTTGGATCACTTTATATGGGCATGCGTAAAAATTGAACAGTCTTTATATATAACCTACAGTGAAACAAAGCAATCTAAAACACCAGGTCAAAAATAGAGAACTTTATTACCAATCAGATTTAGCAAATGTTGAGTAATGATGACTAATAATTTGTTTATCCCTATTTTATTTTAAAAGAGTGTGTGTTGGCTGAAAGCAAGATACCTGAAAAAAGTTCCTCTTATTTGTAACTTGAAATGGTATTTAAACTCAGGTTGTGGCATATTATATTAATACTGTACACTAACTGCTATATTATTAAGTTTTCCTATGTTGGAATATATATATATATGTTAAAACTATTCTATTCACCTTTTGACATAGTGTTTACTGTTTATTGTTAGAACCGCACGATGTAACATTATATGTAAGTAAAACATTAAAAGCCATTTATCTAAAAATAAAAGCTACATATATTGTCATAATTAATTTTTAAGCTGTAGCAATCACTATTAATTATCCTATACCACCTAGGATAATTCTTTGCAGTTTCCTTGTATTCACTCAAAACATAATTCTCATAATTGCATTTAGAACAGATTTATAATAAGAGCTTAAGAGAAATTGTAATTCATTTTAATTATTCCATTGGTGACATTTTAATGGTACTGGTGATTCAATCTACTATTATTTTTAAAAAGAAAAAAAAAACTAAAAAGGGCATCATGCCTGAGGGTAACCATGTGCTGTTTAAAGTGCATTTTGTCAGACCAATTATAAATAATAATAATATGAAAAAAGATGTATGAAATAATATGCTTGCTGCATAAAATACCCTGGACCACTTTAGGCTGTTGATCTGTGACTTATTGTTCAGATGTAATTAAAGGTTCAAATATCTGTTTTAGTTTTTAAAAAAACGTGAGGGGAAAAATGATCTAGTAATTTGGTGATACAATCATCGAAGCTGAGATGTAATCTATTAAAACATATATACATTAATCTACTTAAACATGTATGTTATTTTATTATTTACTATGTTAGCACCTAAAAGTAGGTTTCATGACTGTGAAGAATCTCTTAGGAGAATGTTTGACCCTAATCATGATAAACATAATCATCATCATCATCATCAGTAATGATTTGCTGTATGATTTGATGAATTGCTGGAATGACAGATTTGGATCACATCTAGATCTATCATTTTCAGTGGCCAAATTTTTTATAAACTCCTATGCAATAGTCATTCATTTATTTTACTTATCAATAAGGTCATGTAATATTCAAGCACTAAAATGATGAAGTGATCATGTCACTTTTACTTTTGTTACTTTTACAAATTAGAAACTGAATGATGAACTACTACCATTTTATTGCCCCCTAAACTATACAAAGTATCACCAGAAGTAATTCTCCATTATTTGCAGGTTATAGATTCAAGTTATATCAGTTGGAGGTGCAAAAGTGTAATACATTTGAGCATCAAAATATAAATGTTAATAAGCAATGAATCTTTTTTACAGCATTTTACATTATTGTGGTATCCTCAATAAAAAGTCTTTTATACTTTTCTCTTCCATAACTCTATATTTACAATATCTGTCATTAGAAAACTCTTCCCTCCCATGCTGTTTGTCAGTTTGATTTTCCATTAATCTTGATCATCATTCATTTTCTTCCTTTTTCAAACAACTCCTTGCCATTGGTGTTTTTATTTCTTTATTTAATATGAGTATACTATTCTAACATTTTTTTGATGACTATAATCATATTTTCCCATTCTAATTGCAGTTATTATCATTTTAAAGTTTATTTTATATGACGGATAAATAAAATAGATACTTTGCAAACAGTTTTGACTTTTTAAAACACAATCTGATAAAGATGTGGTCATTAACTTGCTCTCAAAGCATTTTAGAAATTTTTCTATGAACTTCCGTGCACTGTTTTATGTATATATATATATATATATGGATCGTTGTTGATGAAACAGTTTATTTATTAACAAAATAAATAAATTCTAGTGAATTCAAGTAGAAGAGATTCACCAGTGACTTTATTATGTTCTTTAATTCTTCTTTTATAGTCATAGATTTAACACAATAACTATGTAGTTAATTGGATTGTGTTTTATCCACAGTGACTGTTAAATTACATTTCTGAAGCAAATAAGAGCAATGACTATAATTTATCCTTAATATATATAATATTAATATCATTTACACTCTTTATTACTATTTACAATGCTTTTCAAAACCCATTATTAATGGTTTTGACTGCCCCAGCAATCTTCTTTAGAATAAATTTTTACTACTGCATGGAGACCCCTATTATTTGGATATAATAAAGGTATTCATACAATATTAAAGATTCATTCTGAAGAAGAATAATGGGGCAATCAAAATGGTCAATAGTCGGTTGTAAAAAGCATTGTAAAAAGTAATAAAGGAAATAAATAATATTAATATTATATGGATTGAGCAATGCAATAAGAAAGATAAAGTTATCCTGAATCTGTTGATAAGACTTTTGTTGTAACCATCAACTATTACACAAGACACTTTCAGCTGTTTTTTAAGCAGAATTGACTGAAATTGAATTGTTTTTTATTGAGTTTTTGCAATTGGAATTAGAAATTACAAAAATATAAAGTAATATAATTTTTAGATTATTATTAGAAAAGAGAAATTATTCTAGAATTTAACTGATTAAAATAACCATTATTTGGAAAATGATTTTTAAAAATGCTATAATGGAGGGGATCAACATATTCTTTTGACTCAATTTCTTTAAAGAAAAGAGCTGAGTACAATTTGTTTATTCTCATTTAGATTTTACTTGAAAATTAGAACATTTTAAATATAGTAAATTATAATAACTGTTACATAGTATCTTATAATCCAATTTTATGACTAAAATATAATGCACATATTAACATTGAAGCCTAAACTTCAGCTAAAGCAATTAAGTATCTTTATAAATATTTTTACAAATGATATAGTTCTGAAAATGTAGTAATTCATGAAAATCATAATGAATAGAATGAAATTATATATAATAAGAGTGTCAGATTTGTAGATTCGCAGTATGTTAATGATTAAAAATCAATATGGTGACTTTGTAAATAAGTTATGCATAATAGATCACAAAGTATCATCTGACTTCATATTCATTTACCATTTAATCAAATGGTATTTTTTTTAATTCAGATGATGACTACAATATAATTGAAAAAAATCTACTGAGACACAATATTTATATACAGATATTCCATTACATTATGTACTTAAACAAGACATCAGTGTGACAAGAATCTCGGTCTCAGGGTCGCCTTGGAGCATTCCATCATCAGATTTTCAATTGGATGGATGGTTGAAGAGTTGGAGGGTGGAGTAGATTGAAGCCTGTCCATTAAAGTATGAAGATTGTCTATCTTAATATATATTTGAGCACTTATGATATATATGTGTAGAGATGATAAGCTGGACCAACTGATGATTGCTGGTTTAGCATGAAATACATATATTGGTGATTATTTATCTTTTCAACATATATGTGTTCGAGTGTATCAGTGTTATTAGAGAATGGAGAGTAGTGGGTCATATGAAAGTCTGTGCTCATATACTCTATATATTAAACAAGAAAAATGGAAACCTAGACACAGATGACAAAATAAAATAATTGCCCAATTATATACTGTTAGTCCATGTGAACATTTCTGTTTATGTTTGTTCTTATTCAAAGTTACAGAAGCAACCAGCTTTGAATATTTAAAAACATATGAAGTATTTTTTTATCCTACATTTAAAGAAGCAGCAAAACAAAGACAAATATTCGCTGATGATCTCGAATGGGAAATGTGTTTAGAAGAGATTATTGGTAATAAAATGCCAAATAAATTGTGAGAAGTATTTTCTTATACTTGTATATGTTGTACTTCAACAACCATTTTAGATTTATGGAAAAATTTCAAAATGATTTATAAAAAGATTATCTTCATGAATATAGAAATTCATCTGCACAACAACTGGCATTGTTAGATATACAAGATATATTAGCAGGACATAGATTAACATTGCAAGTGTTTAATCTTCCAATTGCAGATCCTATCCAAATGTAGTGAAATCAAATATTTGATGTTATGGCTGAAACATCTGAAGCAATTAAAACAATTGCAATACTTAATTTACTTCAAAGAGAAAGTTTTGATAAAATTGTATGTGCAATGGATAATCCTGAAGTGACAGAAAAATGTTTTTATATAAATGGACCAGAAGACATAGTGAAATCTATTACCTCATGCTACAACTGAAATCACTGCTACTTCATTGAAAAATGGCTGAACAGTACATAACAGATTTCAAATTCCATATCCATGTTAAGAAACATCTGTTTTGAATATGAAGCTTAAACATTATGTGAAACTAAATTTATAATTATTGCTAAAGCAACAATGATGCCGTGTCATATTTTACAATGTACTGATAAATTAGTAAAAGAAATTATGATAATTTAACAACAATTTTGAGGTAAAGTTGTTTTACTTGGAGAAAACTTTTGACAAACATTATCAGTTGTTGTAAGAGAAAGTAGAACTAATGATATCGAAGTATGTATTAAATTAAGTTCATTATGGTGACATTTTAAACAACTTCAATTGTTAGAAAATATCTGCTCTGAAGGTCAAAGTAATTTTAACCAATGGTTACCTAATATTGTAAAAGGTAATATCATCCAATTGTAGGTTTAGATAATTTTTGAAATTCCTTCTCATAATTTGTAATTAATCTTTTATTAAAGAAATATATAAAAATCAAATAATGAAATAATGAAATTGAAGTTTCACAAAAAAAAATATATTAGACCAGTAAAAATAGTATTTAATTACAATTAAGTAATGAAATTTTGAATTTATTACCTGGAAATATGAATACTTTTTATAGTGATAATTCTATTGTTTCTGATTTTTTGCATGCACAGACACCATCTGGAATGCCACCACATGAATTAAATTTGAAAATTGGTGTTATTGTGATACTTATAAGAAATTTAAATCCTACAAAAGGATTTGTGCAATGGAATCTCTTTATGAACATTTTATTGGTGCTGAAGTATTAACTGGCACAAACAAAGGAAATAGAGTTTTTATTTCAGAAATCAATATTGCATCAAGTGAAAGTAATTTATCTTTTATTTTAAAAATAAGACAATTCCCACTGATGACATCATTTGCAATGACAATTAACAAGTCACAAAGCCAAACTTTTCAATCAGTAGTATTATATTTAAAAGAACCTATATTTTCTCATGGCCAATTATATGAAGCATTTTTAAGATACAAAAATAAAAAGCAAATAAAAGTGATGATAATATATGATAATGAACAAGGACATTTACTAAATGATGAATGACTATTTATTAAAAATGACATCTATCCAGAAGTATTAGTATAAATATACAAATCTGTAAAAGTAAGTTACATTTTTTTCACTTCTTGTAATGTTTTTCTATTTTAAAATATAAAATTTGTATTTTCTCTCTTGTCTGATTGGTAAATGAATGTTTGTCTGATGATGTCACAACCACTACATTTATGTGAAGGATAAAATTTGTATTTTCTCTCTTATCTAATTGGTAAATGAATGTTTGCCTGATGATGTCACAACCACTACATTTATGTGAAGGATAAAATTTGTATTTTCTCTCTTGTCTGATTGGTAAATGAATGTTTGTCTGATGATGTCACAATGACTACATTTATGTGAAAGAAGTCATTCCATTATTAAATAAAAAATGCTGGAAAAAATCAGTATGAGTATTTTTAACTACAGAGATTAGTATATAATTCATGGCAAAGGTTCCCATCCAACTGTAGAAACAGCCACAAATGGTGATTTGTTATTTGATTTTAAGGCACTATGTGCATTCGTGGTCTATTAATCCCCTAACAATTTTTATAAACTAGCAATATTTAATATAAAAAAATATATTTACAATAAATTTTAAAAATAATTGTTAATGCAACCATTTAAATAAAAAAGGTTGTTTTACAATAGCATGTTGAAACCGCCGGAGGGTGGGCTCGGTTTGTAAACAAAGATAAATATATTGTTGCCGGGGCCGGGTTTCTTTTCTTTTTTTTTGTTTTTTGTTGGCTTTGGTTTTTTGATTTTTTTTTGTTTATCACATTTATAAAAGTAATATCAAATCATATTTTGGTTGTTTAAACACGAGCAAAATAAACAAAAAAAATAAACAAATGCATAAACAAAAAAATTACTAATAAATGAATTTACAACAAAAAAAAGTACTTCATTTTTTTGGCTTTTGATTCTTTTTTTCATTATTTATATTTTCAAAGGGGACGGGGTTTTTTTTTTTTACCATCTACGTATTTTTTGGTTGTTTTTTTTTTTTTGGTTGTTGTTGTTTATCACATTTAAAATAAAAGTACGGAGGCTATCAAATCTATTTTGGCTACCCCAAACAAAAAAAAACCAAAACCAAAAAAAAAATGGATCGATTAAAACCAATGATTTTTAAAAAAGTAGTTAACCGATTTTTTGTTTGTTTTGATTTAATTCTCTTTAAACCCTTTTCTATTTTCGGTTCGGTATTGTACGACAAACAAAAATTTGATCAGCCGATTCAACTACTACTTCTTTTTTTTTTTTTATTCGGTTTGTTTTGTTTTTATTTTGATAAATAAATCTATTGTCCATTTAACGGTAACATTTATAAGCCAAAGTCCAACTTTGGGAGAAGGGGGGGAAGGGTGTTTGCCCACGATTGCTAACAGAACGGAACACCAACAACAACTCGAAGATTGACCAAGTTTTGACGGTAATTCCCCCTCAAAAAACATCAATCTATACGGCAATTAAAAGCAACTTTTTGGGCTCTTCAGGCAAAAAAATTAAAAAAACACAGCAGGCATGCAGCTTCAAGGTGTTTTGTTTGATAAACCACCACTGGTTCCAGCAGTCAGAGAAGAATCCTTGTTCTTTCTTTGTTTGACATTCGTCAAATCAAGTTGTCTTATTTTTTCAGCTATTCGATTAATCAGCTCACAGTTGTTGTCACACGAAACGTGACTTAGAGCATGATTTGATGGGAAGCGCACTTTTAACTACACTTGGACCATTTTTCATCAGGAAATGGGGGCTAGAAAAGCATGAGACTCTGCTGATAATTGTTAGTAGACCTGACTAAAACATGCGAGATAGAGGGGGAGGTGGTCTTAATGAATATTAAAATAGTTTCGACAATCATAATTCCAGCCACCCTCAGACAATACTGTAAACAAAAGTGAAATATGATCGCTAGTCTGAAATGCTTAGCCTGAATCTGAGCTGTAAGCTGATACGATAGCTTCTGCGGCAAGATTGGCTAAATGTTTCATGTTTCTGTGCATTAGCATAGAAATAATACACAGTCAGCTGGTACCCTCCCCTGTATCAACGGACTATTTCTAGGCTTATGTGTTAGAAATAGAAAGTTTGATAGCGGCGGAGGTGGCCACCTAAATGGCATATTTTTGTGCGCTAGCATAGAAATAATGCCCTCTGGCAGTTTCAACATGCTATTGTAAAACAACCATAAAAAAATTACAAATACTATATTTAATAAAAAAAAATCAATAAAGCAAGTCATATATAATGTGACATGGCTTTTACAAGCTTGTATTTACAAAAATGTAATACAGAGAATGTACCAATAGCTCAAACAAGCTCTTAATTGATAAGTGTGGTAAGAGATAATATTTAAATTCTCTATCTGAAATACTATTATCCCCAGACTAATTGGTTTTGAGCTTATGGTTCACCTCAGTGAGGAGCTAGAATATTCAGACACTAGATCTAAAATATCAACTCAAAACCAAGCACTTATTTTATACATAATATTTAAGTAGAAACTCTGAAGTTTTTGAACATGAAAATGTCTTATATTCCAGCTATCTAACTTAAATAGCTATACAGAACTGAACCAAATTCAGATCTACCATATATTAATATATTTACTTTTTTAAAAATACAAGCTTATAAAAGCAACATCACATTATATATGACTTGCTTTATTGATAATTATAATTTTACCTTTATGGTTTTGACTATGTTGAGACTATTAATATATGGTAGATCTGAATTTGGTTCTGTCCCATATAGCTATTTAAGTTAGATAGCTGGAGTAAAAGATATTTTCATGTCTGAAAACTTCAGATTTTCTATGTAAATATTACATATAAAATATGTGCTGGGTTTTGAATTGATGTTTTAGATATAGTGTCTGAATATTCTAGCTCCTCACTTAGATGAGCCATTAACTCGAAACCAATTGGTCTGGGGATAAGTGTATTTCAGATAGAGATTTTAAATAATTTCTCTTACTGCACTTATCAATTAAGAGCTTGTTTGAGCTATTGGTAAACTCTCTGTATTATATTTTTTAATAAAAAAAGTATTACAAAAACAACTGGCATTTTGTTATCCTGACATTAGTAAACAATAACTATTAATTCAGAGGGATCTTTAGTAAATATATATTTAAAGCTACCAAATATAATATATATTTAAAAATGTAACGTTTAATTTAACTTTATTAAAATTCGGAAATTTATTTATATAATATTAAAATTCTTATTTAATTTGCAGTAAAAATTTTAAAAAGAAATTGATAAAGTAACCAATTATTACAAAAAATGACAAGCTGAAAACTTGGAGTTTTTGTATTCTACCATAATGAAAGTATTTCACACTGATATACAATTCTCAAATTTAAAATCTTTTGTTTAATTTACAGTAAATCTTAAAAATATTTGTTACAGCAACAAATTAAAAAAAGCATGGGGCTTTACAAGGCTGGGGGCAACTGGTATTATTATATAATTCATCAAAAAATTGTTCTATACATTTCATGTTGTCATTCATTTTTTAATAATAATTCCATCTTTTCTTTCTTTTTCATTTTTGAAATAACTTTTCCTGTAATACCAAAATATTATTTTATGCTTTTCAATTTTTTATTTTTTTCAACAAATTTCCTTGCAAATTCAGTTCTATTTTGTTATATCATTAGTAACTCTTTTTGTACAGAACTCCTAGCAGGACCACCACATGCAGGTGTGCAGGTGATGCAGGGCACAAGGTTGCTTCATTATGAGGATGCCAAAACACCAAGATGATAATAAAACTTATATGTAAATAAGAATGTATACATTTTTGAATCATTTCATCATTAGAAATATGTCGAGTGTAAATATTTTGTATTTAAATATAAAAAGAATCATCCTTTACTTAAACCTATTTGTGACAATTACCAGATTCTCAAATTTTTAAGAATAAGCTTGAAATATACCACATTATACTCATCTCAAGAATTCAATTAGCTTGATCTAGGAAAATGTAATACAAAGTATATGTATAACCATGTTTAGAGAAAAGCTTTATATTATATAATTATCAACATTTGCCTAGCATGATTTTGATTACTTAGAAGTAATAGTCAAACTCATGGCATTGTCCATGAGTAGAAATTGTTGTATTTATTAGAGAATAAATCACACTAGAAAATTTGCATATTTGAATGATGAATAAATTATTTATATTGGCCTTTTTTGTTTGAAAGAGGGATGCAAAAATCTTTTTTGTTGATTGTATATTTATCTCTGGAAATGTATTAGGTCTTATTCACTTTGATTTTAGCCTCATTACTTTCAGAATAAATAATTTATTTAGCATTCAAATATGCAAATTTTCTATTGTAATTTATTTTCTAATAAATACCACAATTCTTCTCATGGTCAGTGGTACGATTATGACTATTACTGTTAAGAAGTCAAAAGCATGCTAGGCATAACTTGCTAATTATATAATACAAAGCTTTTCTCTAAGTGAAGTTGTGTATATATATATATATATAAAATATACCAACCATCATACAATTACAAATATCCAGTAACGCCCTCTGTTTAAAGATCTATATCTCAATAATAGCAAACCTTAAAATGATACCACTTTAAGGTTGTATGCTAAACGATGTTAAATATTGAAATACAGACCCACTCAAACACAGAGCATGAAATTTTAAATAAGCAAACGATCTTAAATTTTGCTAATAAACTAACAAGTTTACAAAGTTATTAAAGACAAACTAAACATTAGATTTTAATCTTTAAATTCCTCCCAAACTATAAATGAAAAGAATTACTGTTAACACTAACTGAAATAATTATAGAAAATATACCAACCATCATACAATTACAAATATCCAGTAACCCTCTGTTTAAAGATCTATACTCAATAATACAAACCTTAAAATGATACCACTTTAAGGTTGTATGCTAAACGATGTTAAATATTGAAATACAACCCACTCAAACACAGACATGAAATTTTAAATAACAAACGATCTTAAATTTTGCTAATAAACTAACAAGTTTACAAAGTTATTAAAGACAAACTAAACATTAGATTTTAATCTTTAAATTCCTCCCAAACTATAAATGAAAAGAAAGTTATGTTAACACTAACTAAATAATTATAGAAAATATACCAACCATCATACAATTACAAATATCCATACGCCCTCTGTTTAAGATCTATATCTCAATAATACAAACCTAAAATATACCACTTTAAGTTTAGCTAAACGATGTTAAATATTGAAATACAGACCCACTCAAACACAGACATGAAATTTTAAATACAAACGATCTTAAATTTTGCTAATAAACTAACAATTTACAAAGTTATTAAAGACAAATAAACATTAGATTTTAATCTTTAAATTCCTCCCAAACTATAAATGAAAAGAAAGTTGTACACTAACTGAAATAATTATAGAATATACCAACCATCATACAATCATATCCAGACCCCCTTTTAAAGATCTAATCTCAAATACAAACCTAAAATATCCACTTTGTTTATAAACGATTAAATATTGAAATACCCACCAACACAACATGAAATTTTAAATACAAACGATCTTAAATTTTCTAATAAACCAGTCAAAGTATTAAAACAAACTAAACATTAGATTTTAATCTTTATTCTCCCAACTATAATAAAATCTACTATTTATAAAATATACCATCATCTATTAAATATCTTTGGTTGTATTTATATTTAACACGTTAGCAACAACCAAAGGATCATTTTAAGTCTATATTAGATATAGATCTTAAACAGAGGCTTACTGATATTTTAATTGTATGATGTTGTATATTTTCTATAATTATTTCAGTTAGTGTTAACAGTAACTTTCTTTTCATTTATAGTTTGGGAGGAATTAAAGATTAAAATCTAATGTTTAGTTTTCTTTAATAACTTTGTAAACTTATTAGTTTATTGCAAAATTTAAGATCATTTCTATTTAAAATTTACTTTTTTGATATTTCAATATTTAACACTTTAATACAACCTTAAAGTGGTACATTTTAAGGTTTCTATTATTGAGATATAGATCTTTAAACAGAGGGGTTATGGATATTTGTAATTTATGATTTGTATATTTTCTATAATTATTTCAGTTAGTGTTAACAGTAACTTTCTTTTCATTTATAGTTTGGGAGGAATTTAAAGATTAAAATCTAATGTTTAGTTTGTCTTTAATACTTTTAAACTTGTTAGTTATTAGCAAAATTTAAGATCGTTGCTTATTTAAAATTTACTCTGTGTTTAGGGGTTATTTCAATATTTAACATCGTTTCACAACCTAAAGGGTATCATTTTAAGGTTTGCTATTATTAGATATAGATCTTTAAACAGAGTACTGGATATTTTAATTTATGATGGTTGGTATATTTTCTAAATTATTTCGTAGTGTTACAGTAACTTTCTTTTCATTTATAGTTTGGAGGAATTAGATAAAACAATGTTTAGTTTGCTTACTAAACTTAGTTTATACAAAATTTAAGATCGTTTCTATTTAAAATTTCACCTGTTAGATTTCAATATTCACTACAACAACCTAGATCTTTAGTTTTATTATTGAGAAAGACTACAGAGATAATAATGAATATTTCTAATTCATAAACTTCTTTTCATTTTAAGAACTTAAAACTAGTAACAGATTTTCACCTGATTCAAATACAAACAACCACATTTATAAAATAAATATTTGTATGTATATTGATATATCTATATATTTCAGTATATATATATATATATATATATATATATATTATATACTCATCATTACATGAAATTGAATAGACTGACATCATTTTGTCATGATAATTAATAAAACTTATATATAAAAGTTTAGATTTAAAAATCACTTTATTCTTAGATACACATTCTGATTATAAATATAAGAGGAATATTTGTTTACTTAAACCTATTAAACAGGCAAAGCTCTCCATACAGTAGTGCCAAAGCCCATGTTAATGCCACTAACATGCGCTTTGAACATTCCATCATCAAATTTTCAATGAAATGGAAGGCTGAAGAGTTGTGGGTTGGAGTAGTTTGAAGACAGTCCATTAAAGTATGAAGATTGGCTATCATAATATAAAGCTGGGCACTGATTGTATATATGTGTGGAGATGGTAATCTGGACCAACTGATGAGTGTTGGTTTAGCACAAAATACATATATTGGTGATTATTTATCTTTTCAACATGTGTGTGATCAGGTGGGTCAGCAATATGAGATGGCATGGAGAGTTAAGGGTCGTGTAAAAATCTGAGTTCGAATCTTGCATATAATTAATAAAATTTATATGTAGATGGCAATGTTTAGATTTTCCAATCGTTTTTATTTAAATCACCTAATTTATATAAAATTAACATATCATCATCATCATCATCATCATCATTATTATTATTATTATTATTATTATTATTATTATTATTATTATTATTATTATTATTATTATTATTATTATTATTATTATTATTATTATTATTATTATTATTATTATTATTATTATTAATTTAAAAATAATACTTATTTTTAAAATATTGTTCCATAATTATAATAATGCTGCATATGATCAAATTCTTTTTATCAATAATATTTTACAGAGCTTTAGTATATTGGACAGTTTGGATTTGTGGTAGAGTAGCCACCTCTAAAATGTAAGGTGTAGTATTGATACTGTGTTGTGACAAAGTTTTTTACTAATGTTGTATATATATATATTATTATATCACATTATCTTTTTGCACATTTTACTAAATAGCTTTTTTTATTTTTAATAACGATATTATCAGTTTTTTAGATGGCATATTATCTTTATATATTTTACTAAACATCTTTTTTTAATGAGTTCTTTAACTAAAAACTCACAATTGATCCATAATTCACATTATAGTCAAAATCTTAGGAAAACAGAATGAGTAAAAAACATAATTCTTAAAAAGATAATATTGCATGCTAAATTATTTAATTCTTAACAAATTTCATGGGAAATTTTTATTGTTCAATGACTGTCATAAATACTTTATATATTAATAAACTAGAGCTTTATCCCTTCTCTATATTGAAAATATTTTGTTAATAGAAAACATAAACAAGTTTTGGGTTAGACAGATTAAGATTTAAAAATAACAAATGGATTTTGAAAACAAAAAAAACTTTTTTTTTAATAAAAAGGTGTTAATGGGATGTTTTTTAAAAAAATGATTTAGTCTGGTGGTCATAATAAAATATAAACAATGTAAGTAAGAAATTTAAAATATTGAAGTATATATGTAATAAATTATAGTTTTTGATATGAAATAACACCAGATAAAATATTAAATAGTAGCATTGTATAAATATATTATTATTGAATGAATACAATTTTGGTAATAAAAACATGAATAAGTTTATGAATAAGAGATTTTCAATGGGTTTTCAAACAACTACTTTGAATGAATTACTGACATCCTGGATAAAGTTGACCTAAATAGTGATTAAGAAAGAATAATGAAGATAATCCAGGTGCCAAGCTCTCTTTGCTCCTTGCTATGAAGGATAAAGCTTCCACAGAATTATATTTTGTATGTACATAATATTTTTAATAACCAAATAAGTAACTTATATATTATATAATTAAAAGTATAGGGGATTTGAACTCTGATTTTTAAGCACCTCTAATTATTCATACTATCTCGTACAACTGATATACATAACCACACACATGTAGAAAAGATAAATAATTACCAATATATGTATTTCATGCTAAACCAGCACTCATCAGTTGGTCCAGATTATCATCTCCCACACATATATAAATAAGCAGTGCTCGGTTTATATTAAGATAGCAAATCTTCATACTTTAATGGACAGGCATCAATCTACTCTCAACCTCCAACTTTTCTGACATCCATATCATTGAAAATCTGATGACGAAAACTCAAATCCCATACTGATGCCAATATTATTGCCATGCTTATGTTGACTTCAAGTCACTCTGACACCTCATGTATATAATTACTTATAGAATATCAGAATCAGTCCAAGAAGAGGAGGGGAACAGTGCAATGTTTTCATTACTATTATTTTAATTTTACATGTAAACTGATTTTTTAAAAAAATATTTTAATGGAAAGATTTTTAATCAAGATTGCATGGCAAGTCTAATTAATATGTTTTATTTTAGCAGGTTTTTAATTATCCATATTTGTTTTATGGAAATAAATGAATAAAACATGTAAGGTATTTTCTGAACACAATAAACGAATAAAGCTATTTTTTCAAAATTTTCTTGCAAACGTGCTGTGGAAAAATGCCTTTTAATTTTCAAATTTTATTTCATATAAAAGAATGGAGCTAAAATTTACCTTGCACAAAGGTGCTTCTTAGTCACATGATGTGCTTGACACCAGACATTTGATCCTTTTTATATAAAGAAATGTAAAAGTGCAAAACTACAAGTGAATATTTCTTATACATAAGATTTGTTAATAGATTAGCTTATAAAGAAAAAATATGAAATATCTGTTGGATATATTAACCTTGAATAGATCACAGTCAAAAAGTTGCATTGGAAATCACATGTATCTGAGAGATACATTCTTTAATAATTCATGTTGAAATGTAAACCCTGCAAATTTGCTTTCATCATATTTATATAATAAGGTATATGATACTTTAATAATTGCTTAATAAAGATACATAAAGGTCACAATCAAAAATATATATATATATATAGATATAGTCATTAGAAACCAGTCAACACATAGATAATCCAAATATCAATAACAATCAACAATCTCAAACTGTTGTCAAGGCAACCTTTTAACAATAATGGTGGAATAATATAGTGGGAATTATGTTTTACAACTACCCATTATAGTATATGCTGAAATATATATGTAGAAAAAAATACTATTGACAATTTGTATTTATTTATTAATTTTTATTTTTAATTACAATTTAAAAATTATTTTGACAACTATGCTAACACTGATATCAGATGTTGCAGTATCTTTTAGATATGATTTACTATTGAATATCATACATCCCTGATAAATACATACTGTAACCAAACTAATGGCTTAAACATTATGGATTAATATTAATCACAAATGCATAGATAGTTATTAACTTGAATGTATATATCTGATAGTTATAACAATATTTAAGAAAAAATATTTGCTTGTACCTCTCATATCAACACAATCTTTGGAGAAATGAATAAGAATTAGCAAAAACAACCAGAAAATGATGTAATAAAAATGTAAAACAATGTGTGAATTCTTTAATATTCTAATCCAATATAGCTGCATACACCTTATCACTGTTTCACAATTCTTTAATTATCACCCTATTTACAGTTTTGATTGCCTTAGCAATCTTCTTCAGAACTATAACATAATACAAATATATGAATATAAATATACATGGACATATAATCTATATACATTATATGAATATAATTCATATACACACATACTCATTTAATTATATATATAATTACATACATATTTATGTATTTTTATATTACATACATATAACCATATATATACAAATTATATCTTCTATATATACATTTTATAAACATCATTTACTTATCACCATTTAAATATTATATATATATATATGTAACGATCCAGAGAAGGCGACTTAACGTAATCTGCACTACGGGGTGCCATCTAGGCATTTGAACCTAGAAAAATTTATAAAGTAGGCAGATAAGTAAGTAAAAAAAAAAAAATTTTTTTTTTTTTTTTTAAATTTTGATTCCGGTCGTTAGCCCACGTCACTAGCTCAGTGGAATAGCAGAGATTTAATAAGATAATCTAAGAGTATATATATAAAAAAGGAATAAAATAAGCCACTGCCAGTAATTAGCATACAAACATTTATTTATGCACATATATATAAGATTTAAAATTATTTTAGTATTAGTTTTACATTTTAACATTTAACATTATTTTAACTTTGATTTTTGACTTTAATTTACATTTAATTACTATTATATTCTAATTTTACATTTTAATTAAGTTCGCACAGATAAATTTATGAAAGCTTGTTTTAATATGTTGCTATAGATCGGTTACCTAGATTACATGGTTAAAAACATTTCAAAGTAAATATAAACGATCAAAATATAAAATCATTGATACTGGCAATTGCAGAGGGAAATTTATAAGTAACCCAGTAGTATTCACCATAAGATACTTGCATTGTCACCAATGACTTAAAAGACCTCCGAATAAATACATTTTAGATACTCACCATAAGGTATCATTATTTATCGAATGTCTATATATTTTGATCAAATATGAAAATGCAAATATAGTTAACCAATAAACAATCCATGCAAGCGTCTATAAACAACTTAAATTTAATGCATTTTTATTTAGGATCGAGTATGAATAGACCACATAAATTTGCTTTTGAAAATAAACATTCTATCCCTATTTAACCTTAGGCTAAAATTCGTAGTCAAACTGGCATCAATTCATCTGATATATCGATGTATTCAATGTAATAAAATACGGCAGCACAAAAGGTTAAAAGAAGAAATTGCTTCTTATGAGATAGGAATATTACATCTATCTGCAAAGAAGAGCAATAAAACAAAAAACTCCATAGAAAGGAACTGCGGTATCTGACTTATAATTCCTTCCATAGGCAAACGGAAGTGTGCGGTGTATGAAGCGATTCTGCCCGTAGCGAATCAATATTACATCTACTAATCACACCAATATATCCAATCCATTGACCCAATTTAACCACGAAACAAATAACCTAAGATTACCCTCCCCTAATATAACTTTACAAATCTATATAGCCATTCACGCCCGACTTAAGTTTAACATTTATATAATTTAACTTAACGGAAAACAGAAATCATAATAAAACTTAAAGAACAAAATTAAATAAATGGAAATGATTTTAAATAAATAAATAAAAAAATACATCAAATAACATTATTAATAAATTAAGTTGGTCAGATAGGATAATATTGCAATCATTTAAACATGGAAAATTTTAATTTAATGTTCATTATTTATAAAGTTCTTACGGTTTAAAAAGTTCATCTTTATCCATCGTTTGTCATGAACATGAATTCCCATGCCATCCTGAAGATATTGGTATACATTTAGCCGATGTTTTATTTATTCCTTCGGAGGTTTTTTAATTTAGTTGGTCCTCAATGTAGGAAACGATAGTTCATTTCTCCTTTCTTTAACAGCTGAAAGAATTGACCGTGCGTCTGTCAATTCCTCCAACTCCGTACTACTACATATAGTCACATCGTAATAATCAATTTCCAGTCACTAATTAATAATTTCCAAACTTGTCCTTTTTATATTAATGTGAAGGATTGAATTTACATTACGTCACCGATGCGATGGTCCTTTCGCTGCGGTCCGATTCCATAGGGATTTCTTCTTATTTGCTAACAGTTTCTATTGTTTTCCTATCTGACTGATGTTTTTACATTTAAATGCCCAAGGCTGGTTTACATTTGACTAATTAAATTTATCATTTCCATTTCTGATTAATTAACCTGTTTTCCAAATCAAAGATATATTTAAAGATAAATTTAAAGATATAATTTTATCTCCAAATCTTTTTAAGTTTTTGTTTTTAAAATACCTTTTCTATTTTTAATACAGTTTTATTTTAATAATTTTTTATATCTGTGCGATTTAATATATACGAGTTTAAGATGATATTTAATTTCAATTTTTAATTCTAAAAGAAAATTTTTAAATGCGAACTTTTTAATTTACTTTCATGTTTAATAAATAAAAAAAAAAAACAATGTAATGAACGTCTGTGTTCGTTACAATATATATATATATTACCCTTTTTTACATTCTATATTTATCAGTTAAAATCTCCTATAATCATATGTATTCTATTTTTATTTTTTATTTTACTCTTTTAAATATTTAACTGTAACTTAGTATTTGGTATACTTTACATTATTATTATTCATTTTATTAAAAATCAATATTTATAATTTATTTATATTATATACATTTGGCACTGCAATAAGAAAGATTAGTTAGTACTGTAATGATGAAAAAATCCAAAGAAACATTGAAGACTTCTAATTGGCTGCATCTCTCCCCCTCCCCCTACTCTTTTTTTTTCTACTAACTCTCCCATTTTCTCAAAACCAAAAAAGAAATTGAAAATACAAATATTACTAAAAGTTTGCAAAAAAAGACCTGTTAATGCAAAGTTAGAATAGGTTTTAGATTCCACTTTGAATTTATTAATTATGAGAAATCCCTTTTCCAAATCCAAATAATCTTCAAATGATTGATTAGTCATACTAGTATTCTTTTATGACATCAAATAAGTGTGTAAAATTAAATTAAAGGGAAAGTGGAAAGGAGATAGCTGACTAGATTGGTTCCAATAACATCTCTTAATACTGCAAGATTGACTTCTGCAATTACTAACTGCTTTAGTGGATAATTTTCAGGATTATCTAATCTTTTACACTATTTAGGTGATATAATAAATAAGAGATGTGACTCTAAGGATTCTTTTTTTAAAATACTCCTATAAACCTCCAGATAATTAACATTCTTTAACAAGCATACTTCCAAGTTCCAAAGTGAAAAAATTCTTGCTGATACCTTGTGGACTTAAAGTTCTATAGTCTTCTATTCCTTTTATTATTTATACATGAATAAAGTTTTAACATGAAGACATAAATTAGATCACATTATGTTGCTTTGTGTAGAGATGTATTTTGATCATTTGTTGATGACCCTTTTTGTTTCCTATATCCTTTTCTTGGACTTTTATTTTGGTTTTTGTTAAGTTAAACTGTTGCTAATGTTAATTCTCTTTCTAGAATGAAAAGATAATGCTTTATCTCATCTATTATTATTAATATTCTTGTATGCATGATGTTTTTATTTTAGCTAATAGTATTTAATGACATAGAAACCTATTCTACTACTTTCCTATTAGATGTTATCATCATTTTTATTTTCATTGTTTGATTATGTTTATTATTCTTATTATTTGGATTTTTATAATATACATAAAATCATAGTTTTCAGTTTGAATATTTGATGTTGAAAAAATTGAATATACTTGTATCTCTCGTGAAATACTTGACTTGCATCTCTGCATTCTTTGTACAGTCTACTTTTTACATGCTTTCTACCCATTGCTGTGGATGTAACTTTTTGTGTATAATAATATAATAGCTGTTTTCCATTTCTATAAGAACATAAGAGTAATATAAATGCTATTTTTTGAAAAGAGCTAAATCTAATATTTATAAAGCAGAAAACATTTTTAAAAGTAGTTATGTTAAATTTGTGGCCAGTAACAGAGTGAATATAATTAGGCATTAAGTATAGTAAGTCATAATTAAGATCCACTAATCACTACCAATGATATTGACTCATCTTAGGTTCATTATTTACAAAAAATAAAGTCAGAATTATATTTCTTCTGTTATAAGAATGAATATTGCTTTGTTTAGTTTGGCATATGGCAGTGGCAACCTTTGGAACTCAAAGTTCATGAATCAGCAACTCGCTTTCGATGTTAAAATTACTTACAAACTTGTGAGCAATAAATTATTTGATTATATTTTTAAGAATTTACTAAGAAGATTAAAAATATATTTAAAAGCAATGAAGTTTTATATTTGTATACCTGGATTGTATTTTCTTTGTAAATGGCATAGGAATGCTGGTGAATTTAGAAGAATATTTACAAATTTACTTTGAATTAAGATAATAAAACAGATAATAAAACTTGACATCATTTTTATAGTTTAAATAAACAAGTATATATATAATGAGTTTTTAAAATATTACAGGTGAAAAAATTATTTTTTGATCAGAAAAATCCATTGATTCGATGTTAAATCTATTTATAAAATGCCAAAAATAAATAAATAAATAAATTCCTTATGGATTGCTTTAATTATTGAGCTTATACTAGTCTGAGTAATATTTAATTATCTTGGCAATGAGTTTAGGCTGACATTAATAGTAAATCATATAATTTTGGGAAAACATTACTGATTTGTGAACAATCTGTATCTGAAAGTATCTAAGTAGTTTAGCACAATGGTAAAGTAAGGCATAAATAATATCTAATGATTCCAGACTGGAGCTCAAGAAATCTGGACCAGAGCCTAATCCATCTCCCCAAGTAACTAATCTTTGTTTATTTAAGGATTTTTAGTTATGAAACCCTTGGCAAATTTCACATAAAATGAAAAATACAACATTATTTCAAATTTAAGCTGCAATTTTTATTTAAATTTTGAAGATATAAAATTAGACTGCAGCTTAGATTTAAAACGAATAATTTAATATCTTATTTCTGTCAATCTCCCACTCCCCAATGATTACATGTTTGTTTTATGCTCTATGCTTGTGCTTAATATTATGATTGTTGACTGCAGTTTATTTGGTAATTTCACATAAGCATTTTTTTTAAAAATTCCTATTTAAGTAAATAAAAATGTTTATTATTTTTCAATACCTATTGTAAAATCATTTATATATTTTTCTTAATTTTAAAATCCTACACCTCACATAGTATTGTAGTCATTGATAGCAGCTTTTTTGAACTTTCTCATTTACATTTTTTTTTTTAGTTTTTACTTACGTAAATAAACATGTTTTTTTTTTTTTTTTTCAATACTTATTATAAATTCATTTTTATATTTTTCCCCAATTTTAAAATCCTACTGCGGATTAAATTTGAGAGTGGCTTAAATACGAAGGAATATGGTATTTGTCTATTAGCATATATGAAGATAATCATAAATTGTGTAGACTTTATCCAATAACTAATACAAAGTTAAATGTCTTATTTGGTTTTTGACATAAATATCACATTTTTTATCATAATTTTTATCTTTTGCTTTTCAGCAGCTTCATCATAATTATCACTTTCATGAGGTGACTTAAATAACTATTAGTGAAAATATTTTATTTTAATATATATATATATATATATAGTGTTAAAAGGATGTTGCCATGACAACAAGTTGATATTGTTGATTGTTATTGATATTGGAATTATCTAAATGTTGACTGATTTTAATGATATATATATAGTACGGATCTGAGACTTGGATACTTAGTAGAAGAGCAATACAGAGACTTTATATCCCTCAAAGAAGTATGGAGAGGTGCATGTTAGGAGTAACAAGAAGAGACTGAAAATGCAATACATGGGTATGAGAACAAATGGATGCTACAGACATTGTTGAAATAATTAAAAGACTGCAGTGAAGTTGGGTGTGATATATTGCTAGAAAAGATGATAATAGATGAACAGTGGAAATATTAAACTGGATTTCAAGAAATTGTATAAGACCCATAAAGTGACCTCATGTGATGTGAATGGATGAAATAAGAAAGTGTGCTTGGGTTATGTGGAGGATTGGAGCTAGAGATTGAAAAAGATGAATTGAACTTTGAAAGCCCTTCATTCTGGAGTTATTGATAATAGTTGTCAGTGATGATGATGATATGTTGTTATTTTATGTGTTTATAAATAAATATTTTACAATATATATATATGGAGAGAATTATTATTAATAGTGTATAAGGTTAAATTGAATCTGTAATGTTTATAAAACCCCTTTAAGAAAAACACATGTAAAATGGATGTATTGATTAAAAGAATTTTGTTGGTATGATATAGAGAAGAAAGTCTATGGGTCAGCAGAAACTTAGTTAAACTTGGGAAGACCTTTATGCTGCAGTGAATCAATAATAAATGTAAATGATAAAGATATAGATGTCAATATTGAGGATGACTTTATTATGAGCAATTTGAAATGATGTTTTGCTGTTGCCATCACTATAATCAGATGATGCCAATATTGTATTGTTTAACAGTTATAAATCTTAGCAATAAGATATTTAAAAAATATAAAGAAAACAAACAGAATAAAGCATGACAAAGTATTAGATAAGAAAAAGTATAAATTCTTTTTATGAATCTCGTTAGAGATGATAAATGAAACTTTGTATTGATTTCAATAGAAAAATATATCATTACTTAATGGAAAAAAATTACATCTAACTACATAAGTAATTTGATTTTTTTAAACAATTATTTATATGGTATATAATTTTTTTTAAACAATTATTTACTAGCTGGAATCTTCAAAGAACACAGAGAGTGAGAGAGATTTCAATTTCCAAAAAAAATATTTTTATAAAATTGAGGTGCTGTTTTATTTAAACTTGTAAACATTTTAATGATATTTACATTAACCATTAAAAGGCTGACTAAAGTTGGAAAAAGATCAAAATATATAGATCAAAATAAATATATGAATATGGATAAGGTATGGAGGGGTATCAGTGCACCTTTCATCTTCCTTTTATCATATCTATGCATCTTATTGATGTCAGATGATAGTGCTTAGTAAATCCCTATCTTGTGAGGTCCTATCCAAAATGTCCAATAAGTGACATAGAAATTGCAAAACAGTGTGTTGCTAAAACAGCAATATGTAAATTGAAGTCATGTGATATTTTATTACATTATACCAAATTCAGGCTACAAAATAAGAGTGGCTATAATTGTTAAAAAATTAAGCATACCATAATATATAAAAACTGAACTCATTTCTGATCTATTTGACTATACCAGCAGTAGTGACTAAAATTAAAAACATTTATATGCTTTTCAATTTAGGCTGATAATTAATAATATAACACAGAAGTAAATGGTGACTGCTAGAATGATGGTCTATTAGATCCAAAGAACCATATGCACTGTTCCAAACATTAAGCTGTTCAATGGTTAAAAAAGCATAAGCTCGAAACTAGTTTAGAGATATTGGATAAAGCAGCATAAAACTGGGATTTATTAAGGACTATCATCTTGGATCTATTACTTACTAAAGCTTCCAGTAAGTGACATAGAGAAAGGGGGAAATGTATAATGTTAAAACAGCAATACATAAGATAGGATCATTTGACATTTTATTGATTCATCCCTCATGTAAACTTTACTATGTCATAACTATCCTATTTATACACTTTTGAATGACCTTTGCTATTTAGTGAAGCTTAAATATAAATATATGAAAAAATTCAACTTCATTTTTGTTGGTTCATATGCAGTATTTATTTCTCTTTTAGATGTACATAAGCTTTCATTCCACCACACATTCTTAAAACATACACATAAAGACAAGTGAAGAAAATTAAACAACTCTCAAGCTGCATTTTATATTGCAGCAGCAGTCTTCTATTGGTCCAGGTTACATCTCGTGCATAATTTTATCATTTTTATTAAATTATTATAATTTGATTTACAGGGCCAAACTTTCTGCAATTATGACTTTGAAAACATCCATTATAATCAAATACATTAATAATTAATACAAATCATTTATTAAACTAGAGATTATCCTTAGTTCAGATATAAATTTTAAAATGTAACTAAGAAATAATTCATTTCCGATGGTCAAATTTTACATTTAAAAATTATCTATAAACGTTTTTTTAAAAAAACATCAATATTAAACAAAGCTGAAATAGACAACTAAAAATAAACAAAAAACCTTTAACACATTAAACCGGGTTTGAAACTTCATGTTCATGTTGACAGCTTGATAGCTTTCATTCTCATACGCGATAAAGAATGATTTTTGTTCATTTTAACACTTTGTGAAAACGTTTATAATTACTTAATCAAATGGCTTTATTGCCTAGAATAAGTACAGGAAGGGTGAGAATAGGAATAGATCTGAGTTTCGTACACTGTTGAATCTGACCCTTAACCACTTTCCTAAACCATATTGGGCATTGTAATATATATATTCGAATTTGTCTTTTCTGAATGAAGCAATGTTAACAATAAATCTTAAGATATATATATAGTTTACGTATATCATTGTCAGTTCTATACTGTTTTTAATCACTTGTAAATGTAAATACGTAATAAATGTATAATCTTAATTACTAAGATGTAGAATGTTAAGACATATTTTAAGAATCTGTGAAAGAATAAAGTCAAATATTTATTACTCTAATGTACCCAGATCTCTTGAGAGAGCCACCTTTTTATATTTTTAATCCCTAGAAACTCTTTTTTATATGAAAAAAATTTTGATACAAAGGAAGCCTGCCTCTTTGTTAATATGATATTAAATATAACGATAGAAGCAGAAGACTGCCACTGACGCATCTTTTGTTAAAACAATAACAATGCTGGGATTATCTATAAAAAAAAATCTCATAAAGATTTTTTTATAAAGTTAAAGCTACCATGAGCAAGCTTAGAAAAAGCAACATTTTATTCATATCAAATTTTCCTATTGTTAGCTAAAAGAATTTTTTGTTTGTTTGTTTACTTACGTGTGTCATTCATTTATTAATAAAATGATTTGTTTATATCATTTTCTTAATTTAAAATTTTACATTTAGTTGGATTAAAAGACATATCTTTTAAAATATAAAATACTATAAGAAATCAATATTTTTAATAAAGTATTCAATATTTTATTGATTTTTATTAAATACTTTCATGAAATTTATATTTGAAACTTTTTTAAAAAATAAATAGTTTCAATTGAATCATTAATAATAATACTCAAAAAAATAAATTTGTTTTAAAGGGACATATTTTAAGGTGAAATACAGTTCTCCCCTGTATTGTTTAATGTAGTTGTAGAGTACAGACATGCACACTTAATGCTCTAAATTAAATCTGAAATCATCATCTTTTGCACTGTATCATTGCACAGTTTTCCTGATTTTCCAAACAGCTAATCATTTAATCTTCTTGTTTAATTATTATAAGACACAATCACCTAGTTGTTTGACTTATAAAATGTGGAAAGAGAGAAAACACAAATTTTGCAAAATCACTTAAATTTAAAAAAAAATTAAATAATGTAAAGATTCATTTACTAACTCAGCCACTGAAACCTGTTCTCACATGATAGAGTATCTAGGCAACAGAGAGCAATAAAATTTAGTTATCATCAATGGCAATTACTATTGCTTGTTATACTCTTAACTCTCCAACAGGATGACATTTTTATTGTTAATTCTGCTCACAGTTTGTCAATGTTTATACTTTGATTTTAGTATAAAGTTTTTATTGTAAACTAAAATTCAATAAAATGGATTTTATTTTGTAAAAATTAAAATTTACAAATGAAGAACATTATAAAAATTCATATCTGAAATTTGCAAATATTGAAAAAATGAGTTTTTATTTAAATCAGAGGGTGTTTTTGTCATTTAATAATGTACAAGAAAACAGTCTAAGCAAATGACACTAGAAAATCAATAACATCTTTGATTAAAATTTTATTTTTAAAATATGAACTAATGAATGTTAATCTTTGATAAATCTATAACATTCCATTTCAAAATATTAAAATTGCTTCATAATTTTTAGAATATCTCAAAAAATCCTATCACAATGGTAATATTGTGTTACATAATTAGTATCACAAAGCATGATCATCTTACTGGTTGTAGTTTTCACTGTTGACATTACAGTTACATTTATTAACTTTTATTTTTAAAAATAAAACATATACAAATAAAATCAAAGTTTACATATGTATTTTTTGGCTTTAACTAATAGTACAATTAATATGTAAAAATAATCAGAATATTTAATAAACTATTCAATAAATTAAATTTTTTATTTGAAAAATTTTCTCACAGTAATTTTGAAAATTTTGTGAAAAACAGATTACAAAACAAGTAAATCATAAAAGACATGGAGGCAGAACTAAAATACACTGTCACTTCTTTGGTTTTTTAAAATTAAAAAATCAACATTTATTAGTTCATGGTTTGGCCTTCAAAATACCTATGGAAATATCACTATAGATAAACAAAGAAGTATGATTTTAAATGGCAGAACTATCATGCCATCTCTGAAGTAAACTAACTGTTGGATCCAATATGAGATAAGTTTACATCACTTATCTAGAATTTCAATTATAAAACTACATTATAAATTTGAATAATCTTTTTTTTCTCATGTGTCATAGCATCGGCCAGGACGCGAACTTGCTAACCCAGGACAACTACTTGTAAGGCAGCCGTGCTGACCTCTCAACCACTGATGCTTGACAATTGGAATAATCTTTTACATTAAAAGTTTAGCCTAATAAATTAAAGAAACATGAACTAACTGATTATTTTAAATATCACATATAAGTTGATGCTAAAAGTGCACTTATGGTCTTGTTTTGGAGAATTTCCTTTTTAAAAAGAGATTCTTTGAGCATTGGCAGTAAAATCTTAATTAACACTCACATTAGAGCTGTGACAGTTTTTATTGGCAGCAAGCTTAATTTTAAACCATTATAATTTGTTAGAATGAAATATATTTAAATTTATCTGATAAATATTTTTGTTTAGAAATATGTAATTTTTAAAAAGACATACTTGATTTATTTAATTTTATCATGATCAAAAAAGTTTTATTTCATCTTTGAAGTGTCAGAAGAGATCAGATTTTTTCCATAAACAAACAAAATTTTTTTATTTGATATTTGTTTCTAAATTGTGAATGAATAAATAATAATATCTAATAAATCTATCAATTTATTTGTTAAAAGTTTAATTTTTTAAGAATTTTTTTTTTACAGAATATAAAATATATCTTAACAAATGATTACTGATTACATTTTAAGTAATAACCTGCAGATTTATACTTTACATCGAGTCATAACTGGCTATGATTATGAGAAGTACATCTTCTTGAAAGCACTCAGCCATTTAATTTATTTTTCTATTTGTTGTTACAGCTTTACGTGGTAAGTGTGATAGCACGATTTAATATTATCATGATTACATTTTAACAAACAACTATAACTGTCTTACTTGCATTTAAGCTTGTTAAAAATTAAGATTTAAAGTACAGGCATTCTTATACCTGGAACTTAATTCTAAACATAGGAGATTTGAACTCAAGACTTTCAAGCAATCTTCAACTATCTACACTATCTCATACTACCGATACACATGATCACACACATTTATCTTTTCTACATGTGTGTGGTCATGTGTATCAGTAGTATGAGATAGTGTGGATTGTTGAAAATTTCTTGAAAGTCTGAGTTCAAATCCCCTATACTTATTAAAAAATATACAAAGTTAGAGACTGTGAAGAATAATAGGCACCATTCAAGATGGTGTTTAAAAGTGATTCATGTTGAAAATTTTTTAGATATCCTGGCACCTATAGAAGTTTTTGGAATTAAAATATTATGAACAATATATATATAATTACTGATACTTTAACAAAATTTGCAGTCTTTCTTAATATGTGGCAAATTAACTCTTAAACTTTTTGCTATGAGGAGAAAATTGTAATAGTTAAGTGCAATAATTATATTTTTTTCTAAAGTATTTCAATTTTATAATAAATATGAGAAACTACACTTATGAAAAGTTTTGTCTTCTTCCTAGAAATAATTACAGTTATGTGATCGGGTTATCACTTGGTATAAATACTATTTATCAAATAAAGTGACAGCTTTTTTTATTTATTTTCAACATCCATACTAGAGACTCTAATATATTTTATTTACTCAACCTTAGGGTGATCTATTATAATATTGTAAACTCAAAAAATAAATGGATATTAGATGGCACTTTCTGTCTGAAATCTGGATTTTCGCCTTTATTAATTATTGAGAAATATTACATTTGCACACACACACAGCAGATATTTTTAGTGATCTGCATTATTTAAGTTAATGATTTGAATTCAAATATTATAAAATTTTGAATACAGTCTAACTATTATTATATGTCCCTTAATTCTTCATGATTAGAATAAACAGTTTTTTCTTATATGTCAAAGTGTTGACCGGGAAACGAACCCGCGCCCAGCTGCTTGAAAGGCAGGTATGCTAACCGCTTGACTAGAATAAACAGTTTTGACTTAAAAAGAATGAAATATTGTTACTATTTCAGATAGTGATAATATTTAATGAGACTAATTAAATAAAGTAACGGAGTTAAATTTATGTTCTGAAAAAAGTTAATCATTTTTTATAAAATTAGATTCTTTGGTTATAATAAATGCCTTCCAGTAAGTTGTTAAATCTGTTTATATTTATAAATATTACAGAAACTACAAATCATTTTTATTACTTTTTAAAAAAAATAGATTTTGTTTATGCATATTGATTAAGTTTCTGCTAATAACTTTTTTTTTTGGGGAGGGGGATAAATAAAAGAAAAAAATGTTAAACTATTTTATTTAAATTTTATAATAAATAAAACGTTGTAATTATAAATTTTATTAAACGCACATTATTATATTAAGTAATATTTATGAATAAGCGTCTGAAAAATTCGAAGGTAGGGACCTCTACAGGTCTTAGCCACAAGCTTACGCTCAGTAAATATTACTTAATAAATAAAACGATTTTATAAATAATTCATTGCAAAAACAAGGCCTTTCTAAAACCACCTCTTTCCTACAGACATATCAAAATCAAAAACATTATTTATCAGATTTCCTAATGATAAGTCGTGATGATTAGAGTTTTTCCCCATCAATTTACTATCTTGTATTTTAAAATAACTGAACACCCATTTTCTAAGATATTGGATAATTATTTGAGTCAATTACTACACTTTTTATCTGAAAATTATATATGTAAAAAAAAAGATGCTAAATTTGACAGGAAAATTGGAAAAAGATTTCAGGATTTACTTAGCTTCTATATTTGAATCCCATCTTGTGGAAATCGAAAAGGAAACATTATTTCTACAAAAGAGGCTTTACATATTACAATTAGTATTATTAAATGTTCTATTTAACCTATTAACTGCATATCTTGCCCTCAATCAACAAAAAGATGTGTAAGATTTGTAATGTTTTAATAACACTGGTCAACAATTTAAACTGTTTTGCTGTAACATTGACTAAAATAGTTGTATGTAAAAAATTTTGTGGTCCTAAATCCAAAAATGATATGCTAAATACTCTTTTTTTGTTACAAGGATTGGTAGTCAGATAAAAAAAGTAGACAACATATTTTTAATTGTAATGTTTGTTTAATAAAAATATGTAAAACAGGTTAAATCTAAGCAAAGACATTTGACTAAGGATCATGTGCAATAAAATTTATAAAATGTTACATGAAGATACCAAATGGTGACAAAATATTTCATATTTTCTCTTATGTTCAGTACAATCATCTACTTGCAAAAAACAACAGTAGTCAATAATGTAGATGGGTTTCAGCATCCCTGGTATCATACTTCCATTGTCCTGATGTCCCTAGTGAAATTTCTCTCCTTGTTCATCATGTACTTCACCCAAATTTTGCAGAAAAAATTCAAATGTGAGTGCAAAAAATACATTTCCAAGGAAATGTGGCATCCTAGTAATTCATGTGATTTTAAAAGTTAATCTATGAGGGTTTTATAGTTCTTATCTTTTTTGTTACATAGAAATTCCTTCACAACTCTTACAAAACAGTTCCAAACTGCCAATTCTTTGTCATTTAATTTTTTTTTTAATAATCACTTAAAAATTTATTTATTTGAGGTCTGACAAAGATGCCTTCTTTTAGTTTTGCATCACTTAACTGAGGAAATATTTTTTTAGTTAATAGAAATGGAAAGGGTAGAAAAAGTACTTTTGGGGGATTAACAAGGAAATCATATTTTAAGTTTGCAGTATCTGGTTCAAAATAAGTTCTATGAGCCCATTATTTCTTAATTAACTGTTCTTGTGTTGCTTGACTTCCCCATAGACACAAAAAAAAACACCAGTTCTTTGTAAAAAAAAACCTTGAATCCCTAAAAATATACCTAACACTTTTAAATCTCCACAAATATCCCACTGATACTGTTTATTTTTAACTTGATTTAGTATAGTAGCTAAGTTATCATAGTTTTCTTTCATTATTACTAAATGGGCTAAAGGAATAGATGTTTTTTTTTATTTTTTTATGAAGCAAGACTGTTTTAAGGCTGTATTTAGATGAATCTATGAAAACATGCCACTCAGAAGGTACATGTTTCATATTAAACTCATTCATTAAACTATCAATGTCACAACAGTCACATAGTAATCGTTCAATTTTATAAAAACTGAAAAATGTTTTATTCCCTTTTCAATAAAGTGAAACACATTTTTATGTAATAGATTCTACTGTTGAAGTCTGGAACCAAAAAAATCAGATTTTTGTTTTGACAAACTTGAGTCATGTACCAAATCATTTAATTCTTTCTGAGTTATTAAGTGATGTTCACTGATAGTTTGTAAAAAAATATAGGGTCACTACTGATAATCTCAGGAAGTTGTGCATCAGATCCTGATAAAGAATTAGAATCACTGGGAAACAATGTCCAAGTTTAAAGCCACAATTGGCACTAGTAATTTCTGGTTATAAGGATCTGACCTTAGTGCAATAGGCAAATTTGGGTGCTCTGTTTTGCCCCTTTGCTCTACTGAATACCCTTCTGTTTTTGTAATACAGAAGTAGCCATCACTTACATGGATAGAAGGTTCCCTCCACACCATACGAACAGCAAATGGCATATAATTCCACTGCACTAAATTAACATGACAAATCATGCAGCAAATATGAGGGACCCAAGTTTTATCTTGATCACCAATTTGACACTTAAAATATAAAAAATAGGCTTTTTTAACTTCCTCGAATATAAAATAAATCATCAACATATGTAACAAAACTTATCCACTGGATTTTTGCAACATCAATGACTAGAACTTGCCATTTTATATAAAATAGAAGAAAAACACATAACTGTTCACAAGACAGAATCAAACTAAACCTTAAAGATACATACAAGGCGCCTTAAAAATTTATAGAATACATTGGAAATACCCACACCACCTCTCATAGTATTTTTTCCTACATTGGGTAAAGTCAGGTACAAATAATTTTAAAAATCCCATCATATAAGAGACAAACAGATACTCAAAAATGGAATGTGGAGACATTTCTATGAAAATGTGTTTTAATAACTACCTAAATGAAACACAAAAACAGCATTTTTATTAATGTTACAAAAATCATGTTGACCAGTCTAATTTACATGCAGAGAAAAAGAAATCAAATATTTTACTGCAATTTTCAACTACAACATTATCTACATTTGAAATGTATAATAATAATTTTAAATTACTTAAAATGTCATAAATGAATATGCTTATAACTTTGTTGCTTAAAAATTAAGTGCTATTTATTACAGGTGTATATATATATATATATATATATATATATATATATATATATATATTTTATATATATATATATATATATATATATATATATATATATAAAATTTCATATTACACAAATATACATCCACAAATACAGACACTCAAAACATTTTAAAATTTAATCTGAAGACAGTATAGTTAGTGAATTTTTTTATATCTATAATATTTTAAATAAAAATATATTTATAGATTTCACACATGTTTTTTTTTTTTATTCTGGTTTTTGACAATCTTTTGGTTTCCAATTTAAAACAGTTCAACTGCCCATCTAGACCTGTCCAAGCCAAGTTTTCTTCTATCTCTTATTCTTTTAATGGTAGCAGTGATATGTAGTCTGAAGTCTTTATAATACTATTTATTACATGTTTAAGTCATAGATACATAAATAAGTATTGCAAAACATATTTATTAATTTATTTTTTTAAATGTTTTTTATTAAGTCTCTGAAACATTCATTGTGAAAAAAAGCACATAAGATAAATCTAAATAAATTAAATTTTCATCATTTATTTGTATTCCTTTAATTATTGTTTTATATATTAACATATTAGTTCTGTTATGAATATTCTAAAAGCATTACCTAATCATTGAAAAAATATACTAATAAGCAAGGCCAGTACTAGGATCTTTAGCATCTATCTGCATATATAAAATGGAGTGCCCCACCTCTTATTTTTTGGACATAAAGATTAAGCAATCAAATAAACGTGCAAATGCAGTGATATATATATATAATATCCAATATCTTTCCAAATAGTATATTTTTAAGTAAATGAATTTTGATGTATCTTAAAAAGGTTTCACTACATGGCACCTTTTGGATTCAAAACTGTTAGGATCTATGCTCACCTGCAATCCAGTATCTTTAATCTCAGCTATGCTATTATGTCTCTACGGTATTAAACATTGTTACTAGTAAAAGTCAGTAAAGAGTTTTCATTGTTTATTAATGCGTTTGCCTAATTCTATCATATACAGTGTATATATATATTAACGCTTAATATGTGTATATATATATATTAACGCTTAATTATATTTTTATAAATTATTATAAAAGTTGTGAATTAAATGTTGACTATTTTATTATGTCACATATCACTTTCAATAAAATCTGAAAAATGTTTTTCAAAATGTCAAAAAAAATGTAATATTCTAAATAAAGTGAAATATGTCTTACTTTCTATTTTTTTTTAAAAAAGGATAATTTTATGTAATATTAATTAACATTAAAGGAAAGAAATATATTTAAATAATCTGAATAAAACTGTGTTAATAATAGTGTAGACAAATAGTGACAAATTATCAGCAATAAGGATCAAGTGCCTAGGACTTTAACTATAATTATCCCATCTTTCCTCCCGAAGAAAACTTAACATATACATAAAGAAAGTAAATAAATAAAGTTGCTCCAGTTTATACCATAGAATCAAAATAAACATTTGAAATTTACTTAGTATTATAAATCTGTTATTCGACACCGAACACACCCTGTACATATGTTTTAGACCTTTCATTTTTTTTTTTTACAAACACGCACAACTTTACTGATTATCTTATAACAATCATACCTAAACAACGTGTTGTACTTTATATTTATATAATAAATAATTAACTTTTAATAAGCTGCACAAAACATTAAATAAACTAGAAAAAAACATAGCCTAAGAGAACCAAATGCAAAATATTGCGTATGTGACAGCTATTTATCTACTATTTTTTACTTCATTATTGCAATCATTATCTTTTAAATGTCTACTAATCTGTTTATAATATTTGAATAAGTGCTAAAACCTAGGGATTTTTTTTCTTTAACACAATCTTTACTGATAATATACATCGTTTATATTTTTTTAGCTGTCTAATGCACATTATATGTGAAGGTGTAAATCTGTATACATATTTATTTGTTATTCAAATCAGTTTCAATCGCATTTTATATAAGCAATGAAGAAGTACTGATGTAAAATGTACTGTTAGATTTAAAATGATTTTAGGGATTTATATTCGATGGATGGTTAATTTGTTATATATTAATTTTTAAATGAGTGAACTATATGATTAATGATAATTATTGCGTATTAAAGCAAAGATCATATTTTAATTTGAATATTCAATGATTACAATGAGTTAGATATGGTTATTAAATTCCACATGGATGCATATATATATATGGAAGTGTGAGGAGTTTATCTCTAATTTGATTTTATTTATTATGTGAAAAAATATGATTGCATTCTTTTATAGATCAGTCTGAAGTAGAAGTGGCATCTAAAAAGCCAAAGTGTGAATAGAATAAAAATAGTTGATTTAATTTTGGCAATGAACCTTCATTTTATGTATTAATGAGCATTATGAGAGTTGTTGATTGGTACTGGTAAATGTAATGAGAGTTTGGTATATTTAAAATGATAGCTCTCAAAGAAAGAGTGTTGGATAGTTTATTTCTCTTTGTGGCAAAGTGAATAAGCTGAGTTTATATTGTTAGAAAGTATTATTTTAGATAAGACTGCAGTGAAGAAGAAGGTGGAAAATTATTAATTGTTCAGTTTTTTATGCAAGATTATAAAATTCTCAGTAATTTATTTTAGTTGGTGGAATATATTGTTGAATAAGAAATATGTGGTAAAGAATTTGAGGAAGCTTTTGAAAATGACATTTTTATTTGGTGATGTATTAATTGGTGTGATGTGATTAAATTTCTAAGAATCTGGAAAAAGTGTTAGAAATTTGACCATTGAATTTATTATCAGCTCCAGGTGAATTATAGAGATAATATGAAATGAAAGTCCATTGTTATTGATATGTTTTTATGTAGCTTTCTTTTTCTACATCAATTTGGTACATAAGGAGTTTATTTTCTTTTTGAAGGACATTGTAATTGGTGATAGGTTTGGGGAAAAATTTAGAGGCTTAACAATATGCAGATACTCCTTTAAAAGATGAGCAATATTTCAAAAATAATTTAAATTTTATGAAAATGTATTACACTCTTTGATTGGAAATGACATCTCTTCAAATTAATTTGTCACTTCAAGGTGTTCCAATTTATTTATTACATATTCCGATATTGATGTTTTTAATAACATAAATCTCTGATTGTGCCTTGATTAATCTATAGCTATATTGGAATAGCTTAACAATCAAAGTACTAAACTGTTTTTCTGTATTACCAAGTTGGTATCAGATTATAGGATTAATGAAAGTTGTGTGTTTTATTTTCATATACTTTTCAAAAAAGCTCTACATCATCTGGTGAAAGAAGTTATTTTTGAAATGCATAGGCTACACTGTTAGTGATTTGCCAATGTGTTCATATAAAATGGCAGTCATATTAAAAACACATTACACCTGATTATTGAAGCAGACATCCTCTCAAATTTTTTATGTATGGACTTGTATTTTTGGTCACTCAGAAAGTTGTGATGCTTAACACTTTTATTTTGATTGCTGAAACACTTTGTATGGCTTTATTTGATGATGAAATCATATTTCCAGCTCAATTGTGGCTATTTGTAATGCTCATTTGTTGGTTTTGCACTCATCTGATGGCAACATTTTGAATTAAAATGTATTTCATGTGATATTAGATTTTTTGTTAAAAGTCAAAAAAATTAAGATGACATATTTTATTGTTCTTGATGGTAGGCATGATTGCTTATGAACTAAGCATTTGTTAAAATATTGAAAGTAAAATGACACATTCATAATTTTTCTAAAATTAAATAAAGTATTTGTTTTTGGTAATTGTATGATGTTCATTTTCAGATTTTATTCAAACATATTGAATTTTAGATAAAAATAAGTCAATTAAAATATAAAATGTAAAACAGGAAGTCATTATTGACAAAAAGGAAACACATCTATAAAGACCACAGTTTTACGTTTTGTCATACATTTTTGTAATGATAAATGCAATTTTAAAGTTTGAAGATATATATATTACCTGAATGTATTTTTGACTGAAATGTGCATTACGGATAAAAACAATAATAGATCCATTATTCTTTATTATTCACTGAAAAATAGTTTCTGAAATGAAGGCTAAAATGAAAACTGTAATTTTCATTAAGTATTTTTATTACTCTTTTTTCTTATATGCACAGTTGATATATAATTTTTAAGATTATATTAGTTTTTATAAATATTATGAAAAATATAAACAATTAATGAAGAATAAAGATTTTTTCTTAAAAATAACAAATATAAATATAACAATAAGGTTTAACATTCTAGAATCTTGTTGAACACAATATTTATAGAAAATTGATTGAGCTGAGTTTTTATTTAATTTTACTCAATGAAAAATTCTCCTAGAAGTAAGTAGCTCTTCAGTTTACCTCTTCTTCTATGTCAAATATCGTCAGCAGTATAATATTGTAATAAAATGTTGAAACTATAGTTCTTGTGGTTTTGTGGCTAAAGAAAAGTTGGAATCAAAACACTCATATCATTTCCAAAAACAAACATCATATGACCTCATGAGTAACAAACTGTTCAATTGAAAATGCTTTGTGTTGATTGAAACAATGATAGAATAACAGATTTGTGTGCTAAAATTTCTGTATCTGATCAGTGTTTAAGCAATACAAGATCTCTTAAATTTCTGACCAATTGGTTATTACTACTACTACTACTATTACTATTATTATTATTATTATTATTGTTGTTGTTGTTGTTATTATTATTATTATTATTAGTAGTAGTAGTAGTAGTAGTAGTAGTAGTAGTAGTAGTAGTAGTAGTAGTAGTAGTAGTAGCAGTAGTAGTAGTAGTAGTAGTAGTAGTAGTAGTAGTAGTAGTAGTAGTAGTAGGTAGTAATAATAGTAGTAGGTAGTAGTCACATTTTCAAAATGATTATTATATACGAATTAGAATTTTTCTTATTGTACTTAAAAGTAAAATTATTGGTGACAGGAGTCATAGTGTTTATATATAAGACATTTAAGCTTTCTTCAGCTATCCATTCATTTCATCCTATGCAACTGATACACATGACAACATAATGCAAAAAAGGCAAATCATCTCTAATATATGTATTCCATAATGAACCAGCACTCATTAGTTGATCCAGATCATCATCTCTTACACACACATATAATCATTTCTCTGCTTATATTAAGATAGCAAATTCTCAAATTTTAATAGATGATCCATCTTGCCCACTCTCCAATTATTCCACCTTCCACATCATTGAAAATCGGATGATGGAATTCTCAGAGCTATTATTGATGCCAATATTATTGTCACACTTATGATGATTTTAAGTTAGTCTGAACCCTCACCTATAGGACCTTAATATGTCCATTTAAATCCACAGAAGAGGGATTGTCAGAATAAAGGTGGATATGATTTGCTACCTTAATATAAACTGAGCACTAACTATATATTTATATATACACACAGGAGTTGATGATGTGGATGAATGGATGACGGTTGGTTCAGCTTGAAATTCATACATTTGGAGATAATTAATTTTTTTTCAAGTATGTGGTCATGTGTATCAGTTGTATAGGATGGAAAAGATGGGATAAATAGCTGAAGGAAGCTTGAAAGTTCAGTATAGACATTTGCATTTAAAATATTATTATTTGTATTTTTTGACAGTTTAATTATTAATGGACAATACCAAGATGCACAAGCCTAAAATACCTCTCAGACTTATGCTTGACTTCAGAAGCATACCTTGTTTTAACACTGCCAAAATGATCAACAAATAGCTACCTGATCTGCTCAGTTATGGCATATACCCTACCAAGTTGTCATTCAAATTTTCAACCATATAAAAATGTCAAACTTGACTCTGCATAAAAATAGCTTTTCTAGATATCACTAAACTTTATGGCTCAATTAGTAGAAAACTTTCAATAAACATAATTAGAGGTGAACTCACAAAACAGAACTATTCTCCCATATGCACAAAGTTCATTTCTGACTTTTTAACTTAGCTAGATAACAATATTATAGGCACATTTGATGGTCAACATTCCCACATGACTGATGGATGGTCTATGAGTCTATCCCTCAATAGCATGTTATCCAGTCTATATATAAATTAATTTGAAAATGTATTACTTCCAGCACACTTACCACACACTCCTGATCTCTTCTACATGTGCTATGTTGATGATATTTTTATAGCTGGATCCAGAGCCCTCAAACTACAATATCAAGCAAACCTCCAGGCACACTTGGCCATATGCCTATTAATCAATGGCAAGACTCACTTCATCTATAATAGTCACTGTGCACCCTGAGTCAACTATCTCTGATTCTCAAAAATTCACCAGTCTATCCTTTTTACTATTTCACAATCACATATTATGCAAACACAACTTATCTCACAAAGCTAATATAAAACAATATTTAAAAGACAACCTCTATTGAATTTAAATACAACCACTTAATAAGAAAAATCATATAGTTCTAAAACTCAAACCCTCCCAATGATAATATACCTTAGATACTCCTATCATATATTCCCACACTAACAAAAAAAAAAACATTTAACAAAACTGTTTCTCCAACCTTTCAGCTAAGTTTCTGAACCCCCCTCTACCAATAGACTAATTAATCAAACCAGACCTCAAGATTATATATAAATAATTTCCCCCAATCTGGATGCAAAAAAAACATACTATGGAGAATATCAGCCATCCCTATCCACCTGCATATCATAACATCCAATACTTATATAAAAGAACATTAGACAAGCCAAAATCTCTACCTTCTTTTAACACCAGAAAGCAACAGGACATATATTTAAACCTGCATTGGGGTGCAATAGAATATATTGAAAGAGATGACTCAAATGTAAAATTAGAGAAAGTATGGTATGTAGCTAACAACACTTATGCTATAAACTGTAAAGTATCATACTTCCCTCTCTCCAAAAAATGGATACTCTAAACTATAATTTATATAAATTTCAATGCTATCCACCTATATATATATATATATATATATATATATTGTAACGATATATAAATATGTCGTTACATTAATTTAAAATAAAAACTTAAAAGTTCGCAAATAAAAGTAAAAAACTAAACGCTAAAATTAAAATATTGTTAAACGTATATACATTCGCACAGAGGCCAAACTTTAAAAATATTTTTTTTTAAAAAAAACAAATAAGTATTTGAACGTACTTTTTTATAAAAAAGTACAAGATTTAAAAATAAAAACAGGTATTAATTAATGTAATCTGTAAATGGAAATGATTGTTTATAAATTGTTTGAAAAGCAAGCTAGCTTCGGGCTCTTGTATAATTAAAATGATCTGATGAAAGATAGATAAGAAAATAAAAAGAAATTAGCTTGACCAATGGAAGCACCAAGCCTCAGCCCGGACCCGAACGAAAATTTGGATTAGTGACGTCTTTGTTCATTCAATCTGGAGATTTACTATAAAAAGAGAAATATTGAGTTCCAGACAGTTTTTTCGGACTTGATTTGATGAGAACGGTAGGACGCACTTGCCGTTCTCTCTCATTTTTTTTTGTTTGTTTTAAAAAAAATATAAAATGAAAAGACTGTGATACAAGAATGGAACCAGCTAATGCTACCTCCAGAACATTATCTTCCAATGGAGACGTCGCGGGAATTAAAAACAGGAACCTGGACTCTTCTACTGTAAGCTATATTGACATGAACTCTAAATTTAAAAATAACTAAGAACTTTCGTTCAAGCTTATGAACTTCTATCTGACTTTTTTTTAAGTTTAAAATCAATTAATAATGTTTAATTTTATATGTTTTCCGATTGATAAAAATCATTTCCATTTTTTTTTTCTCTTATTGTATAAATTATTTATTGTTTAAATTTTAAATGATGAAATTTAAGGTTGGGTATAGACGTTGCATAGATTCGTTAGCGGTTGATAATGTTGTGGTTTTCACATTCGATTAGAATATATGTCAACGATATCACTGCAAGCATCTTACGATGAATGCTAATGGGATTTGTATATTCCCTATGCAAGTGACGTTTATCGAGGACTTTGTATTTTGATCGGTTGTGTTTAATTTGGAATGTTTTTGACCGTGGAATCTGTGCAGCTGATCTGTACTCAACATTTTAAAACAAATTTTATAAAATGCATTTGTGCGAACGTATTTAAATGTTAAATTTAAGTCGGGCGTGAATGGCTATATAGATTTGTAAAGTTATATTAGGGGAGGGTAATCTTAGGTTATTTGTGTCGTTGTTGAATTGGGTCAATGGATTGGATATATTTGTGTAATTAGTAGATGTAGTATAAGTTTCGCTACGTGCAGAATCGCTGAATACACCGCACCAACCCTTTGCCTATGGATGGGATTGTAAGTCGGCAAAAAGGATCGCGGTCCCTTCCTATGGAGTTTTTATTTTATTGTTCTTCTTGCTATACAGACGTCATATTCCTGTATTGGACAAGAGTCAATGTTTTCTCTAACTATACTGTTCAGATTTCCATTCCTGACAGTATAGTATATTTGTGCTGTTGTATTTTCATGCTACATTGAATACATAAATGTATCAGATGGATTGATGCCAGTTTGACTGCGAATTTTAGCCTAAGGTTAAATAGGGATAGAATGTTTTATTTTCAAATGCAAATCTATGTAGTCTATTCATACTTGACCATCTAAATAAAATATTAAACTCATTGAAATTTATGTAAATGTACAATTAAAGAGTAATATAAAAATCTAAAAATGTTAAACCTATTCCTCGAATTTAGAATGATTTTATATGTGCGTAAATAAATATTTTTATGTGTTAATTTCTGGCAGTGGCTTTTATTTATTTATATTTAAGATATAAATTAAGATATAGATTTTTATCTCTGCGTCTCCGCTGAGCTAGTGACTTGGGCTAACGATCGGAATATTTAAATAAAGTGGAATCTTAACAGCACGTATCTGCCTACTTTATAAATTTTTCTAGGTTCAAATGCCTAGATGGCGCCTTGTAGTTGCAGATATTGTTTTTGCGGTTAGATTCGATCTTCACTTTCATTTCGATCGTTATAATTTCTTTAATTATAACGATCGAAATGAAAGTGAAGATCGAATCTAACCGCAAAAACAATATCTGCAACTACCAGGGCGCCATCTAGGCATTTGAGCCTAGAAAAATTTATAAAGTAGGCAGATACGCGCTGTTAAGATTCCACTTTATTTAAATATTCCGATCGTTAGCCCAAGTCACTAGCTCAGCGGAGACGCAGAGATAAAAATCTATATCTTAATTTATATCTTAAATATAAATAAATAAAAGCCACTGCCAGAAATTAACACATAAAAATATTTATTTACGCACATATAAAATCATTCTAAATTCGAGGAATAGGTTTAACATTTTTAGATTTTTATATTACTCTTTAATTGTACATTTACATAAATTTCAATGAGTTTAATATTTTATTTAGATGGTCAAGTATGAATAGACTACATAGATTTGCATTTGAAAATAAAACATTCTATCCCTATTTAACCTTAGGCTAAAATTCGCAGTCAAACTGGCATCAATCCATCTGATACATTTATGTATTCAATGTAGCATGAAAATACAACAGCACAAATATACTATACTGTCAGGAATGGACATCTGAACAGTATAGTTAGAGAAAACATTGACTCTTGTCCAATACAGGAATATGACGTCTGGATAGCAAGAAGAACAATAAAATAAAAACTCCATAGGAAGGGACCGTGATCCTTTTTGCCGACTTACAATCCCATCCATAGGCAAAGGGTTGGTGCGGTGTATTCAGCGATTCTGCAGTAGCGAAACTTATACTACATCTACTAATTACACAAATATATCCAATCCATTGACCCAATTCAACAACGACACAAATAACCTAAGATTACCCTCCCCTAATATAACTTTACAAATCTATATAGCCATTCATGCCCGACTTAAATTTAACATTTAAATACGTTCGCACAAATGCATTTTATAAAATTTGTTTTAAAATGTTGAGTACAGATCAGCTGCACAGATTCCACGGTCAAAAACATTCCAAATTAAACACAACCGATCAAAATACAAAGTCCTCGATAAACGTCACTTGCATAGGGAATATACAAATCCCATTAGCATTCATCGTAAGATGCTTGCAGTGATATCGTTGACATATATTCTAATCGAATGTGAAAACCACAACATTATCAACCGCTAATGAATCTATGCAACGTCTATACCCAACCTTAAATTCCCTCATTTAAAATTTAAACAACAAATAATTTATACAATAAGAGAAAAAAAATGGAAATGATTTTTATCAATCGGAAAACATATAAAATTAAACATTATTAATTTGATTTTAAACTTAAAAAGTCAGATAGAAGTTCATAAGCTTGAACGAAAGTTCTTAATTATTTTTAAATTTAGAGTTCATGTCAATTTAGCTTACGGTAGAAGAGTCCAGGTTCCTGTTTTTAATTCCCGTACGTCTCCATTGGAAGATAATGTTCTGGAGGTAGCATTAGCTGGTTCCATTCTTGTATCACAGTCTTTTCATTTTATATTTTTTTAAAACAAACAAAAAAAATGAGAGAGAGCGGCAAGTGCGTCCTACTATCCTCATCAAATCAAGTCCGAAAAAACTCTCTGGAACTCAATATTTCTCTTTTTATAGTAAATCTCCAGATTGAATGAACAAAGACGTCACTAATCCAAATTTTCGTTCAGGTCCGGGCTGAGGCTTGGTGCTTCCATTGGTCAAGCTAATTTCTTTTTATTTTCTTATCTATCTTTCATCAGATCATTTTAATTATACAAGAGCCCAAAGCTAGCTTGCTTTTCAAACAATTTATAAACAATCATTTCCATTTACAGATTACATTAATTAATACCTGTTTTTATTTTTAAATCTTGTACTTTTTTATAAAAAAAATACGTTCAAATACTTATTTGTTTTTTTTTAAAAAAAATATTTTTAAAGTTTGGCCTCTGTGCGAATGTATATACGTTTAACAATATTTTAATTTTAGCGTTTAGTTTTTTACTTTTATTTGCGAACTTTTAAGTTTTTATTTTAAATTAATGTAACAACATATTTATATATCGTTACATATATCATAACGTCCAATACTTATATAAAAGAACATTAGACAAGCCAAAATCTCTACCTTCTTTTAACACCAGAAAGCAACAGGACATATATTTAAACCTGCATTGGGGTGCAATAGAATGTATTGAAAGAGATGACTCAAATGTAAAATTAGAGAAAGTATGATATGTAGCTAACAACACTTATGATATAAACTGTATAGAATCATACTTCCCTCTCTCCAAAAAATGGATACTCTAAACTATAATTTATATAAATTTCAATGCTATCCACCTATATATATATATATATATATATATAGGTAATTTATATAAATTTCAATGCTATCCACCTATATATATATATATATATATATTCCAACAATTTTCTATTCTAATTCTGCTATGAATATAAGTCACAATAAGCCATTGAAAGCACTAAGCTATCATATTGTTATTCTGCTGAGCTTCTCTATTGGGTTTCATTATTATCTACAATTGTGTTACTATAGCCATAAATTTAATGTTCATTGAATATATGAATCATTGTTTGTGTGTATCTATACATTTCAATGGCTGTCAAATTTCATTTATAAAGTGGTATACAATAGCAATAAGGTTTTTAAACCTGCCAATGAGTTTTTAATTGCTTATAAAAAGATCATATTAAGATGAGTTTATTTTTGGATCTGAAAAAAGAAATTTGTTTTGAGTACCTCAGAAAAATTCTATTTTTCTATGCCAAAATTCTTCAATTGTAGATTTCTGGATGAATACCCAGAAAGTAGTTTTTGATTTGTGATCAATATATCTTAATTCATTTGGGACATCATTCTCCTTAACAATATATTTTATGTGAAAAAACTTTTTGTTTAGTATTTGATTAAGAATGTGTGAAAGAACAGAAAACCACAGCAAATGAATAAGGAGATGTAAGCGTGTGCCAGTAATATTTCTCATGGTAATATTTAAGTGAATATCTATAAATTTAATATGGGAACATTTATCTCCAAACAGGGAGAGTAACACAATATTAACCAGAAGAATATTATAATGCTAAGAAAACTACTCACAAAGTAAATCATTCTATCAAATCATTCACATAATTAAATAAAGCATTTTTGAGGTAATCCACATGAAAATGTTTGAAAGTTAGAAAAATGGACTTCTCCCAGTGTAAAACCAAATGATTAAAAATTCAAATACCATAACCATAGGGTTTATCTCAACACTTTAGTCTATTTTCATGCTATTGAATACTTGTTCAATCATTTGATGTTTGTTTTCTCTTAGAGATTATCCCATAAAAGAATGTAAATATATATATAAGTTATTGCTGGAAGAATATTCTTCTATCCATGCCCTATAAATAGACTTCTCTTAATGTCAATAAATGTTTAAAAAATGAGAGTTTTTATCTTTTCTTAAACCTATATAATAAACAAGCCATCATTGATTGACAACACAGGAAATAGAATGCAGTCTTTACCTAATAGTCAGATTTTTTAATCGCTTTTTATTTGCAAAAAATTGAATTATATGCACAGATCAGAGAAAGCATCTCATTTGTAATGACTTCACTATTGAACAACATATATAAGCTTAATTATTAATTAAGGCAATATTACATATATTGTAAAATTATGGAATATTATAATTAAATTTATATAAATTAATGTAGTTCGATATGACAGGTTATTAAAAATGATTTGTTTCCTGTTGCCTGAGAATTGAAACTTTTGCAAGTAAAATTTGATTTAAAAATATGGCTATTAAATAAACTTTGTCCTCTATTTCCAAAATTGCCAATAAAATGTTGATTTATTTAATAAATAGACTTAAAGAATGGGTGGGCTTCCCATTTCTTTAAACATTTATTACCTCACTCTAAGTCTATTTTGTCATAGACATGGGTGGAAGGGTAGATTTATTCCATCCAAAAATTGCATATATATATATCAAACGCTATATTATTTAATAAATAAATTATATATATTTTAATTCAAAGATTTTTTGTGCTACAGATATAAAAGAAATATTACCCGAGTACATCCATGTATAATTTATTAATATATATATATTGATGTTTCGACCAGATTACACTGGATATCAACTGGGTAATAAATATTATAAAATAATGGCAGAGGTGCTGTAAAACTGACGTATTACAATAATGAATGTTATATTAATAAAAAATAGAAATAATAATTATGAAAAATTATTTTAGATTAGTGACTTTAAAAAAAAAATTCCAAAAGAAGATATGTTTCATGTTTGTTGATACATTCTGGCCTTTTAAAGATCTCAATGGCTCTTCTGATCTGACATAGTAGTCATGTATTAGTAAAATTATTGTGATGATCTGTATCTATAGCATGAAGAAATTATGCTGATGATGATGAATGTTTTAACTGCATTAATATGCATCTCTTCTAGCATTGGTGTGATGATTACTCATGCTTATACAGAAAGCTTTCCAAATGTTACATGGAATTTCATAAACTCTATGTTCTTCAAGAGGGAGGGAGTCTTTAGATTTGGTTATAATGCTAATAATTTTTTGATGAGGATATATGTTGCTTTTATATCATAATGTCTTAGAATATGTCCAATATTGTTTGTAATTCCTTTTATATAAGGAATACAAACACTAATAGTTGTTTTTTTCTTTTATTTTGATTGTTTAGGGTTTGAATTAAGGCTCAGTGTATTGTTTTATTATTATAGCCATTAATTTATTTTGTCTTTTGAGATTTTATTTATCTAAAGGAAGTTAAATGCTCTAGTGAAGAGAGTTTTTGCAACAGTTAAGATTTGAGATGGATGATGGTGTGATGAAAATTTAAAATATCTATCAGTGTAGTTCTGAAAATTGAAAATGATAAAAGAATATTCTTTTTCTTGGTGATAAATACACCAAGAATTTGTTTTCCATCTGTTTCTAGTTTCATTGTAAACTTAATATTAGGATGTACATTGTTTATAAGCATGAAAAAAATCATGTAAGTTGCCTTTACCATCTGTCCAGATGATAAATGTATCATCTATGTATCTGAGCCAAAGAAGAGGTTTTACTCATCATCATCATCATCATTATCAACACTATCTTTTCATGCTAAAAATACAGATCATAGTATTGATTTTTCTAATATGAGAATATCCAGATGTGACACTCTCTATAAATGTCAGTTCAAAGAAGGCATTGAGATCTTTAAATGCCTCATTATGGAACCCAAACTTCTGGATCACCTCATAAAAGGTAATCTAGGTGTGATCCCTATAAGCTGGTTCCTTCATTTCAAAAGATATTTTTCAAAGATAGACCCAATGTGCTATATCTGTCACAGAAGCTATGAAACTTTTGACCATATCATCTTCCTCTGCCCTGGCCATCAGGACATCAGGTGGTCCATCAATGATGAGTGCAATATCCCTCTTCTGAAAATTCTTGACCTCAAGAGCTGTCTGCACATTGGTGAATTCCCGGTCATCCATCTGACCGTCTTTATTTCATATGCTATATGGATGGCCAGGTGCTCAATTAAATTTACGCTTCCAAGACCTGAACCATCAGTAATCTTTAACTCAGAACTGAAGACTCTGCAAGCAAAAGACTTGCTGCTGTCAACAAAATTCCTTTTCAATAGAACATGGAGCCTTTATAGAGATCTTGCCCCATAGCAATGAGATTGCTATCAGTCAAGACCTTCAGCTCTGCTGGAAAGAACACAAGAGACTTATCCATAATTGAGTCATCATTTTTCTAACACTAGTCTTGCATAGCAAAATCATGTAGTTTAGTAACAATAAAATTCTCTTAAACTCTAAAAGGTCAGAATGCATCAACAAAAGTGATAATTGCAAATTAGCTTTTATTTGGATTTTTTTTTTAAAAAAGTCACTTATCTAAAATAATTTCTCATAATTATTATTTCTATTTTCTATTAACAGAACTTTCATTATTGGTCTACACCAGTGTTAAAAGTGCCTTTGCAATTATTTTATAGTATTTGTTATCCAGTTGATGACCAGTGAGGCTGGGCCAAAAGGTCAGTTTATATATATATATTAATAAATTATAGACGGATGTATCCGGATAATATTTCACTTATATACGTATATAATTACATTTTGATTTACACTGGTCAAACTTTCTCATTTCTATCCTAAACTAACTATTATCTCTGCCCCAGGTAAAAAAATAATTAAACGTAAACGCATGAAATAATTCAACCTCATCTCTTTTTTTTTCATTTATTAGATATATTTAAAAGCCTTTTATTGATTATTTGTTTGTTTTAGTTATCTTTTTTTATGTATTTTTAAAATGTGTGGGGAGTAAAACTTTTAAATAATATCAACAGAAGATATTACATAAACAAAAAAGAAAGAAGGATCAATTTGAGATAATCTCTAGTTTAATAAATGATGATAATACTGATTAATGCATTTATCTGAAGTAGACCTTGTCAAAATAGTGAGTGTAGAAACCCTGATATCTTCAAATTAAAATGTAAGAATTTGATATTGATAAATATTAATCAAATGATGAAAATATATGTAAAAACTTGTCATCTGGGCTATTTGAAAAGTGCTGATTCATTACAAAATACATTCTTTGTTTTTTTTAAAGATATCTTTATTCATATATTTAAAAAATGTGTGGCAGATTGAAAGTTAAAACAGGCAAAACTCTTCATATGTATTGCCACTGAATGCAATTAGAATAATCAATGGATGCCAGAAGACTTGTGCATAAAATCCCCATCTATTGCCTACTCTTCCAATATCCCCAGGCTAGTTTCTGGCTTATGGCTTTTGCCATTGAGGAGTCCTGTATCTGAGAGCACTGCACCTAGATCTTAGGCACTAGATTGGGATTTTATGCACAAGCCTTCTGGCATCCATTGATTACTCTGGCTTGCACTCAGTGACAATATGTATGAAGAATTTTGTCTGTTTTAATAATAGTTATAAGCAAGCATAAGAAATGGTGTTTATGTGAGATTGAAAGTTTTATGAATATTTAAAAAGATATTACTCCTTATATTTATGTTCAATTAAAACAGATATAGAAATCATTTAATGGTAGCATGATGTTTGTATCTCAACTACGGATAACCTTTAGATAAAAAATTATTGATAATACGAGTTAATATCTTTAGTTTAAAATGGTTGGTGTCAGAGTTGTTAAATATAGAATATTTAATACTTATAAATTAAAATGAAATAATTTAGTATTCATAAATATTGAACAAATGGTTATCATGACCTGAAACAACTGGAAAAAAAACAGTTTATGTATTTTAGGGGTCATTTGACTTTTTTCTGATAACTTAAGTTATGTGTTTCAAGAATATGTAGTGAAATTCATTTAATACTCTTAATGCTTTACTAATAGCAATAATAAAATAGAAAATCATATAATATTAAAATATACCTTTATCCTGCTTATTGAAGACATTGTCTCTCCAAAAGACACTGCGAAGCAAGATTGTAATAATACATTGGACCATCACCTATCAGCAAATGTTGAATGTATAAAAATTTTAAACTTTATTTAAACTTTCCAAATACAAACAACTTGTTAGTAATAACAACAAGTCATTTGCATTTGGAAAGTTTAAATAAAGATTAAATAGTAAATTTTTGTATTCATTCAACATTTATTGGTAGATGATGGAAATAATCCAATTTATGTAAAGCAACAAGTTCCTATAAAAAGGAAAGGATTATAACAGTTTACTATGGTGAAACAATTACTTTATTCCTGCAGATAAAAATTTTCCCATAATTGTGAAAACCATTTTAATAAATTAACTTTGTATTTGTAGAAATTAACAAAAGCCTAATACACAATATGTGCATGTGTTAACTGATCTATATGTGTATTATGCATGTGTTAACTGTGCTTGAATGTATTATGCATGTGTTAGCTGTGCTATGAGTGTATTATGCATATGTTGACTGTGCTATGTGTGTATTATGCATGTGTTAATTGTGCTATGAGTGTATTATGCATTTGTTGACTCTGCTATGTGTGTATTATGCACATGTTAATTGTGTTATCAGAGTATTATGCATATGTTGACTATGCTTTGTGTGTATTATGCATGTGCTAACTGTGCTATGAGTGTATTATGTATGTGGGCACTTAAAATATATGTGTGTAAGATAATGCAAGTAAAATCTATGTACAAAAAATAGTTAGCTTAAAGTTAATCTTTCTTTTATTTCATTCATTCAGCATTCATCACTATTCAGTTTTTGAGTCATCGGTTGCTGATTCTAAGAGTATATTATTGTCTTTTAAATCCTTTGATGATGTTAGATTTCAGAGAGGGTACATTAGGTGTTGATGGCTAAGGATATCTAGATAAAAGTTTTACATTCTTCAAAAGTGCTGTTCAGGATGTCATGATATAAAATCTTCAATTGATTTTTTCTTTCTTCATCCAGTTGCACTAACTTCTCATTAGTTAATTACTCCATGTGTTGTTGTAAAAACTCTTCAATGTTGTAATCATCAATTTCTTATTGGCATTTATATTTAAAGTGTGGACAAATTTCTTAAATAGTTGTTGAAGTTAGTGCATATTGAAGTTTATGATAATTTTATGATCCATACATTAAAGAAGTATTGTGCTGTTCTGTGTTATTAGTTGCTGATATAATTTTATTTGAAAATGAATATAACTGTAAACTTTTAAAAAAAATCAATATCATTTTTAAAATGTATAGTTTCACTATGTAAACATATAGAAAAATGGATTAAGAAAAAAGAGTCAACTTGCAATTGAAAATTTGATGTTTTCTTTCACAAAATTAAAGCAATAAACATCACATGATCATCATTTCTTATGCTTGCTTATAACTGCTATTAAAACAGGCAAAACTCTATATATGTATTGCCACTCAGTGCAAGCCAGAGTAATCAATGGATGCCAGAAGGCTTACACATAAAATCTCCATCTAGTGCCTACTGGGGATATTGGATGAGTAGGCACTAGATGGGGATTTTATGCATAAGCCTTCTGGCATCCAATAATTACTCTGTCTTTCACTAAGTAGCAATATGGTATGGAGAGTTTTGCCTGTTTTTTTCACAAAATTGTTTAATATCAAAAGACAAAACAGTGAAGTTTCACATTTTTAAATTGATAGTCCTGTATTAATTATGTAAAATTATTTAAAATTAAAAAGGCAACATTTCACAATATTTTACTTTACTGTGACCACAAAGATTTCTTATTTATCAAGTGTGTAAGAGTAACCAAATTATAAAACTGTACATTATTAAAATGTAATTGTACAGTTGACTTTGAAAAAAATAAATAAAAAATTTGACATGTAAATAATATTTTAATTTGCAAAATGCAGATAGTTGAAAATTGAAATAAATTGAGATACTGCCAAATCTCTAGCACTTGTTATAATACTTATCTGATAGCCAATCAGATGTCATGGATAGCTGTCCAAATGACATCCAAACCTAAACACACAACAAAGATTTTACGAGAAAAGGGCGGCCACCATTTTCTCTACTTTTTTTTCTATATATATCTAAGCCAGTTATAAGTATTTAAGTTTAAAAGCTTGAAGAAAGCTTTGAGACCTAAATACTTATGACTGGCTTAGATATATAGAAAAAAAAGTAGAGAAAAGGGTGGCTGCCGTTTTCTCATAAAATCTTTATTATGTGTTTAGGTTTGGATGTCATTTGGACAGCTATCCATGACATCTGATTGACTGTTAGATAAGTATTATAATGAGTGCTACAGATTTGGCAGTATCTCAATTTATTTCAAGATTTGACGTGTTAAATAAAAAATACTGTAATCAACATTTAATACTTTTTTACACTATGTACAAGCAGATCTGAATAAAGATACTTTATTTATAAATACATTTGTTGTGAAATTTTTTATGGCTCAAGAAGTCATATAAAATGATGTTTTAAAAAATGCAGTATGTTGTAATGACAAAAATATAGGCTACTTAAATAAAATTTAAAAGCATGAATGTTCTTCAATTTATTTATATTGCATTTTCATCACACAACATATATTATTAACAGTGTAATGCTGAAATGATCTACTTCTTTGCTTTTTTTACCATAAATAAATTTATATTATTAGCAGTTTTAATTTAGCATTCATAATGATTTTAATTTAAAATTGCTCTATTGAATATTTTAGCAAATATATTGTAATATATGTTTTAAAAATAATAATATACAAACAACATGTATATTTTATTATTTATGCTGAATAAAATTTATAGCTTTTTGGTACTATAAATTTCAAGTTTGCGATAGCAAATTATGAGATTGTAATTAAAAATATGACAAGTATATATAGTACATGAAATCATTTCCTTTTCGCTTTTTTATACTGAAAATACTTTAGACTTACAATGTAGCAGGTTTAATTTGACAGAGGAATTTTAATTTAAAATTAGTTGATTGAGTATTTTAACTAATATAATACACAGTTTAAAATTAATTATAGTGTAGTATATGACAAAATTTACTTTTTAGTTTTATGATGAATGAAATTTGTATTTTTTATGTTTGTGATAATGTTTGTTTTGGCTTGTACATGTCAGAAACAAATTATAATATTACGATTTAAAATTATGCAAATAATGTACAAAAGTGTTTTACATGTATTTGGTAGTGCTGATCTTATAAAATTGATTATTAATTGCATAATGCACAAAATCATTTTTTTCACACAATTATAGTAACTAATTTTATAATTAAACCATTAAGCATCACATGATCACATTTCCTATACTAGCAGGCATCCATTGATTACTCTGTTTAGCACAGGTGGAAATACTGTATGGAGAGTTTTGCTCTGTTTATCAACAATTAATGTGCTAGTATAGGAAATGTGATCATGTGATGCTTAATGGTTTAACACCAATCCTGCCTAATAGGATAGTGGTGGCTATGGTTGTAAAAGAGCCAAAGACACCAAAATGTATGAGTGCTGAACTGAGTTCAGACCCATATGACTATATAAGCTATTGATCTTAGATTGAAAATATTTTTTGTGTTTTCAATTTCATTCTCATAGTTTTGTAGTTAAGTAGAGATAAAAGGTGTTTGCTAGAGGGTTGCATTAGATTCTAAGATCTAGATGCAGTGCTCTCAGATCCAAAGCTTCTCACTGATGAAGGCCACAAGCCAGAAACTAGTCTGGGGATATTGGATGAGTAGGCATTAGATAGGGATTTTATGCACAAGCCTTCTGGCATCCATTGATTACTCTGTTTAGCACAGGTGGCAATACTGTATGGAGAGTTTTGCTCTGTTTAATTTTAGAATTATAATGATTGTAATTTTTGCTGCTAGAAAAACTTTATTAATAAGACTTTTAATCCATAAAGGTAAGTGACTATACAGTTTTTAAACTAATGCACACATTTTAAATGTAATATTAATAACTTTTGTTATTATGTGTTATCAAAAAAAGGTTTTGATGATTTATTATAAAGAATAAGATGCATGTTTTTTTTTACTTTTGTAGTCATTAAACTTTATTTTGGATAAATCATTAAAATTCTATTATTGCTGGATAAAAATAAAATAAAATACTGTTTTTAGTCCTATTTTAATTTTGTAATTGTTTACTGTATTGTGTACAATGAATACATTTTGTATTATATATTTTTAGCACAAATGCCACTATTTTTTTCAGGTGACACAAAGTCACAATTCTATGATATAAAATTTGAACTGTTTCTACTCACATTATAGTAAATAATCAGTTATAACACAACATAGTGATGATGGTCATTATGGTGAATCCTCATATAAAGTTTTGGTGCTAAGCATAGTATAGATGTTCAAGCTAAAACCACAAATGTATATTAAATTTATCTCATGACATGATTTCATCTATTAAGAAATAGATCAACCAAATTTATAATAAAATTTTTACACAGCCATTGTTTCATAGATGAAAGCATTGTTGTGGAAGGATTTTATTATAAATTTTTTTTTTAGGTAGTATTTTATATGTTATAAAGGACTTGAATTTAGACTTTCAAGTTCCCTAAATCTACCCACTCCATATTATACATGTATTTATATATTATATATAAGCATGTATATTTGTTTGTAAGTGTGTGAAGTTATATTTTATATTTGTTAATGTATATATTTTACTCATTGTTAACATTAATGTTAAACCAATGTTTTTACTGTATCCTACCATTCTGTAAGTAGCAGAGATAATTTATAAAGTTGAAAAATCACCTCTAACACATCTCTGACCTATCTCTAATATTCTGAGGATGACATTGAAATAATGTTAATAGAAAATAATCAAATAATTTATTGTTTTGATATTCACAAAATTTAAGTATCAGATGTGGGTCTCCAAATCAACCATATGGCCATTGTACTAAATTTTCATGAAGGATATTATATTAATATTATCAATGAGCATTGATGAATCCTATAAATAAGAGAACATTGTGTGAATGTTTTTGCCATATATATATAAATGTCCATTAATTAAAAAAGTATTGTAATAATAATAAAATTAATCAATATGGTAATCAACTATTATGTACAATCTTTTAATTCACAGAAGTACTTTTGGATAATTTCTTAACCCTCCTCAACTGCCGTTAAATTCAAAAAACAAAGCAGAATTAAATGTCATCAACTCAAATCCCATGAATCTCAAATTTTAAGTTAGCATATAAAATAAAAAATAAGGATAGAAATAATATGAATATAATTAATAAACAAACTGCTAATGTTAAATTTCAGGATTGATGACATTTGAGTTTTAAAAAAATTGCTTCCATTTTGTTTTTTGTATTTAACAACAGTTGAAGAGAGTTAAGGAGTTAACCAAAAGTACTTCTTCAGATTAAAATCTGTATGTAATAGTTAATTACCATTATAATTATTAGTTTTATTATTATTACAATATACATATGTGTGTGACAGTAATGTTATTTATTGGTCTATGAACTTTAATGTTTTGCTATTACTGAATTTATTCTAAACATAAAAATAGTCATCAAAATCAGTTTTCTATCATAATAATTTTGTCTACACAAAACTTAAATGCATACACACTTAAAACAATATGATTTTATGAACTACATTGCAGTTACTAATCAGACTGTAAAATAAAATTGTATTTCATTGCCATTGTGCAGATTGTTGGCATAGTAGACTAATACAATTTAATATTAAAATGCTTTTTTTAAAGAAATAATGATCTTATTACAAACATAATGCAAAAAAGGGTTTGAAGTTCATTTGTAGAAGAAATTGCTCACTGTGGGAAATTTTGATAACAATTATATACACAAATTAATTTCATCACATTATTAAAATATAATATTTTTTTACAAAAGATATATTCAAATTTTTTTTTACTAAAAATGAATTTTAAAAAACTTGAGAAGATGTAAATTTTATCTTACAATATAGCAATAAAAAATATAATAAAAATGTATTATATATAATGCCTAAAACTGACATATCTTCAGATTTATTTGCAAAGTCTGCTGTGAGTATAAGAAAATCTATTCTTGGAGTTGGTTTGGTAAAAATAATTCTGGTTGGTTCTGTGATGATAATATCCATAATTAATAAGGTAATTAAAAAAACATAATGACTTCTGGAGGGTTGGATTAGATCTGATGATGTAAGTGAAGTGCTCTCAGATCCAAAGCTCCTCACTGATGAAAGTGACAAGCTAGAAACTAATCTGGGGATATTGGATTTAGTATGCACTAAATGAGAGATTTTGTGCACAAACTTTCTTTCATCCATTGATTACCCTGGCTTGCACTGGGTGAAACTAGGGAGTTTTGTCTCTATGTTAATTGTTCACTGATTGAACGAAAGTCTTAAACATGATTGGTAGATTAACAGTAAATAGCAATCAAGTCATTTTCTGATCTTGATTAGTTTAGATTTTTTTGACACCTTGAATAATGTGTATATACCTAAAAAATTATATAATCTTATTAAAACCTAGGCTAATGATTTTTTAATCAATAGTGGTGATCTTTTGAACATATGGAATGAGTATTTTAATTAATTTTAAATATAATATGTAAATTCAGGTTGCAATTTTGCATGGTATTGTCTTCTTATTAATTTTATATTTAAGAAAAATGTTCAGCTAAATGATATTAAGATAAATCTTTATAATCTTAAAAGTGAAAAAGGTATAAATCATTACTGGAGAACTTTTAACACATAGTGGAAAGGATTATATATTAAATTTAACATTTAATGCATAATAGTATTTTTAAAATTACAAAATTTAATTAGAGTGAATAATCTCAACCATTTCTGTATCATTTAATTTTGTTTTATCTAAAAAAATAATTAATGTAATCTAAATTAGCAATTGTAAAATAATAATAAAAAGTGCTGATTACTAATTGTTCCTACTTGCATTCTGACAGGAATTTTATTGACATTGTTACCTAAAATATTTAACATCAATTTTCTAGCAAAATTGATACTTCATTTCTAATAAAACTATTTGGTACCATTTCAATTTAGGAACTGCGAACCCACTATATATTTCAGCAGGTTTCAAGATTATTGGTAATCTGTTTTGCAATTTTTACCACCATAAGTGCATCTAATATTATTTTAATAAAATTAAATATGGTGGAATTGAGATAAAGAATGCATTGATAAGAACAAAAGAAACATTGGATTATGTTTGCATTGTAATGATTATTGACCGTTTCATTAGGTGCTATGATGGAAGAATACAGAAAATTTAGAGATGAAAAGCTTTTCCTCCTTATTGCAAAGCAGTATCACAGCAGTTCCATTAAAAAAATGACCTTAAATTTATGGAGACTTTAATGCATGTACCAGTTTAAATAGTATAGTTTGGCTAAAAGTTGTTGGAAAAAATGAAACAGGCTGTACATGTCAGTGATTTATTATTATTAAATTTATGCACTGTACATTGATTGACTATTACAAAAACTTTATTTACCAAAAAAATCACTAAAAAGTAGCATGGATTCATCTACCCTCAAAACAATGGCATTTAATAGATTATATTATAGTTAGAAGAAACCAGAATGCAAGAGCACTTATAAGCTTAGATTGTTGGACAAATAATACACTTGTACAGTCAGTGATTAAAATAATTGTTCCATTAAAATAGATAATATTCCAATCACATTCCTTAAAAAACTGATGTTCATTTATTAGCAGAATCTGCTAAATGTACTAAATTTCAACAACAATTGAACACAAAATTTACCTATTTGGATCTTCATGACTGTCAAATTGCTGAAGCATGAAATTCTCTTAAGGAGTGTGTTATGGACACAAGTAAATATATTCTTGAGTTCACTAAAAAGAAGAATTATGACTGAATATCTAACAACAATATTATTATTAACAATTTAATTAAAAAGAAATATACAACATTATTTATTTGGAAGAATAATACATTGAATGTGGAACTTAATTATAAATATAAAGATCTTAAATGCAGAGGTTTGTTAACTGATAAAAAGGCTAAATTGCACTGAGATCTTTTTTTAACACACTGATCACAAGATATGGACTTGAGAATTAATATTACAATCCTATTAAATCCAGAAATTGCACTCTCTTATATGGTGATGATGATATTTGAACAGATGGAAGTAATAATTTGATCATCTTTTGAATAATTGTATAAGAATTGAAATGATATTATTTTAATGATATGTTCATTTTACCTATTCATTTAGACTTGGATCAACATATCCAGCTTAATGAAGATAAACCAGCTCTTTGTAATCTTAAAAAGGGAAAGACTGCAATTTCTGATTAAATACCTGGAAAAGTTTCAAATTATGGTGATGATATATTAATTTCAAAAATGTTGAATGTTTTAAGAATATATGGACTCGTGAAGTAGTGCCACATGGTCTTACTTATTCTATTATTGATTCAGTTTTTAAAAACAAAGGGAATAAGACAGATTTGAGTAATTAATATAAAATATCATTATAATCCACTATATAGAAGTAGTTTCAAGATATTTGTTGAATAGTTTGCTTCCAGTTAAAAATGTATGATTACCAAAAACTCAGAGTAGTTCTAAAGAATAGTATGATTTTTGTTGGTAAGGTTTCAGGAACAAAGAGTGTTTATATATTGCTTTAATTGATTTGATCAGGCATTTGATTCAGTTAATAGACACAAGTTTATGATATTGTTTGAAGTACTTAATTATCACCAAAACATTTATATTATACAGCTTCTACTTAATGGAATAAAAGTATGTGGTATTACTACATGTAGAAAATCAGACATTTAAAATAAAAACTATGTCAAATAAGGAAGGATACTTATTCCAACATTGTGTTTATTTTTATGGCAGTGGTCTTTGAAATTGTTTATAGTTGGCATAACCAAACAGGCATCAAGATATGTTTAAAATTTAACGGTGGAATTTTATAATTTCAACCAATTAATAACAAAAACAAAAACTTTATCTCCTTGATTTTAGTTTAAAAGTATGCTGATGATTGTTCTATTTTTACAAGTTTAAAAGTCTATTTACAGAATGTTTTTAATACTTTAATGCAATTTATAAAGATCTTGGTTTTTTGATTAAGCGGTCAGTGACAGAAGAAAAATTATCAGCAACTTTTTGCTTGAATGATTAACAACTTGGGAATGTGTATCAGTTTAAACATCTTAGTAATATGAATTTAGGTATTGATGTCCAAGATAAAATCTAATGTCCTACTGCTGCTTTTTACAAGTTAGAAAGTAGAATATTCCACGTCAGACAAATAACTACTGCAGATTATCTGCATATAGGACAAGTATTTTATCTGATGAAAGTAAACTTATACACCATATCAGTGTCACATAAAGTCATTATAAAAATTTCATTTAAAAATGCTCTCTGCAACATTTTAAAAATACGACAAATAATAGAACTTCAGCTTTCTGGGTGTGATTCTATTGATCCCGCTATTGTAAAATCACATCTTCATTAGACTGGACATGCAAAATGAAAGAACAATGGATGATGTCTTAAGAGGTTGTTTTATAGTGAACATGAGCATGGTTTTCACAAGAGACGTAAACCCTGTTTATGTTATAAGAATTACCTCACAGGATGTTCTAAAGAAGTGCAACACTTATTATTTTCATTGGAAACATATAGCAGAATATAGAATATATTAGAGAGCTAATTTCAGTTATCTTCCAAACAGAAAAATAAACCAGCATGTTCTATATGTGAACATATTTTTGGTTCATAGACTAGTTTGTATATTCTTAGAGAAATGCATTTCTAGTGTAGTTTTCTCTCCCCCCCCTCCTTTTTTTTTTTTTTTTGGTGTTGCAATGACCCACAACTCATTTGTGAGTGATTTCTTTCTTCTTCTTATTATTATTATTAAGTTAATGGGGCTAATGATAGTCTGAACATGTCTTTAGATGAATATTTGTATTGAATTGGAATTGAAATATCTACTGATAAAAGCCAAAAAATAATTTGTGTATTTTTATTTTATTTTTAATGAAAACAATCTACGTTCGAAAATTAAGCGCATGTATATATGAATTAATAACCCCCTCCCCCAAAAAAAATAGAAACTAATCATCATTATATATATATATATAAAACCATTAGGAAATAATTTATAAACGTTTATGTTTTTTTAATTATATAAATGCTTTAATTATAGATAACGAAAATTAAGTGTAGTATTTGAAAAAGTCTTACAGTATTGTAAATTGCTTTTTAATGTTTCCTATATTAATTATAGTATGGCAATGTTTATCTTAAAGCAATTATACAGATTTATTTAAGTCTGAATTACCGACTTCAAATAATTAATTTAAAAAAATTTTTTTTTAAATGTCATAGCATCGGCCGGGACGCGTACCCGCAACCCGGGCAACTGTCTGCAAGTGCAAGGCAGTCGCGCTGACCTCTCGACCACCAATGCAAGACTAAAAAAATATTTTTGATCTAGAAAATGAACAAAAACACATTTATTCTGCCTCTTATAAATAAACAATACATTTGCAATATATAAATTTAAAAAAAAAAAGAATAAATTAGGATTTGAATAGTCTCTTTCAAAGGAAAAAAAAAAATCTCTCTCACTGTCTGCATAAAGAAATAGTTAAAAATAGGTAGCAATACTTCTCAGGTGTGTAATATTGGGTGGCAAAGTTTGTTTTATCCTCTAGATAAAAGTAATTAGATATCCACTCTAGTTTAGACATTCTCTGCCTATATGAATAAAAAATACTAAGCCAATTCAAAATCTTTTATCAAGGTTATTCAATCTAAGTTCTAGTACAGACCATAAAATGGTAGATATACGTATTGACATTATACTTTTATAAGAAACAAGGGAGTATGGGGGAAAATGAGAATCATATTTCCAATTACGTGGATTATGCTTCTGCCATTAAGTGAATGTTTTTGGAAACTTTCGATTCAGTATACCAATTGATGTTATAAGGATGGTTGCTTTTGCCCCCAATTATTTTATTTCAAGAAAGCTGTTCCAACATTTACATATTTTATGATGGCGGATTCATACAAAAAGCTGACATAGATAAAACACAAGTTTACAAATAATTCTTTTAAATGACATGAAATGTTAGTTAACAATCAACCTCATTTCAAACATCTTTCAACTACCTGAACTGATGAAAATGATCATAAAAAATTCATGAAGCCATTCTGGAAGATAACCATTCAACTATCATTAAAGTCATGGATTTGACTGTGATTTCATGGAGGTATTATGAGGACATTTTAAAGGAAGGATTAAATATAAGATGGATTGCATAAAAAAATTATGCCTCATGTGCTCATTCATGAGAGTGGCAATCACATAGTGTACATCTTGCTTTGAAGGAGTGCTTGAAAATAAAGCCTGATTTGTTTTTTAAAGTCATAAATGGAGATGAATTTTCATAATATAGTTAGTATTCAGAAACAAAATAGCAATCCAGTGAAGCAAGAATTCTTCATCTCTTTATCAGTAAAAGGCATAATAATTGAAGACATTTATGAAAACAAATACTCATTTGAATCTTTGGTGTGAGAATGATTGTGCATTTAGAATATATAAGATAGAGTTAGAGCATAAAAATTTTGAGGTTGCAATATGAATTGCAAGAAAAAGATTTTGGTTAGTAGAACATGTGTAACTGCCTTTACCATTATGGCAAAGCTCTCATCCATACAGTAATGAGTGTTAATCATTTTTTGCCAAAACATAGCCTGACACCTTTGCTGTATCCTTCTTAGAAACTTGAAATATATTTTTTTGATATTAAAGAAGGTAAACAAAAACTGTCTCTAATATTTTTAATTTATTTTATCTATTTAAGTTCGTTTATATTTTAACTAAAGTTACATACAATAAATATTTTATTTTTTATTATGTTGTAATCAATTTTTATGATTACAGTATTGTCAAAATAACATATAATACAGTAAATTGAAGAAGCAAATAAAATTTAAAAAAATATACATAAAAATAAATAAAAATTAAGCACTAAATTAATTTAAATTATAACTTTTAATTTTATCTTTCTTTTTTTAATATCTCCTTAATTAATTTGTTTCAATTTGAGTGTTTCATTTTGTTTTGACAATGACCATATAAATATTTTGAAAGTTAAGATAATAATAAAATACTTCAATTGAATGCTCATATGATGATATGTATTTGGTATTAAGAAAATAGCATAATGGTTAAAACATATTTTCAATTATATATTTATATATATGAAACTAAAAAAAATTAGGGCATTCTAGTTTTCACTTTCTGCATATTTGAGTCGATAATGTCTTCTTTTAATCTTTTAAAAAGGTCTCCATCCACACACAAATAGAAATTCTGACTTAATATCACTTTTATAAAAAGTATTATATCAAGAAAAACTTTTGGGAGATCGATAATTACAAGTCTGTGTATGAATTAAAATCTTCATGTGTTTTTTTTTTTAAATATTTTATTCAAACAATAAGTGTTCATTGTACACTGAAAAGGTTTACATTGTATTTAAAGTATATAGGCCAAAAAAATAAAAAAATAAGGAACATATACTGAAAAGTCCTTAGTACATGGATCAACCATCTTTAATTGGTGATGAGTCCATCAATGGATATGCTATGTATCTGTTTAGTCATTCAGTTTCTTGGTAGGTGCATTACATCCTAAAGCGATGTCTGGTTTAGAGGAATTCAGTATTCTGAAAGGTGGAGAAAAGATTAAATAGACACTCTGAGTGACTGAGATGAACTTGGATAAAAACAAGGCCCTAAGTTTTGGAGGTACAGTCTATCTGTGGTTGTGCTGAGAGTTATCAGTGCCCATAGCTCACTACATGTGCAGTTTTGTTTGATGCGACATAGGTTGTTCCATTGGTTTGTGGAGTTATTTTTTACTTATTTTATTAATCTTACAAAGTACCAAATATAAAATATGTAATGATAAAAATTAGTAATACAGATATGATTTGAATAAATATAGTTAATTTATAATAATAATAATAATAATAATAATAATAATAATAATAATAATAATAATAATAATAATAATAATAATAATAATAATAATAATAATAATAATGTATATTTTGTTATTTACATTGTGCACATGCTTATGTAATATTATAAATAAAGACTAATTCCTCTGAGCATGAATTTTAATAATCTGTGTGCATTCTTCCATGAACATCAACTTTTAAAGCATTAGTATAAACATATGCTTAGAGTTTACTCCTATATAAACCAATCTTTGCACACCATGTTTAAATCAGGGTTTCAATATATTAAGTGCCTGAGATATAAATTATCAATTGAATTATACAAATTTATTTGATCTACCACAGGAGAAAAATACAATCTCATTTTTAATCACCCGCAATAAAATACAATGTAAATTTTGAATTTGCTTAATAAATACTTTATTTTTATATTACACATGTATGTAATTTTATAAATAAGGACTAACTCCTCTGAGCATGTGCTAATACAAAGCTAAAAATAGTTTAATAATCATGTGAAGTTAATTTTTATTTATTGTAATAATCTTGCAATCAAAGTACCAAATATAAATATAAAATTTGTAATGATAAAATTTAGTAATACAGATATGATTTGAATAAATATAGTTAATTTATAATAATAATAATAATAATAATAATAATAATAATAATAATAATAATAATAATAATAATAATAATAATAATAATAATAATAATAATAATAATCTGTTATTTATACAGTACATATATATATATATGGAATATTATAAATAAGGATTAACTGCTCTGAGCATGCACTTTAAAAATCTTTGTGCATTCTCCATCTTGACTTTAAAAGCACAAGTTATGCTTATGCTTAGAGTTTATTAAAATAGCTAAACATTAACTATTTATATGATAATTAAAATAAAATCTGATTTGAATAATATCATGGCTAATTTCATGTTTACCTTTACACTTATTGAAATTCTAATGAAAATCCATTTGCAATCTTGGAAAAAAGATATAAAAAAAAATCACTTCACTTTTATCATATGATTTATTTTAATACTATAAAATATTGTATTAATATGCATAGTAAATAGTGTTTTTTATTGTCCTAGGATTTATACAATATAGTATTTTAAATTCTTCTTTAATAATTAATGTGTCTTTTGAAACACTCACTTTTTATAAACATATTTGCAGTATCAAAAACAATTAAACACATTAAATAATCATTCTCACTTAATGAATAAAATGATTTGTATTATTATAATACCATCATGTTGGAAGTTTTTTCCAGAAATTTTTGTATAATAGTATGTGGCATGAGAATTATAGACACTTTCTCACTTGTTTATCATGTTTTATCCTAAAAATAAAATGTGAGTCCTAGTTTATTAATAAATTGTATTAAATACACTATTTTTGTTTAAGATGTATTCTTAATTTATTTATTTTTTAAGTTTGTTCAATTATTGAAACAAAAAAATAAAATATTTATTTTAAATGCTCATATGGTTGCCCATATTAGTGAAATGTCATAATGATTGAACCATTCTAAATTACATTTTAATTTCTTACTTAATTTTGGTGTGCAATTTAATAATATGTATATCTACTTTACAATCTAACAATTTTAATTTGTGACCTTTCATACATTGTATTTAGTTCTGTACATGGTGTTTTAATCATAAAATGAACATTATTATTGTTATGCCTTTTTTTTTTTTTTTTACAAAATATCATTAATTTAAAAAATGCATGAAGATTTTTTTTTAAAATAATGATTATATAAAACAATATGACTCTTTATATATTTATGTACTGATTATAATATGGCTATGATTGCATGTGTCAAAATAATAAAACAAAAAAATTGTATTCCTTTTTACCTCTGGTCTAAGCTTATAAATTGATTTTTTGATTTAAACCATTATAAAAACAAATATTAAATAATCCAATGTATTATTCAAATTAGGTTATATTTTAATTCATATTTAAAGTTAATTTCTAATCATTTTAGTGCCAAATATAAAATATGTAATAATAAAATTTAACAATCTGGGCATACTTTTAATTCAATATAATTAATTAATAATAATAATAGTAGTTGTCAAGTGTTGGTGGTTGAGTGGTCAGCACAGCTGCCTTACAAGCAGTTGTTTCGGGCATGTGGGTTCACTTCCTGGTTGATGCTTTGACACATGAAAATAATAATAATAATAATAGCAGTAGCAGCAATTGCAGTATAAGTTTTCTAGTAGCAATAGCAGTAGTAGCAGCAGTAGTAAACATGACTTCAAATAATTCAGTTTTAAAAATAAAATCTTAAATGATATTATGGTGCTCTTTTAGTATGCGATCTCCACCATTGTGAATTTCAAAAACAACCCAAAACATCGTGTGACATATCTAAGTGATAAAAAAGTACGCAAAAATGGGGAAAAAATTAGAATTTGGGTCGCGTGACTTGGAAAAACCTGCCAAAATGTCACACAGTAAAAAAATAAAAAAGAAAGCCAAAACATGACAAGTTTAGAACTCTGGTCATGTGACTATAATATCAATAAAAAGCAACACATGTAAATCTAATTTTACTACAATTTTTGCTTACATTTTGAAAAAAATGATATTAATTCAAACAATATTATTTAAGTATTAGATTATCAAAATTAATCATAATTTTTGTGCTACTTTTAAATATTATATATTAACCCAATATGTTTAAAATTATACAGTATGATTTATCAAAATAAGTTCAAATTCATTATTTATATACACATGATTCATAATCACATGTGCAGTACAAAAGTATTTTTATATTCATGTTGCAAAAATGCAATTAATGTTGCATTTTTATGAGATTTTTACACATTTTCATTTTTGGTGTTGACTATTGTGCGAAGAGAGGATGTCACTGGCTGGTGATTTCAACTGTAATTTGTTTTGATGATAATCATTGGAAATGTATTTTTCAATTTTAAACACATTTGAAAAACATAGTTTTTTTACAAAGATTATACATAAACATGCTTTTGTCTGATTTTTAGCATGTAATTAGTAGTCACCACTGATTGTGCTATAGAAAATGTCCTCTTGCATTTTGATGTTATGCTGTGATAGCTAGTATATAAATATTTGAATATCAAATATTAATGAAATGATGAGTTTTAAAACATTGGTAATCAATATATATTTATATGAATATATATATATATATATATATATATATTTATATATATATTATATATATATATATATATATATATATATATATATATATATATATATATATTATATATATATATATATATATATATATATATATATATATATATATATAACAAACTAACCAAAGGAAATACATATAAAAACAAAAAAAGACTTATAAATCCAATAAATAATATAATATTTCAACCAGAGGACTGGTTTTCTGATGAAAACCAGTCATCTGGTTGAAATATATTATTTATTGGATTTATAAGTCTTTTTTTGTTTATATATATATATAATATTTTTGGGTACAAACCGTGTATTATTTTGCATTACAATCCGATATTTCGATGGACTAGCAACCACCATTATCAAGGTTAACTTTTGAAAGAACAATCATTAGATCTCAAAGAATAACATGACTCAGTGCAAGATGAGAAGTGAGATTCAACTTGAATTAGTTCAGCATTCACAATATGAGACTTATCAAAATGTTTATTTCCTTCAGTTTTTTCACCTATTAATTTCAAATTAATATTAGATAAAATGAGAGGTTTCCACATAGCTGGAATACATTGGGCTTCATCAGCCCTATTTAAACAAGTAGTCTTTTTAATATTTCAATTGACTCTCTCATGGTTCTTAAATCGTATCTTTCCAAATTAGCAAGTATTTTTGTATTGTCAAAATCAGGTTTGTGACCAATTTCTAAAAAATGATAAATAAAAACTGATGTGCTAGTTTTTGATTAAAAACATTTCTATGTTCCTTAATTCTGACATTTATTCATCTATTAGAATAACCCACATAGCTTCTTGAGCACTGCAAATATGGAATTTCATAAACTCCTTGGCGTTCCAAAATATTCTCTCTTTAGGTTTATATAAATATTATTTTATCCACATCATATAACCGTGAAAACATTAAATATATATATATGCATGTACAATTAATTCTTGGAACAAAATTTATTTAAGCTTATATTATTCTCATAACATTCATGCATATAAAGTGTATGTGTGCATAAAGATAGCTTGTTTGTAAGCCCATTAAATGTATATTTTTTATTATAAGAATTTATTTTATTTTTATATTTGTCACGGTGTATTAATGAACACTACTTTACTGTCATTAGTTAAATTGCCACTAGTTGTGTGGAAGAACCTTTGAATTGTATATAGCTTGAACTATGGATAGATTGTCATTTCATGAGTAAGTCTTGAAACCACTTTCTATGTATTTCTATTAATTATTCAATTTATAATTCAGGTCATTTAGAATGTTATTATATCTTTAGATTTTATTGCTTGTGGCTTGGGGTTCAATCACCCTGCTCTCATGTTATAAGGCAAACCACTTTTCTATAAGCTGATGACTTAATGAGAATCAGCATTAATAAAAATAAGAGCGGGTGTTATTTATATGTACACATATAGGATTACTGTTTAAGAAAGTTTTTTATTTTATTCATTATGAAATCGTATATTATGTTAAAAAAGTGATTTATTAAAAATAATAATCCAACACATCATGTAATAATGGCTTATCTCAGTCATAATTACATCTGAATAATACTTTTTTATATTAGTACATTTTTAAATATTTTTATATAACTTTATTTAAATGCTTATTTCTACATTTTTTTTAATAAACAGATTGTCAACAGTTTATTGCCTGCCATTTATGGCTGTTATCTGCTTTCCATTTGTTTTTTTAGATAAGTATCTTTCCCTCTATTTTTGATTTAGCTATGGTAACTAAATTTACATATATGTACATACATATAGATCCCCATCAATATAGACATCTACTCATAAAAATACATTTTATAGACTAGTAAACATCTGGTGGCATTCTGATGTAGTAGATACATGGGCGACTGTTCATTATAATAGAGTGCAGTAAAATCACTAAAAAATGGATTAGTAGTGAATGTTCTTCTAAAAATCACTATTTGACCATCTAATAGATTAAACTTCAAGCATTATTTTTTTGTAGTTTTGTGAACAGTGTTTTGTAAATATCAGATATTTAATAAATTCTATATAAATTTGATGAAAGGTCTAAAATGCAATAACACCTTGATTAACAAATAGTTTATCATCATATGCAGATCATTTAATTTCATTTAAAGTTCATTATTACCATTTGTATTTAAAAGATTAATTAAATGTATATATATATATATATATATATATATATATATATATATATATTTTTAATATATATATATATATATATATATATATATATATATGAGAGCAAATGTTTATACATATTCTTATGTGACGAAACTTACAATTATTTAGAAGTTATAAATGCTAATCAAATAGACTTTGTTTGATGTCTTGTTCAGATTTCTCCCAACATCTTTATGGTGAATAAGGCAAAACAAATTGGATTTATTTTGCAATTTTATATTTATTTAACGATATTTAATTCACATGTACATTTTCCTCTGATTTTGGGAATATGTATTTTGCATGGCACCACTTATTGGTATAAACATGCAACCCAATTACAACATATTAAACTTTAATTTCATAATATATTCTTAATTTTCTTTGTCTATTATTATTACTTATCGTGAATAAATTGTTATTGTATTAAATTGAAAGTTTTTGAATTTTAGTTACTTTAATAATTTAAGCATCACAAACCAGAGTTATATTTAAAAGAAACAGGGATAACCAAACATTAATAATAAGTTATGATTATACATTCATTTATTTGATTGATATTATTTGAGTTCTTACCATTTAATATATAAGACATACACAAGAGCGAGCATTTTTATCATTCTATTCCATTTAAGGTGTATTAGGATGGATTACGAATTTAAAACCAGGGCATAAAATTAAAGTTTTTTTATTTAATTTATATTAATATTTTTTAACACTATATATTTTAAATTTTGATTTGGTTTTAGGAGAGTTTTTATCTATTGGCCATTTTGTACCATCAACATTATCATTTAAATTTATAAGACCTGTCAAAGAGTTTTTCTTATATTTAATTTAATTTTATTTATGCAATAGGTTGATTCCTTAATTTGGGTACATAATAGTATCATTCCCACTATTCTTCTTTATACCAGTACAGTATTTCATGCCCAGCCACATGGCATAATTATAAACCATGAGGATAGTATTAATTGCACATTAATATTTTGCTTATATATATATATATAAAATCAACTCAGATATCACACGACCTAATTTAATAAGCTTGTATTTACAAATGTTATATATAGAGCTCACAAAAGTCGGTCTGGGGTTGGTGATATTCTGCAAAGCTTGTTAAGAGCTTATTTTGCGAGCTCTCTCTCTATATATAAAGTAGTGAATATCTTGGATAATTATAAAACATCATTGGCTGTTTTAAATAACATGTAATTAATAACCATATCAAAGTGAAAGCAATCTATATATACATTGTTTAAATGCTTAGAAATGTATTTTTTTTTAAGTTCTTAATTGAAGAAGTTTATGCATCAAATGTCGACAACAAATATTATATAATAGCATAAATAGTTTTAGATTATTCATATTGGATTAAATAAATAAGTTTTGTTCATATATATATATATATATATATATATTGTTAAGTATTATTATGGAGGCCACTAATCCAGATGTAGAGCGTGAAGCTAGTGATTCAGAAATTTTGAGAATAATTTTCAAACAATTTATTAAAAATTTGAAGATGTGGATAAGAAATTGGAAGAACAAAAGATAGAATCTACCAAAATTTATAAAAAATTAAGCAAAGAATTGAAACAGGAAATAGTAGTCCAGATGTAATTCTGCTGAAAAATTTGCAGATTATGACAACATTTTCAGAGTTGAAGATATAGTCTAAGGAATTAAAAAATAAAATGAAAGAATTCTGATAAAAGATTGGAAGGTTTTAATGAGAATTTTGATATAAAATTTGATTCACAAACAATAGAATTTAGTAAGAATTTTGAAGCATCTATTAAAAATTTTGAAGAATTGAAAAATGAGGTGATGCAATCTCGGAGTAGTTTTGATAAAAATGTAGAAGATATCAAGAATGAAATTAACATTAAATTTAACACATCCAATTTAGATATGATGTAGATGCTAAAAGAAAGCAATCTGAAGAAAGGTACAATGCTAGATTAAAAATATTGAGGAGTAAAACAAAAGGAATTTAAAATAAATTAGACTTGGCTAAAAAAAAAATTAAGAGAGAAATTATAATCTTAAATAATAGTATTATTGCTCTTCAAAGCAATCAAGAAAAGGTCATGAAAATTAATATAATAAATAAAGATGGTAATGATTTTGAAAGAAAAGTGCTGTCTGAGTTAGACTACATTAAGTTGATGATGTGAAAATAAAATTAAGCAGAATATTGAAAGTTGACAGGGAAGCTAGCACAAAAGCAGATTTAAAGAGTCTGAAATTGACATTAGTACTCCAAGAATTGAGATTTAAGAATCTCAAAAAAATAGTGGTATAAAAGATGAATTTATAAAAACTAAAATGGAGTTAAATGCTAAATGTATTATCATGAACCCAACGATAGAAGAGGTAGTGGTTGAATTTGAAGGATTTCCCAGAATTTATTATTGTAGTGATATTTATATTAAAAATCATTTTGAAGAGTTTTTTTGGGATATCTATCCCAGTTACTTAATAGATACCAGAAAAAATTGGTTCCATATAGTTTTTGTACCTGAAAGAAAAATTATTTTAATTGTATCAGAGATTGGGAAAATTTTAATGATGTATGCTTAATTTATTTAAGATTAATTTAAGGTATTCCAGAATTCCCAATAATGAAAGAGAATATTGAAGTGAAAAATATAATAGTTAAAATGTGTTGAAAAATGAAATAAATGTGATAAAAAAAATTAATCTATTATTTTGTGGTGATAATTATAATAATGAAAATAAGATCGTTGATTTGAAATGTAGGATATAATTTGCAGAATAGGTCTTATCATAAAAGAATATATATTGCCACCTTTAGTGTTTTAGGGACTCATTAAAATAGTTGAGCTTATAAACACAATCAATTAAAATACTCAAAAATAAATCCATATTCATTACTTATGTTCATGTTTAAAAGTCATATGTGCACTACCAAAACACTTTTATATGTTTCAGATTATATAATAACATATGATGTTTTTTTGTGTATGCTGATTACAAATTTTTGCCCCTGGTTTTCCATATTATATAAATACAATACAAGTCAAGAAAACATTTGATTGTTACTAGTGCTTGCTATTAGCTTTGATGATAATCATTTAAAATACATTTTGTTCTAAATTCTGAACTCATTTGAAAAAGTTCATTATAGACATTCACATAAGGAATGGATAAAAATATGTTAGACAGATTTTAAATAAGTTATTATTATTCATGACTTAGTAAGCTATTTTCCAATTGTTCTTGTGTAAATTAGTATTAGATTATGATGACAGCTAATATATATTTAATAATGATATATTATGGACTGACTAATTTCTAAATAATCGCAATCAATATATATTTGTATTTTAAGAAATATTTTTAACATATAACTTTGATATTTATGTAAATATGATAGCTAATTTTACATAAATCATATATAAGATTTGAAATACCAGGTACTCTTAAACCTGGAGCCTAATTGTAAGTAAATAGGATTTAAACTCAGACTTTAAAGCCAATTCACTATCCACACTATCTCATACTACTGATACACATGACCACACACATGCAGAAAAAATAAATAATCACCAATATCCATATTTTGTACTAAACCAGCACTCATCAGTTTGTCCAGATTGCCATCTCCCATACATATATATATATATAATCAGGGCTCAGTTATATTAAGACAGCAAATCCTTAAACTTTAATGAACTGGCTTCAACCTACTCCAACCTCCAACTCTTCAGCCATCCATACCATTGAAAATCTTATGATAGAACTCCCAAATCTCATGCTGATGCCAATATTGTTGTCATACCCATGTTGTTCTCAAGTCAATCTGACCCCTCATGTATAGGACAGTATCCATCTAAATACATAGAGGGATGGGCAGAATGTAAGTCCACAAAATACATATATTGGTGATTATTTATCTTTTCTGCATGTGTGTGGTCATGTGTATCAGTAGTGTGAGATAGTGTAGATAGAGAAGTGGCTTGAAAGTCTGAGTTCAAATCTCTTATACTTACAATTAGGCTCCAGATTTGAGAGTGCCTGGTATTTAAAATCTTACATATTAAGCCTGCATTCTGCCCATCCTTCTATGTATCTAAATGGATACTGTCATATACATGAGGGGTCGGAGTGACTTGAGAACAACCTGGGTATGACAACAATATTGGCATCAGCATGGGATTTGGAAATTATATCATCAGATTTTCAATGGTATGGATGGCTGAAGAGTTGGAGGGTGAAGAAGGTTAAAACCAGTCCATTAAAATTTAAGAATTTGCTATCTTAATATAACTGAACACTGGTTATATATATGTATTGGAGATGGTAATCTGGACCTACTGATGAGTGCTGGTTTAGCACAAAATACATATATTTGTGATTATTTATTTTATGCATGTGTGTGGTCATGTGTATTAGTAATATGAAATAGTGTGGATAGTGAAGTGGCTTGAAAGTCTGAGTTCAAATCCCCTATACTTTATGCAAAAGCATAAAAAAATAATAATAGTTAACTAAATTTTTTTTACTTATATCCATTTTCCTTTTCTTCACCAAAAAATATTATTCTAATATTGTTGCAAAATTCAATTCAGTTGAAAAAAAGTTATACAATTTTTTCTTCTTCCTTTTCTCATGTATTGATTTTTATATTTACATATCTTACCATTTCCAACTTTCTTATACACTTCAACAATATTATTTTTCTATAGAAAGTTTATTCTTTCAGTTTTGACTGTTATGCAGTCATCATCAGAACAAGAGTATCCAAATATATAATCATACAATTAAAACACTTATTTATATACATAATAAAAGATACATCTTAACTTGACCATTATAAGTAATCATTTTCCATTTTATTATTCTACTCTTAACTAATTTTATTTACATTTATTTATAGTATTTTATTTTTAATTATTTTAAAACTATTTATTATAATCTTATAATTTTAATTTTTAACTTTATTAAAATAATACTGTTTATTCATTTCTGAGTTTATTTATATATATATAAATTAAATATAAAAGAAAAATACTTACCCCGAATTAAAATTAAATACAAAAAAGTAATGTTTCTTCATGGATGCGTCCTTTCAGATAAGATCTAAATGAAAAGTTGATTCAGACTGCAATATTTATCTAGGGCAACATTCCAGCGAAAGCGAAAGCAAGCACTATCAATGTATTTTTATAAAAAGTAACAATGATTCCTCAGAGATAATGATATTGGATAAGATTTAAATTAACTTTCCTATTATCTTTCCTAATGTATACAGACTTATCCCATAGGTTAATGCACAGTGTGGTGTGATCAAACCCAAGCCACATAAAAGAGGTACAGTGGACTTACAATGGGCAATTTTCTATACATAGGTTATGATAGCCCACACAAATCTGATTTTTACTTTTGACTATTTCTTGCATACACATATAATTTTACTAAGAAAATATTAGTCTATGAATTTGTCAATTTATTTTATTAAATTAGAAGTTTTGTTTTGCTTTTGTCTACTATCAGCTCTAATAGCAATGAATTATGAAATTGGGTGAATCTAAACAAAAGAATATAGAAATTTAATTATTAAAAATTACTTTGTTATTCAACAGTCTGAATTATTTAAACTAACTTGAGTCAACATTGAGAAGGATGTAAGACAAAGTGAATCCATATCTCCAAAACTTTTTACAGCAGTACTGCAACAAGTATTTTGTGGATTAAAATGGGAAACTAAAAGAGTGAAAATAAATGGAGATTATTTAGGTCATTTAGATTTTGCAAATGATGTAGTTGTTTTTGCAGAAAATGTTGCAGGAGTTATCAGATGAAAGTAGAAAAGTAGGACTATATATGTTAATAAGACTAAAGTAATGTTTAATCGATTTGTTCAAAATATGAATAAATAAAAAATATGATGAATTAGAAGAAGTTAATAGTTACAAATACCTTGGTCAAATTATTAATACAGATGGAAACATAATGGATAAAATTAATCATAGAATTAAACTTGGTTGGAGTGCTTTTGGTAGAAATAACTTGATACTAAAAGGAAATATGCCTATGTGTTTGAAAAGAAAGGTTTTTAACAAATGTGTTTTACCAATTCTTACTTATGGATCTGAGACTTGGATGCTTAATAAAAGAGCAATACAGAGACTTCAGACAACTCAAAGAAGTATGGAGAGATGCATGTTGGGAATAACAATAATAGATCAAAAATGTAATATATGATTAAGAGAACAAACAGGTGTTACTGACCTCATTGAAAAAATTAAAAGATTGAAGTGGAGTTGGGATGGATATATTTCTAGAAGAGCTGATAATAGATGGACAATTGAAATCTTAAACTGGATTTCAAGAGATTGTAAAAGAACCAGAAAGAGATCACATAAGAAAGTGTGCAGGGGTGATGTGGGGAAGAGAAGCTAAAGATTGGAGAAGATGGATTGAACTTGGAGAGATCTTCATCCTGCAGTGGATTGATAATGATTGATGATGATGATGAAGGCTTATTAATTACCAAATCAAATTCTACCATAATAATAAAATCAAAACTCATTCATGAAGAACTTAGAAAATGCATAAAATATTTTATTAATTATACACATTAGTTATAAATTACTTATTTTAAATCTCATGATTTTATATTAAATATATAAGTTATCAAAGTACAATAAATAAAGATTAGATTATTAGATAAATAAAGTTCACACATTTTTGAGAGACTTTTATACTGCTTACTTTGAATTTTGGGAGTTTGTACTTTAATTGAGGGTTCAAATGCATATCATTCCTTTAGTGGATAGTTGAAAAAGATGCTTCAGTATATATGTTGGTCAGCAAAAGCAGAAGGGCAATTGGATCAGTAGTTTAAACTATGATGAAAATTGGAGTTATGACAGAAGAGAGGAGTTGCTCATTGGGGTAACCTTAGCTACACATATATTATCAATTTAAATGCTGGAGATGGTCAAACCTTTTATTTTTTGTGGAGACTGCTAAGTTTCTTTTAAATGAGCGATATATAGCATGGTAATTGCTGATAACTATCATAAAGTCTTCTTTAGAAAATTTTATAGTGACAAGCAGCAAAATAACTAGAACTTTTGATCACAAAAAGTGTGGAATAATAATAATCTACATTCACACATGAATTGAAGAAAAGAGTGAATAGTGAACGTGGCTAAAAATTTTAGCCTATATATGTCTCCAGTTTTATTATTTTTCCATCTGTTTTCTTGGAAATATATAGAATTAGCATTTATTAAAAATAACTCCAGATAATGTAGTATTCTTAAACTAATTAAATTCTTAAAATTTCCAACTAATTACTTTTATTACAATGCTTATTTTTTTATTAAAGCAGATTAAATATTATTTGTAGATTAGGCATTGTTTTATATAGTTTTAAAAATAATCTTATACAAAAGAGAAGGAATTTATAAGGTTTGCTTTTTTTTCCCATATGTCAAAGCATCGGCCAGGAAGAGAACCCACGACAACCGTCTGCAAGGAACTACTTGCTTGCAAGGCTGCTGCGCTGACCTCGCGGCTACTTTTTTTAAGAAAAACAAAAATTTAACATTACTTCAATATTTAATCTTAACACTTCCCACTCTAAGTACAATAGATCTGAGATCAAGGTAATTGATTAAAAACATCATCCCTTACATTATGTCTTGTTTGAAATAGATAAAATATAAACTTTTACCAACATCATGCAATTTTGAAATATGAATACACTTATTAATATCATATTTCATAAATAACCAAGAATACATTTTAACTTCCACCTATGTTTGTCCAATAAAAACAATAATTATCAAATTGTTTTTTTTTTTTTTTAATCAGTTATGAGTTGTTCACACACTGAATGTAAAAGCCAGATATTGTAGTCCTGAAAAATTTAATGCATGAGATTGACATTATATGGCCAACTAAACCATGTAAGCCAATTTTTTTTTTGAAAATTCAAATCAGTTAAGCGTTGTTAGTCAAAAGGTCAGCGCAGCTGCCTTGCAAGCAAGCAGTTGGTTGCAGACGGTTGTTGCGGGTTCACCTCTTAGCCGGCCGATGCTATGACATATGGAAAATAAAATTCAAATCACTTCTAAGAAATAAAATATAAATTTTTTAACATTTATTAATTAAAAAAAAAGATTTCATATCTTAAGCAAAGTTTTTATATACAAATGTACTATAATTATAACACACTTAAAGATAATACAAAAAGTCTTAATTAAGAGATTACGCAACAAATTATTTGCTAAAAAAATTGATATGCATTTTATAACCATCATTTTTATGATTTTTATAGTAAAAAATTTATTTAGAAAAATGTGAATCCTGTTATATGCATTTGCGGTTGTTTTCATTTTTTGAAATAATATTAATCTTCATAGTGAAAGCTGTCAATCCATAAATGAGATTTAACTTTTTACAGTACACATTTTGGTATTATAAAAAATTGTCATGTCTGAAGTAATAATAAGACTATATTTAAATCAAAATCTTTTCATTAGATATATTTTCAGATAATTGTTTAATTTTAGTTTGTAACAGATCAGCACAATTTGTATTTGTAATTGGGCTTTATATTCCATTGAGTTTTAAGGATCATATAATACTAAATCAACCATGCACTTTAATTCTGTTACACAATGCTTTATTTACCACTCTCTTTTACAGTTTACAGTTTCAATTGTCCCAGAATCTTCTTCAGCACTTTTATATCTCCTAACTTCAACTGCTTACAGTTTACAGTTTAAATTGTCATAGCAATCTTCTTCAGAACTTTTTATCTCCTAACTTTTATATCTTCTAACTTCAACTGCTTAGCAGTTGAAATTAGAAGATATAAAAGTTCTGAAGAAGATTACTTGGGCAATTGAAACTGTAAACTGTAAAAGAAAGTGGTAAATAAAGCATTTTGTAACAGTAGTAAAATGCATGGATGATTTAGTATTATATGATATACATTTGACAATGCAATAAGAAAGATTAAATTATTAGAGTTTTAAAGATATTGGAATGCTGGACAACTATTTAAAATTATATGAAAAGAAGACTGTGTCTCACTTATTGTTTTTTTTTTCATTTTCTGAATTACAAAAGTTCTTTCTAATATAGAAAATTTGACAAGACTGATATAAAGAGAACATTACTCTATGTATAGAGACTTTGTGAAATGTTTCAAAAGACATGTTTGACTGATGAGTGGATGAATTTGTAAATGTGAAAAAATTATACGTGAAATGGCCAATTTTTTTTTACATTCAGCTGAAGAGTTGTGAGGTGGTGGTTTGAAGCCTGTCCATTAATGTATGAAGATTGGCTATCTTAATATAAGCTGAGCTTTGATTGTATATATGTGTGGAGATGATAATCTGGACCAACTGATGGGTGCTTGTTTAGCATGAAATACAGATATTGGTGATTATTTATCTTTTCAACATGTGTTGATCAAGTGCATCAGCAGTATGAGATGGCATGGATGGTTAAGGATCGTGTAAAGGCTGAGTTCAAACTCCCTATGTATTACATATAGAAGTGCAGGTATGAAAAGGCCCATACTATAAGAAAAAAAAATAAAAAAATCATATATATAAATATGTAATTGAATTTTTTTGACTATTGCGACTTTTATTATTCACAAAAACATACTAGAATATAAACTTTGAGAATAAATTTTTGATTATTTTATTAGTTTCAGTAATTTCAGTATAGTTATTAACACATTGTCAAACTTGAAAAAATTAAATTAAGGGGACTTCTTAAACAAAAATGGAAAACAATTCAATGCTTATTTTTAAAATTACATACGAATTTAATTTTTACTAATTTTTGTATAAATTTAAGTATGATGTAGATTTTTGTTGATTTTTATCTTTTCCATTTGGTGTATTTTGTGTTCGTTTGATAGTTCATAAAAAGTACTGGTAACATAAAAAAATATTGTGTATGAGAATTTAATGTTAATAAACAAATTTTAAAAATATATAATAGTGATTGAAAGAATTACAAAACATTAATAAAATAGTAATCAAATTTACAAAAACAATTTAAGTTTTAAATTTTAAGGATTGAATATAAGTTTATAAACATTTGAAAGATATTGATAAAAAGATTTTTATTTATAGATCTGAAACATTTATATTTATTAATGTCAACATGAATATTTTTGATTTATTTATACAAAATAAAAAAAGAAATTTCATTTACTGGCATTTATGAGAACATAGATATTTGGCTGTAACCTAAATAAATAAAATACTAATATATACACAAATGAAAATCAAAGTACGAAAGTTCTACCATTGCTGTTTTCAAGAATAAGCTTTTTACACGGAGGCCAAATGCTCCATACAGTAGCATCACCTGTGCAAGGCAGAGTAATCAATGAATGCAAGAAAGTTTGTGCATAAAATTTCTATCTACTGCCTATTTATCCAATATCTCCAGATTAGTTTCCAGCTTGTGGTTTTCATCAGTGAGATAGGAATTTTATGCTCAAACCTTCTTGCATTCATTGATTACTCTGGCCTGCACATGTGGTGTTACTGTATGGATAGTTTAGTCTCTGTGTAAACAGCTTGTGTAAGCATAATAAATAGTTATCATGTGATGTTTCATAGTTAATAAGCTTTTTAATTTTGGTTTTATTTAGAAACCGTTGTTAATGAATTTATAATGTAATTTTTGGTACTGATTTCATTGTTAATTGGTGTAGGTAGTATATTTATTGCAATATCAAGTTTAGATTTTGATAATTGAGATTTTGTATTTAATTTTGTAAAATAAAATTATAATAATGGATTACACTTATAGTAATGTATAAGTGCACTTATTTTACAATAATTTGCACTAATGTTTGTTTGTGCAAATTAAAACACTGATATGAAGCATTAATTGGATTTCATATTTCTATGTTATTACAGCTTTAATACAAATTGAACATGTATTTCAATAATGTACACCATATAACTAAACAGTAAACAATATTGAATTTTTCCGATAAAAAACATTGTAAACAGAGTCAATTCAAGATTGTTCTACAGTTCCTTATAAATAAATTGTAAGCATTTTATTGTAGGAAAATTTCTGAAATAAATTTCTGCAAACATTAAATTTTTTAATAGTTTTTAAAGCTGTTTTATTCATAGAATTTGGCTTATTATTTAATGTTTATACTTATTTCTTATACTACAATAAATTCATTGAGACCTACTGATTCAAATAAAGACATATGATTATTAAAGGAGTATATTAAAATAGTGATTTAGATAGAATACTAATACTACAATATCTTTATACACTAGATAAATTAATGCTATGCTTTGTAGTACAAAAATAATTCATATAATGTTGACCATAAAATACCATTTTCACCAATAACAAATTAAAATATGTTCATTGTTAATTGTGAAAATAAAGTTTTTAGGAAAAGAAGAAGATTATGAATTTAAGTAAAAATAATTCATATGACAAAAAATAAATATTTTCTTCATTCCTAGTCAATGCTTATATATTGACATTTGATTGGAATCATGGAACATAGATGTCTAATATTAAATTAGCCAAAATATTATGCAAATCAGATTTTGTTTTAGTTATTTCAGTTAATTTCTAATCATTTCAGTAATCATTCAAATAAATACTAAAAGATAAGGGGGATTTAGATATAAAGGTTATAGAGTTGACAAAAATTATGTTGTGGAAATGGGATAAAGCAGATTATGGGTAAATTTAGAGTGGGGAATGTAAAAGAAAGTGGCTAACAGGTTTATCTGGGCATAATTGCTGAGATATTCTTGACTTCGTTTAAGGAGAAGCCATAATACATCACATCACATCACATCATTAAATAGGAAATATGTAATGATTAAATATAACTAAATAATATTTACAACAATGATGATAATAATAATAATTATAATATGAAAAATTAAACATTAGCCTTGATAAAAATATATATATATTTCAAAAATATCTTGAATTAAATTAGTTTGTGTTAATTTTTTATTGTTAAATCAAATATTTATAATGTTTAAAGTAAGGAAAAAATATATCCAAATTAAGCATTATAGGAAAAAGATAAGAATCTGCATTGACATCTTTTATGGCGCCAGACTGAAGACACTCCAAATTCTTTTATTCAACACCTGTATAAATACTTCGATGACACCTGTATAAATATTTCTAAAACATGATTTTGTAAAGTAAATTGCTGCCATTAAAGCCAATTAACATGTCTGCTTCAAATATAAGAAAATTCTTTTTTATTTCAGCTACAGTTTTAGTTTTATTTTCTTTTTTATTAATTAAGGTAGATTCAGGTAAGTGAATTTTGCTAATATGCTTAAATTGTTATTGAACATAATAATCTTAGTCACGCGTTTGCGGTCGAGTGGTTAACACACATACCTTACAAACATAATAATCTTGTTTTCAATTTTTAAAATGTCATTAGTTCATTTCCTTTGTTAGCATTTCTGTGTGTATCCAAATATAGATATATTCTAAATTTTAATCTTAGTTTCAGAAATTTATTACAAAGATGTACATTGGAATTACTATCATTATTTTTGTTATGTCAATGAAGTGACACTTGACATCAAATGATGTTTGGAGATTTTCTTAGATATGAAGTCAACTTAAAATGTTTTATTTAGATATTTCAATTTAAGCTAGAAACTCTAACTAGTAAATTGCTAAGTAATGATTTTTAGTAATGGGCAAAATTAGCAAATTTGGAGGTTTTATTCAAAGAAAAAAAATGTTTTTCAAACTTCACAATGATAAAAAATGTGTGGAAATAAATGTATTACTTTCTAATGGTGTGTGTATTGTATTGTATGGATAAGTTATAATGTTCTTTTCCACTAAATCCACTCAAAAAATATACACTCTCTTTTTTTTCTTTCCAAACACTTTATTTTTTTCATCACCATATATATATATGGTAATCCAGTATTTACCTTGCTATGACGTAATTAGCCTGAGGCACACAACTGTAATTATCCGATATTTGCGTCATCGGAAGAACACATAAACGTTGTCATGGCAACGAAGAGACTGACATGACTAATTCTAGAGATTTGATTTTTTGTTACCTTGCTATGACATCATATATATTCACTTGTTTAATAAAACATCCAACATTTCAACCACTTTATATGTATAGATAAAAAAAAAAAGTTTGGAGAGTAAAGAAGCAACTCCTTAAAAATGACTACAAATAAAGTAATCGATACTTTGGGTGTTTTAAATAAGTAAAAATATATAAGCTGATGGAAAAAACTTTACCTTTCCTATTGCATTTACAAATCCATATAATATTAATATCATGTATGTTTTTTATCACCTTTCCAATGCTTTTTTTACAACCTAATATGACAGTTTCGATTGCCCTAGCAATCTCCTTCAGAACTGAGTGCTGGGGCAATCGAAACTGTCATATTAGGTTGTAAAAAAGCAGTGTAAAAGTAATAAAAAACATAGATAATATGAATATTGTATGTGATGGAAAAAATAAAGTTTTTGGAAAGATAAAATGGAAAGTCTATATTTTTTGATTGGATTTAGGGAAAGAGCATTATATTTTATAACTCATACATATTTGAAAGAAAAAAAAGGAGGTGTGTGTTGTTGTTAAAAAGGGATTTAATGGCAGTGATAATTATAAAATATATATTGTATGGATAAATGTAAAATATTGAAAAAGCTATTTTATACTTTAGTTCTCAAACTTAGATAAGCAGCGAGAAATTAACTTTTCTACTACTATTTGACTTTGCAGTATCATGAAGGAGAAATTGACTTTAATATAAAAACTGATCTGATCTTGTACCCAGCTGAATTTAAATAAACTTTATTATATAAGCGAAAAAACACAGAACATTATATACTTTTTATTTGTTTACATTGTTTTATTTACAGAAATATTTACTACTGCTGATTTGTTTTATATGGTATGAGATTATAAATAATAAATTTTATTGCTTTGATTGTATAATACAATTAGTTTCCATCATCAGATTTTCAATGAAATGGATGGCTGAAGAGTTGTGGGTTGGAGTAGTTGGAAGCCTGTCCATTAAAGTATGAAAATTGGCTATCTCAATATAAAAGTGAGCATTGATTGTATATATGTGTGGAGATAATAATCTGGACCAACTGATGATTGCTGGTTTAGAATGAAATACGTGTATTGGTGATTATTTATCTTTTCAACATGTGTATGATCAGATGGGTCAGCAATATGAGATGGCATGGAGAGTTGAGGGTTGTGTGAAGGTCTGAGTTCGAATCCCTTATATATTACATTATATATGTGCAGGTGTGTTTTAAACCCATACAGTGTATTAATTTATTCGAATAGTGTAAACTCTATGCAAAACATAATCAAAATGTGTTTAATTTATTAACAGAAAAAGGCATTTTGAAATTTTAAATTTTACCGAGGAATAATTTTTAAAACATACTTTCATTTTAAACTAAATGATAATATTTTATCCCGTTGTTTTGTTTTTATAAGCATTTAGTATGTAAATATATTTTAGTAACTTCAATTCTTATAATTGTTTCATGATTTTTAAAAAAAAATATTTTTTCAGTTTAGTATAATTTTATTAAAAAAGAACTTGCACAACTCCAAGACAATTTCATTCTCATTTTAAAAAAAATGAATCGTTTTATTGATATGAATGCATTTTTCAATATTCTCTCTATATAAATAACTAATTCTAAGTTTCATCATAATATTATGTTTAAAACCACTAAATGTCACATGATCACCATTCTTTATCCAAAGCTGCTTACTGATGAAAGCTAGAAACTAGTCTGAGCATATTGTATGAGTTGGCACTAGATGGGAATTTTATGCACATACCTTCTTGTATCTAGCTATTGATTACTCTGGTTTGTACTGAGTGATGCTAGTGTATGGAGAGTTTTGCCTCTGTTTAAACATTATGTATAATTTAGTATTTAATTTAAGATATATATATAAAATGTAATAATAAAATATTCAATTGTTAACAAATGGTATAAGTCTCAAATTTTAAGTTGTATATATACCTTCCATTGCTAAAATACCTACTTTATTTCTCAACCAATCAGTACTGATTTGAGTCATATTTAATTTAAGCAAATTTTGAGTTTCATTTCAAATTATAAACAATTACAAGTAAAATTTACAATATATAGAAAATATTAATGTTTCTCTTTATTTGTTGTTACAGTGGTAATGTTAGGTGTAGCTGATGTAGAAGTTACTCTCTTAAAACAAGAACTTTGAAAATTATTGTGGAATAATATGAAATTCAAATTTGACTGTTATTTATACTGAATGAAATTAATTGGTAAAATACATATAGATACTTTAATTTTGGTCAAAAATATTTAAACTTGATATTTCTGATGAATAATTTTTTTTCTAAATTTGTTTCTATAATCTTAATATTGTCATGATGCACAGTTCAGTATTTATCAATTATCCATTATATGGTGTAATTATTCAGAGATCCACTAGATAATCATAAATTCTATCAAACAAAAATGTAGGCTTTTAGTACATTGTTTACATTTCGATTTGCATGTCTTATTTCATTATGATGTACTTTTCAATTTAGTGAGATGACAATCATTATTGCAATATAATTTAAGTTCACATTTTTGCTCTTGATTAAGAGCTACTTATGTACAATATTGGGCCAAAAGGATATAAATGTTTAAATTCATTTATTGACAGATTTCAGATTATTTAAGTTACATAATATATAATATTGTTTTCATATATTTTTCATAGTAGTATCAATGACCACACACGTTGCTTGATGGCGCTGGTGCTACTCAAAAACAGTTAAATATAAAGTTTCCTGGCAATGACCTTTTAAGAACTAATTGACCTTAAATGTGTTTTTTTTTAAATAACGTTAAAAAAGTAAATATCTTTTCTCTTTAATAATGAAAATACTACCTTCTACCAAAGATTTACTTCGGACTTGCTTAAAAATGATACTTCATATTTAAACAAATGTAATCAGCTAAAAAATAATAAGTGTAAATTATTGTACAGGTCAAAATAGAAAAAGATAAAAAAATAACAAATTTGGATTCATAAAAAGTTGAAAAAAAAAACCAATCTTGTCATAAATGTTATATAATAAAATAGAGTATTACATCACTTAGAAGCATTAATTTATCTACCATTTGTATAAATAATTTGTATGTTTGAATGACCAATATACATTTGTTATCTTAGAAAATGGGCTAATAGGCATACTGATGCAACGTTTTTTTTTACATTACCACCTCATATTTAAAAAGATGGTTTTGGAATTAAAAAAGAATGGATTGATTAAATACTATAATTTTACATATTAATTCAAAATCTTTGAATATGTTAAAACACTATACAAAATTATGATACCAGCATTTCCAAACATATTCAATAGCTAGAAGTAAAATCATATAAAATATGTATACAGAGAAACCATGCACTTATCTTATTCTTATAACATAGTCTTTTAGAAATATAATAAACTGAATTAAAAATAAATATTTAATGAATGTATCAAATTATATGAAAATTGTTAAACTGATGACAATTGGTGTATGTTTGCTCATAAATGTAAACCAATATATATATACACACACACACACAAAAGTTTATTAGGTTAAAACAGCAATTATATGATATGGCAAATCACAAAAAAATAACATTTATAAAATTTTGGTAAAATTTTAATCATTTTAAAAATATTAAAATGGTGAAGAATTTAAGAAGGTCCATTGTTCATGGAAAATAATTTTAAACATCAAAAATTAATTTAAATATTGGATATAATGATTCTATTGAATTACACAAATGGTAAAAAGTGATGTTATTCTTAAAATAAACTATACATATAAGTTTATTTCATTATTGTAATCATTTGGTATGTTTATCTTATAGAATATTAATAAATACATATTGTTTACAATTTCATATTTTTTTATTTTTGTTTTAGCTCCTCATCTAGAAAAGAGGCAAGCACGATTTAAACCCAACAGAAATACATTAAACTGTCTGGAGAGATATTTAGATGAATTTCCTGGTAAGCTTATGATAATATTTTATAATATGGGAAATTATTTTTATCAACAAGTAAATAAGCATCAACCCAGATAATACTTGATGTTTTTTTGATGAATTGTTAAATAGCCTTATTTCAATGAAAAATTTATAAACTTTTGGTAATATATGAATATTAAGATAAAAAATTAAAGTAGCTTGTGGAAAGTTACCAGTTTATATTCAGTTGAATGTGATAACCTTTAGTTTATGTAAAAAAGAATAATAATAATTAAATGATTAATAATTTTTAATTAGTAATATCAAAAAGCCCCAGAACAATTACTCTTTCAAAAGTGTGACTATTTTTTGTTTTTAAACAATGAATTAAAAGAAAAATTGTTCATTTATTGTATTTAATTGTTTTATGTATTGACTATACGGCATATATAAAAATATTTTTCTCAGCTATTTTGTTTTACATTTGTATTTGTCTTTTGTTCTTATTAATACTTTGAAAAATATTTTAAAAAAGGTTAAAATATTGGAAAAATGGGCAATTTCCATATTATTAAAGCTTTTATTCATTTTATAATAAGAAACAATATCTTAAGGGAACATTGTGAAGAAGGGTATAGCTAATTATACAAATTACAATACAAATGTTAATAAAATGTCAAGCTATGGTGGCCAAGTGGTTAGCACAGCTGCCTTACAAGCAGTTGTCCTCGGGTTAACTTACAGCTGCCTTACAAGCAGTTGTCCTCGGGTTAACTTACAGCTGCCTTACAAGCAGTTGTCCCAGGGTTCGTTTCCCAGTGGACGCTTTGACACATAAAAAAAATGTTAATAAAATTAAAATAAAAACAGCAAAACATCAGAAAAAGGTAATTTCCATCCTACCAATTTCTTTATTCACTATATAATAAAAAATTATATCTAAAGAAAATATTGTTTAACCTTATATTCTTAATCATACAAATGAATCAAGTTACAATATAAATGTTATATTTAAAATACAAGTACAGTTTATATACTTTTACACTAAATATAATTAGAGTGGATTTGAACCCAGATGTTCAAGCTTTTTTTTTCTTCAGATTATTTAATAATAATCTTTTTGTCATAATTATGGTTACATATTTTCATAAAATGTGAAGTAATTCATAATTTAATAAAAAAATATGGAAATATATTTGGATATTATGATGGCTTTAAACTTACAAACTACATTAAACATTCATTTTTTCTGACATGTACTATTTTTTACTGTGTTGTAATGGAATTAATCATTACCAAATTGTAAATGCATAAATCCTTCATAATGCATAAATTACTTATGATAATATGTTTTGAAATTGATTAGTCTCCCATGGTCAATTTAATTACAATATGTACAAATCTATTACTTAATCATTTATTAATAGAAACTCATTGTAAATTACCTTAGTGTTGATTTCCTTCCTACATAGATCAAAACTCATAAAAATACGCATCAAAATTTTATCTTCATATTTTAATGTCTTTATATTAATTATGCAACCTGCATTAAACATTATCTATAGTTATGATTTATTAATATCACTTGAATATTTGTTATTTTTGTGCACCAGCATGTTATTGTTTAAAGTTAAACTACTAAACATCACATGATCACTATTTCTTATGCTAGCATATGGATGACAGAAGGGATCCTAAGATCTAAGTGCAGTGCTCTCAGATCCAAAGCTCCTCACTGACAAAGACCACAAACCAGAAACTAATCTGGTGATATTGGATGAGTAGGCACTAGATAGGGATTTTATGAAAAAGCCTTCTGGCATCCATTGATTACTCTGGTTGGCACTGAGTGGCACTGCTGTTTATAGTTCAATGTTTCAGCTCCTCAGTGTATGAAGACTAATCACAATGTATTACAAAATCTTTCACAAAACATAAAAAAGTCCTTTGTAGAAATTAAAACATATGAACATGTTTAAAAATAACACACAACCTACAAAACATATCTTTTTTATTATAAACTACTTTAAAAAAAATTTTCTTTCTAAAATTATTTCTATTTTAAGTTTTGCAAATTTCAATAAAACCTTATTTGTTAATCTACAGCTATTATCAAAATTCTCTCTTTTTAAACAAGCAATTTAAGATATACTTTGATGTTCTTGTATACAATTGTTTTTTAGAAATTGATTATATATATATATATAGCTCTTTCATCACCCTTTGTACAAAGTTTTGCATTCATTAATACCATTAGACATGTTATAAATGGTTTAAATATTGTAATAATATGTAATATTTTTAGTATTGACTTTTCAAATTCAAAATGGCCACCGAGTGCGTACTATATCAGCACCCTTTTTTTTTTAATTAACAGAACTAACACAAATTTAATAATGAAGAGACATTTTATGTTTAGGATAAGGATAATTATCATAATGCTATTTAAATTAATACACTGTACAGGCTTACACACACCTGCACATATATAATGTAATATATAAGGGATTCGAACTCAGACTTTTACACAACACTCAACTCTCCATGTCATTTTATATTGCTGACCCACCTGATCATACACATGTTGAAAAGATAAATAATCACCAATATATGTAAGCTAAATCGGCAATCATCAGTTGGTCCAGATTACTATCTTCACACATATATATAATCAGTGCTTAGCTTTATATTAAGATAACCAATGTTCATACTTTAATGGACAGGCTTGTTAGTGCCAAGGTTGTCATCCATGGTATGGAGAGTTGAGGATCATGTGAAAGTCTAAGTTTGAAACCCTAATATATTACATTTTGCTATTTGTATATAAAATATGAAACAATATTCAAGAATCAATTAAAAATTTAATGGACTTTTATTAAGAACGATTTATAATTCACAGAAACTTCAATCTTACATTAAGATAATCTTTTTTAAAGTATGGGTTTTTAAGTAAATATTATCAAAGTAAAAAAAAATTTTCAGAGATGATTGAACAAGTTTACTAGATTAGCCATTTACTGTGACTTTAATTATTATACAGGCAGTTATGTATCTAATTTTGTTTCTTTGGCTTTTTAGTTATAAGTAAATTGTTGCATACATATGTTGAATGTTATCATAAATCATATTGTATGAAGAGTCAAAATTAACTTAATATAAATATGATAGTGATAAGTAAGGATGGTATCTTTTATTAAAAGTCATATTGCAATCGTATCTGGTCTCTTCAAATTTATTAGAATGTGTTTCATATTATTGGATTGCAACTGATGAATGGATTGTAGTGTGATTATAAAATCTCATAATAAAATTGTGCCCTTTGTTTACTGCAATTTTATGATGAATCAAATTGAATCAATAAATTAATTGCTTGAACCAAAACAGAAAGCATATTTTGCAATATTATGATATGATGCAGTAAGATGTCAAAATTTTTCTGAATTATTAATAACTGTATGATTGCTATAACTCAAACTTTTATCATTTATAAGAGTCAGCTGAATGACAAATCAAAATAAAATGTCAAACAAACATGCTCAACTTGCTATTAATCCTATAATTGCAGCGTCAAAAATAAAATAATTAATGTTAAACAAAATAAATAATTAAAATTTTATTTAACACTGTGAACCAGGTTTCATTATCTGACTGAAATATTATCAAGATGTTTCCTTCTATATTTTTTAAAAAGTATGTTTAATAATATATTGTTATTTAAAAATTTCAAAATAAATTTGTTGCAATTTTTTATTTATTTTCAGAGGATGTTCAGTCAGAAATAGAAACACTATCAGCAGTTCAATACCAAATTACTGAGGAAGAACTAAGTGAAAGACTGCAGCAAATTCTTGACATCTTATGTAGCAATCGCAGTCATATATATGCTGAAATATTTAAATAATAAAACAGTGTTTGATTTATAATTAAAGAAATAACATCCACTAATTATCTGATTATAATTACATACAGAATCTTTTAGAAGTTAATAGTAACATTGGATCACATTTTTGTACATAATGTATAAATTATATTGAGATGTTTAACATTAGTTTGGCATTTATGAATGACAATGTGAATGCCTCTTTATGAAACATTTTTAAAAAGTTTGTAATGATACAATTTTGAAAAATTTGATTTGTAACTTTTTGCTTAATAAATCTTATCTGCTAAACATAATATTTCTGATTATTAATACACTTTATCATATGAAACCACATTTACAACATAGATAGCTAACGATTTTTTTGTAAAATGCTCTTTATTTTGAATACTTTATAAGAAAAAAATGTTTTCAAAATAAACATTTATCAAAGAAGCAGAAAGTCTACAATTAGTATATGAAGTTAATAATATAGAAAATATTTCTAAATTCTAATAAATGACAGCAGAATTGATTGTTTAAAAATTATGCACTTAAATATATTGCACCATTAATGTTTATTTCATGGATTCTATATGTAAATTGAAACATTTCAGTCTAATCCTATAATAAAAATATATACCTGAATTATGTTGTGATAAAATTTATTTACAAACATCTTCTTTTATAGAATACTATATTTCTGATATTCAATTAAACTAATAATAAATCTGTTTAATTGATAACTGTTATCTTTAAATAAATAATTCATAATTTGTATTTTTAATTTATTTGATGTTAAATACATGTCAATGTGTTGGTGGCCTAGTGGTTAGCATAGCTGTTTCCTAAGCAGCTGACCCGGGTTCACTTCCCGGTCTATGCATTTGACACACAAAAAAGATATAAAACAAAGTTTTTTTTTTCTTTTTGTCCCAACAAATTGAAAGATTAAAGTATTTATGTTAGGTAAGTGTAAATCCCTGTAATAATGTGTATGGTTGTTAATTAAGAATTCTTAGGATATACTATAAGCTGTCATACAGTATATTTAATTAATAGTACTAAGTTAATATCACAAAACTATATCCGCATATTATATTGCCTATTAAGTGTGAAAATGTAAAGAATCATTGAATTGGATGCATGTTGAAAACCCATGTATGTGACTAAATAGACATTATAATGTAATGTTCCACTTATGTAAAATATGGATAGAATTTTATGAAAACGTAAGAAGTAATAAGTGAAACGTGTCATAATGAACCCACCTAATAGTATCCTTATTTTATAATTAAAAACTCATGAAAATTTTAAATATTTTATCTTTTACTTTCTGAATGAATTTATTTACAAGTGTAAAAATAATTATTTCATAGTCATATAAACATGTGAGTTAATATAATGAAATTTTTAAATCAGAAAAATTACATAATTTTATTAATTATTTATTTATCTTTGCAATATGTGTGTGATCAGATGGGTCAGCAATATGAGATGACACTGAGAGTAGTGGGTCATGTGAAAGTCTGAGTTCGAATCCTGCATATTACATATATAAATGCAGGTTTAAGCTTGTACAATGTACTAATGAATTTAAACTTTTAAAATTTTTATAGTACATTTTTTATAGATGTTATTAAAATTTTTGACATGTAAAACTTTACACTTCCAATAATATGTTTTAGGTGCTATATTTTATTAATGGATGGTTTACTATTATATATTACTATCTATTTAAAGCTAGTTATAAACAATTTTATCCACCTACATTTGAGCATTTAAAACTTTCATGTTTTTACAACTGTCTTACTACATTATATTCAATATTGTTTGGTCATAAGTGATTTATTGTAGACAATATGCTTCTAAAAATAAATTGTTTAACTTTTGAGATGACTAAACTTAAACATCACATGATCACCATCTCATACTAACACATAATTGTTGTAAACAAAAGCAAAACTCTCCATACAGTAGTGCCACCTTGTGCTAACCAGAGTAATCAATAGATGCCAGAAGGCTTGTGGATGAGTAGGCACTAGATAGGGATTTTATGCACAAGCCTTCTGGCATCTATTGATTACTCTGGTTAGCACAGGGTGACACTACTGTATGGAGAGTTTTGCTTTTGTTTATGACTAAACTTATTGATTATATTATAAAAAAACATTGTTTCATGTAATGGTCTAATGTTTATGTTAATTAATTTGAATATATTTTCGTGCTGATTCTGTAAACAAATTTTCTTTATGAAAATTTTTGAATTAATTATTTTATTTTGTGAATAAACCTCTTATTTGTTTTATTAAGAATTGATTAGAGATAAATGATCTATTTTGACATAACAATCTTGATATTGTTGTAGATACATATCTACACATAATTCAAGCTTATGTATAAGAGTTTCTCCTACTGAAAGTTGGAGCATAGTTGAGCATAATAAGATGCATAACTTAGCAAATATTATATTTTACTGATGTAAAGACATTTTTACTTATCATATAACAAAAGAAAAAAAAATATGCACATGAAATTTTAAATGTGATAACTTCAATAACAGGTGTGTCATAATGATATAGATTAATTGTTTATTCTCTAAAACACTATAATATTATGTTCATGTTAATAAATAATCAAAAATTTGACAAAATAATTTTTAAAAAGCTTTAGGATTTTTTTTTATTGTGAAAGAATATATAAAAGTTCTATGATATAACATCAATGTTGACAATAATTTAATATTAAACAAAGCAAAAACTCTCTCCATACAGTAGTGCCACATTGTGCCAACCAAAGTAATCAATGGATGCCAGAAAGCTTGTGCATAAAATCCCTATCTAGTGCATACTCATCCAACATCCCCAGACTAAATGCAGGTAAGCAATTGCACTTTCATAAACCCTAAATCAATTTGTTTTAGTAGCATACATTTTTGCTTAATAACTGATATTTTCTGTGGTTCTATTACTTATTCACAGATTAATGTGTGGCTCATGGCCTTCAGCAGTTAGAAAATTTAGATTTTAAAACATTGCAAGTTAATGCTTAGGAAATAATCCACCATTGAGATTATAGTCATTATATATGTTTCTGTTATATTATCAACTTATGACCCTATCAAAAAACATATGTTTTTTTTATTATCAGCCAACCTGCTTGCATAGTCATATTGAAGTGAAAACAATTCCACTCTTATATATTATGTTCTTAATGTTTTAACAACTGACAACTAGAAACAATTTTCATATAAACTAATAAAATACCACCTGGTCTATCATATGATTTTAGTTTACATATTGCTGTTTCAGCAGCATACAACTTTTTCACCAGCTCTATGCCATATACTCTATGTTTGAATAAGTAATAGATGCAGATGATAATGCTTAATAATTTGGTATTTTGTGCTTTTGTGTCAAGGCATCCATTCTAGTTTGAATTTCTGTCAGCCATCATTTACCTTTGTTATACTATTAATCTTTCTGCCCAAACTGAAAAACTCATAAATGTTTTTAATCTTAATCACATTACTTGTAAAGCAAGTTCAGCTTCTATATATTATGCTGTATTTAGTTTTTAAAATTTATAGGTTTTTTAATTCTGTGTCCAGAATTTGATGTATGATAGTCTCAGCATGTCCACATACACTGCTCCAAAATTCAATGCACATCACTGATTAAATCCATAGGAATGAAACTAGTTGGTGTATATTAGATAGGACAGTACAAGATGGTGGTTGAGAGGTCAGTGACGGCTGCTTTACAAGCAGTTGTCCCAGGTTAGCAGGTTTGCTTCCCAGCTGATGCTATGACACATGAGGAAAAAAAGATAGATATTTATTAAACATTATTACATGACATTTATTACTTAGTAGATCACTTTCACTGGCATAGAAATGTTGGAATTTTTTGTTGCTATTAATCTGTCAATATAAAAGCTAATATATGTGATAGGTCATGTAATATTTTAATGCAATGGTTTGCAGTTACTTGAGTAAAATAATTTTTTTAATAATCAACTCTTATGCTGTAATGCAATTCAATCACATTTATGTAATCCATTAATGTTCAAAAGGACTTATCAGGTTTAAATATTTTTCATCACATTTTTAATTAACTAATTTTTATAAACAGTGGCTACTTAATATGGTAAATAATATTTGTATTATTTTTATTACCATTATTTTTATCAAAGTATTGAAGTGTTTTAATTTTCTAAATAACGATGATTGGTGATATTCTACCCAGATGCTAATTGCACCACATTCCTAGTAAGAAACAGTGTACACATGATCAGTTCCATTACATTTCCACACATTCACACAGTTTTATATGTAGATATAGATAAAAATAAACCACCTTCATTTTAAAATAAATTTCTCATTCAATGAAAGATCTACACAAAACATTTCAAAAAAAGTAGTACTTTTAGACATTCCATTTGCATAATATTAGTTGTTTATACAATTTTCAAATTTATTTTACTTATTAGATAAAATAAGTTAAATCTTTATTTACATTTTAATATTGACTGTATAATATAAAAAATCTCAAGTTAATTAAATGTAGAATTATTCACAGCATTTTTGCATAATATTGTATAATATTTTTTGAATCAGAAAACTTGGAATTGTACTTACTAAAAACAAAAATTGTCAAAAAATTATTATTCAGTGGACCTACTAACAAATGATGAGAGTTTTGTAGAATTGTATACATTTAAAATGAATATTTGCAATCATATATTTGAATTCTAAGGGAAATGGTAAAGCATTGTTAGCCGAGAGGTCAGCACAGCTGCTTGCAAGCAAGCAGTTGGTTGCACATGCTTTTTGTGGGTTCACCTTCCAGCCGATGCTATGACATATGAAAAAAAAAATTCTATGGGAAATATTTGGAATTAGGATATGGTTTTTTAAAGGAATTATAAAATGATATAAAATGGAGTTTGTACAAAAGTGGTAGGTAATAGACATTTCCTTTTGACTATAGAACTAGTGTAAAAGTTTTTGTGAAATATAAAATATATGTTAGGTTTTTTAAATTTTTTCCATATGATTAAAATGATTTGATAAAAATCAATTTGATCAATTTGGCATTTTTATCACTGATATAATGTACTTAGAAAAAATATATGTGCACTACCAAATTAATAAGTTCAACAACTAAAAAGATTTTAATTTGTGTATATTATATTATTTAATATGGCTTTGAAATATTATTAGCATCATTAATAATATAATATTTTGAGTATATTTTCTAATATTAGTAATAATTTTGATGTTTTAATTTTTAAAACATCCTCCACTTCTACTCTGCTTTATAGCTTTTGACTTTCTAAATTATCAATTTTGGCTTGTTTTGGAAATGAAGCATAGAATTAGTTGAATAAAAAAATAGAATCATAGATCACATGACCCCATTCTTTTAAGCTTGTAAGATATAAATAATGAGCATTGCTAATTGCTCAACAAGCTTTGTAATAAATGCTTAGCCAGACAAAGCATTTAAAATATTTCTGTCAGGAACCCCTCCCCCAAACATCTGACCAGTGGTTTTGTGCTTTGGCACTCCTCAGAGACGCACTGCCTGAATCTACTCTAGTGCCTCTCTGAGGAGTGCCAAAGTACAAAACCATTTGTCAGAGGTTTGGAGAAGGGTTCCTGACAGAGATATTTTAAATGCTTTCTCTGGCTAAGCATTTATCACAAAGCTCATTGAGCAATTAGCAATGCTCATTGTTTAAGCATAAAATTATTTCAGATGGGAGATATAGGTATAATACATTTGTATATGATGGTGGCCATAATATTAACTTCTTCAAAATGAAAATATAAAGAGTTTCTTGTTATGCAAAATAAAAAAATGTTGGTCTTAATTTATAGATATTTATTAAGCAAATGTTTAGCAATATATAACAATAATTAATAATGATTTGATAATTCAAACTGCACTGTTTTTGTTTTTATACTTACATTTTATACAAAATTATAAATTAACATATTATTTAACAACTTTTTAATAACTCAACTTTTTAATATATGAGTTTACAGATAATTTTTAAGGTAAAAAATTCCACAAAATTTTCCCAGGTGCATTGGCATTATATATAAACCATCATTGTTCCAAGTTATCAGCAGTCTGACAAAATTATTCATTTTATGTTCTGTTTTCAATTTTAAGAAAGGATAATGAATACAGATTTAAAAATGAGTGGATAGTACTCAGTTAACTACCAAAATCTGTTGGAAACCTATTTTCCAGAAAAAAATATTTGTTTTGGGAATAGAACTATTTTGTTTCATCTTTTAATTGAATTGAAGACATATTTATGTTATTTAATATAATGAAAAAAGCAAATCCTATTTTACAACTGTTTATGCTATATAAAAGTTGGTCCACTTTCATAATTTTATTATAGTATTAGGCATAACATAAATGTATTTGACCACTGGCATTCAACATGTTTGTATTAATTACAATAAATATTGTTGGGAAAATGTAATATATATATATTCCAGTTGTTATATATATATATATATATATATTCCAGTTGTTAATGTTATATAATCACTGCTTTAACACTCCAACATGGGTTTGATGAGTATTTCATTTTTCAATAAACAAATATTGGACTATTAATCAGTTATATATATATTGTAATGGTAAAAACTCTGGGGGTTACTTGTTGTAATGACACACATCATCATCATGCCCAAGCCAATGACATACATATAAACATTACATATAAAAGGAATGTAAAAGTAATGAGCATGAGAAATGTGAGCATGGGATTACTTTGAGAAATCAAGACAGCTAACTATATTAAGTATAAGCATAATTTCACTACATTATCCAAAAGTAATACTCATTTATCATCATGAATAATCAAAAAATGCAAAATGAATCAATAAGAAAATCAACAGTTCATTTTGTAATTGCATTTGAAATGGGTCGATTATAGAGCAGGCTAATTATTTAGCCCTTGCCAGCTTGAGGCAGATTATTTAAACATTAATTTGTATGCACAAACTTAAGTAATAATCCATTAGAAGATATAACAATAAAAACAATAATGATGGGATATTAAAACATGCTGATAATCATCAATGCTCTGGCTACATAGTACCATTAATGTACTTGGCAACTTTTAACCTAATTTCTATTAAAGACTAACTATATAAAATATAGTGTATGGACATTAAATGATATTCCCTTTGCACCAATCGAGGATCATCATTATCAACTGGAGGCCCATAAACACTAATATAACTCCCTTTTGCATAACAGACCATTATGCATGAATCTAGCTCAGAGAACAGAATCTCTATAACTCTATTGTGAACAAGAGATAATACAACATAGTTCACTGGAATAATTTTAACAATAAAACATCAATTTATTAATAGTAATAAAAAAATGAAATTAACGTCGGAAGAATATGGCTATATACACAAATTAAACCTTCTGATTTTGATTAATATAGCTATCACATTGGAATTTACATATATGTTCCAGTAGATTTATGTAAAATGCTTTTATATTAGCATGCAGACATGTGGTATAATAATTTATGAACATATTTGAAGGGTCATATAATAATAAAAACATTTTTTACATATGTCTACCTGACTCACACTGATATATGCACATAGATGAGCAGTATAATTTATGAACATATTTGAATTGTCATATAGTAATAAACATATAAGATATCTTATTGTGATTTACAAATACCTCATAATGGATTTACATTTTATATATATATATATATATATATATATATCAGCATACAGATGTGCAATAAAACAATTTATTAACATATTTGAATTGTTATAAACCTATAAACAAAATTCATTTTTATAATATATAAGTAATGACTGATTTAACATATATGAGTGTGTGAATGGTAATGTGTACACACATTAATGTTTATATCATATTTTAATTTGTCAAAATAATAAAATTATTAAAATATATTTTTCACAATTAATTCCTTATTGAAAGTATACATAAAATTCACACATACATGTGTATATATAAAAATATGAATTAGTTAATAAATTGTTTGATGGTCCCTCATAAAAGTTTTCTTTTTCTTTTTTTTTTAAAGTAATATCACATCTTTGACAAGTTAATGTTTATTAATTATAAATGTCTGTTTAAAAACAATACTCCAGCACAGTCCTTTGTCTTCTAGAAATACTTTGGGAGTTTACTTTTTATTTTATAGAATATAAAATCATCTATGAACTAATTCTTTATTTTATACTTTTAATTTAAGCAAAAGTTATTTTACTTCTTTTATTTTTAAAGTGTCATTTTTAAAGAATTATTCAAAATAACTCACCAGCTTCAATTTATATACTCTGAATGTAGATAAAATAGCATACATATAACATTCTTTGCATGATGATGGCCCCTCTTGGTAAGCTGGTCCCTTCTAAACAATAGACTAGCTCATTATCATCATTGACAAAGATATAATTTGGTAACTGATGACATTCAATCAAATCCATTTAGCCTAGAATTGGATAAACTTTAGGCAAGACAGCCATTTTTAGTCCACCTTAGGGTTATGGAATACTGGAAGTTGACTCTTTTTCTTCAGGACTTGCTCTCCTTGCCTTTTGTTATATTTTTATGGTAGCTTTGTCCTAGTCTAGCTATTTTTCCACCTTTTTATAGTCAGAGTCAGGTGGAGAAAAATATGTTATCTAAAAATGTTTTCCTATCTTGATTGAAAAAAATTAATCACTTTTTTCAAAATATGTTATACAAGTTTTACTTAAAAAAAGATTTGGAAAATAGATAGTGGAATTTATAGTTATGAGTATATCTATTTTAACATAAAAGCATGCTTGTTTTAATTTTAAAATTAGAATTAATAAAATATTAATTAGTTCTTTTTAAATGTTTAAATTATAATAAAAAAAATTTAAATCAAAAATTATTTAATCCTTAACTGTTTTTCCAGTGATATATAGAAAATAAAAATTTTTTTGTCTATATTTATTTCTACTTTTTCTTTCAACGTTATATATTATAAATGGAATAAATAAAATAGAACATGAATAAAATAGGTTAGGTTACAGTACAATATTCCTAACTCCCTTATAATCAAAACCTTAAATATAGCACATAAACTAAGCTAAGCTAGCCTTAATCACACAAGAAAAGATGATAAAACTAAGAGACATATATGTTCTATCTACAATAATATAGGATAAATTGTAAACAAATCAAGAAGATATTAATAGGATCAATCAGGAACCTATCTTTACTCAGGGAATGATCATGAGGTGAACAAAATGAAATTGTAAACAAAAAAGAGAGGTTGTAACTGAATCAAAGGATACTTAAAACAAATGGCAGACTAAGGAATAAAAATATAGGGAAGATTGAAAGAGATGGATTTTGCAATGAATATACAAATCAGTCTTAAATTACAAATGCATTTCTATATAAAACACAATGATTGATCCATTGTTATGTTTATTTAATATTTTGTGATGCTGTATTCCAACTTATTTTGCAGAAAAAATATTTCTTAAATGTTCACCCTTATGTCTTATTGTAGCTCTTCAATGTATTCTGTCTTCATCTGTATTTTTTTAATAGAAAAGTTACTAGGTATATTTTGTTGAGATAATTTTTTTTAACAAAAAAAGTGGTCTGTCTTTCTTAGGAAAATCAGTCTCATTTCATATTTCTAATCCAGTGAAGATGTGGTTTTATAATAGTGATTTTGTAGTAGTATATCCGAAAAGATAAAAAATATATTGATTGGTTTTATGAACATATTATATTTTTTTAAATATTTTACGAAATATCCTTAAATGATTTTTTCATTATCTTTAAGTGACATTGATAGTGTGTCCAAGTGACACTACCTTAGAAAAGCAACAGCTTTTATGCAATTAATTTATCTGTATCCCAATATCCAAGCCCATCTTCTTATTCAAAAACTAACAACATATTTAAATTTGCCCACATTATCAATTTGATAACTATCTAGGATAAATTCTGCTTATGCTTTCTCTTCAATTGTAGTATAAAAATTGGTTAGACTGAAAGAGGTATAATTATTTAATACTTCCAATTAAGCAAACAAAATTAACATCTAAAAGGTAATGGCAAGTCATGGATTGGAATCTGTAGAAATAGGGTACATTTGTCAATAAGATAAAGGCTAACATATATTGTAATCATATTAACATTTTTATATCCAATTCATCCACACATATCTGATAAGTCAGCTTAACTGTGACTTCTAATTTTGAGCCAATAATAAGTGAATATTCAATTCTCAATCATTATTGGATGTCTAACTGAATTGGTTGTATGAAATTACTTTTATTGTTTTGCGTGACTTACTGCTATGGTAAGATGTTTAGACTTCAATGACTACGGATTGTAATTTCAACTACTTCACTTTAAATAATCAAACTTTTTATGAGCTCTTTTGCAATAAATCATACAATTTTTTAGTACTTTTATTTTTTAATCAAATAATATTACCATCAGCATGGAATTTGAGTTTTCATCATCAGATTTGCAATGATATGGATGGCTGAAAAGTTGGAGGTTGGAGTGGATTGAGGCCTGTCCATTAAAGTATGAAGATTTGCTATCTTAATATAAACTGAGCACTGATTATATATATATATGTGTGTGTGTGTGTGTGTGTGGGAGATGATAATCTGGACCAACTGATGAGTGCAGGTTTAGCACAAAATACGTATATTGATGATTATTTATCTTTTCTATATGTGTATGGTCATGTGTATCAGTTGTATGAGATAGTGTGGATAGTTGAAGGGTGCTTGAAAATCTGAGTTTAATTTCCCTATATTTACAATTAGGCTCCCAGGTTTGTGAAGAGTGCCTGGTTTTCAAATATTTTTAATCAAATAATAAAATTTTCTTGAGGCAATTTCGTATGCTGATGGGAAATTATCCCTTAATTATGTGATTCCATCAGTAATTCCACTACATCTATAATAGTTTGTTCCAAGTACTGTTTTTTGTATATCAAAATTATCGGATAATAGCGAACTACGTTATCCAATCCATGTAAAACAGACATATGCGTATCGGAGTGTGTACATGTATGTATGCTTGCTAACACATACATGTATAAGTCTGTGGATATATGCACTGCTAACAAAAAAAATTAAAATGTAATAAATCAAATTTTTTTTATATTAATTTCAAACTTTTATTTGTTATTTTTCCATCGTTGAATCGCGGATACGGAAGAAATATTGTAGCTATGTGTACAAGTCTTTTTTAAAAGATAGAATTTTTAAAAATGTTTACACCATTATTTTTAAAACTTCTTTATAAATAATATGTCTGATGTCTGTCTTTTACTACATTTTATTTCAGACTAAATTGAATATGATTTAACTGAGCGTTTTGTAAATATGTTTCTAAAATTAAATTTAATGTCGAATCATAACATGACATATTTTTAAAATTTGGCAACTTCTTGGAAAAAAAAAAAAGAAAATTTTCCAGGGATTTGTGCTAAAAAGTTTTAGAAATGACATGTTTGCTTAAATTAAGTTTATCAATAAAATCGATAAAAAAAAAGTATAATAACACATATTAACAATGTTATTTTTATCAGCAAAAAAAAATATTTAATTATCTCTGTAGGATAACTGTATAAATAACTGAATAATTTAATAAAATATTAAATATCATCATCAGAAGAAGAAGCCACTCGCAAAGCCGGATGGTCCTTCCATTGGCGTCAGAATGGGATTTGGGTTTTCATCAGCAGATTTTCAATGATATGGATAGCTGAAAAGTTGGACATTGGAGTAAATTGATGTCTGTCCATTAAAGTATGAAGATTTGCTATCTTAATATAAACTGAGCACTGATTATATATATGTGTGGGAGATGATAATCTGCACCAACTGATGAGTGCTGGTTTAGTATGAAATACCAATATTAGTGATTATTTATCTTTTCTACATGTGTGTGGTCATGTGTATCAGTTATATAATATAGTGTAGATAGATGAAGGGTGCTTGAAAATCTGAGTTTAAATCCCCTATAATTCCAAGAGAAATAAAAGATAGAAAAGAAAAAAAAATATATTAGGGATGAATTAGCAAAGATACCAAGTCATACAACATAGTAAACAACATTGGTCCATTATTCTGTTTATATGATGTTTTGAAATGGTATCTTTAACTTCTGTAGAAAACTTTTCTGATCTATAAGACTTTAACACTATGTCATGATACTTTGATTAAATCTCTTTTCAACCATGCTGCATTTTTTTATAATGACTTTGAGATAACCTTTATGATGTAAATAAAGAAAAAAATCAGGTATTCAAAGTTATCGTCCATCTGACAGTGATATGTTACTTAAAATATATACATAAAGGAAGGGAAAGAATTGCCCCAATTTTTATGAAGGGTAATAATTTACAAATCAGTCTGTATATAATGAGGAATATATTACAAATCCACAAATCTGATTGGGTACATATACCTATATATATTAAAGCATCAAACATCACCTGATCACCATTCTTTATGCGTACACAAACTGTTTTCACAGAGGCAAAACTTTCTATATATTCGTACATCCATTGATTACTCTAGCTTGCACTGAGTGGTGCTACTGTATAGAGTTTTGCCTCTGTAAAAATACCTATATATATTGAATTATTTTCTAATAAAAGGAGTAAATTACTGTCTCCTGGGATGTAAAAGTACTCTATCTTTGTGTATTCATACTTTCAACTTCTGCCACTAAATAATGGAATTCATTGATTTTTTAGATATTTTATCCTCTTTAAGTAGCAGTCAGCTTTGAATTTATTTAACATAAAAAAAATTAGAATTTCAAAAATCTTACACTTTTCACTTTTCAGCAAAAAAAACTTTTATTATTAATTACAGTTTTGACTGTACTTTGCAGTCTTCTTCAGATCTTATTCCCTTTTTTTAATCTTTTCTATCCTTCATTTTACTCTACAAAAATTAGTTAAATCCCCCCAAAAATCACCAATACCCTCACATAATTTCACTTAAAGCTAGTCTGGAGGTATTGGATAGGACAGCACTAATAGGAATCTGCATTTATTAATTACTAAAGATTACAGAAAGTGGTATAAACATGAGAAAGAAAAAAATATGCTGCTGAAAAATTATCTTAGTAACATTTTTGGACTAGTTTAGTTCTTAAATAGATGTATATTATCAATATTATGTATTTAACCGGGCTGGTTAAAGTCATTAGAATTTCAACTGAATTAATATTTGAACTGTAAACTGAGTTGATTAACCCCATCAGTTACAATATCATTTGTGTAATGTAAAGTCTATAGTGGTATATAATACTGCTCTTAAGAAAAGTATTATTTTATGATATAAGTAATGTTCCAAATAAAATTACTATCATTAATGCAATTTATTCCTTCTACTTTGCACACTTGTTAGCAAAAAAACCTTTTACCATATAAATATGCATACACAATATTATGTTTTGACAATTCCGCAGTCTTCTTCAGACCACTTTTACTTTAATTTTTTAAAAGTAAAAAAAAAAACATTTTTAAAAAGTTAAAAAAAAACATTTTTTTACTTTTAAAAATTTAAAGTAAAAGTGGCTCTGAAGAAGACTGCAGAATTGTTGAAACATAAGATTATTTATGCATATTTGTACAATAAAAGATTTTTTGCTAAAAAGTGTTCAAAATAGAGTGGATAAATTGCATTTATATAAGATATTACATAAAAATAAAGGAAGTGGTCAATTTAGTTAAAATTATTTTTATTTAGAAATAAGGAATAATAAAATTACTTCCATTTACTAATCTGAGATCAGTCATTTGCTTTTTTTAAAAAAAAAAAAAAGATCAGTTATTAATAAAGAAATAAATGTAATTATTTATTGTAAGCATTATTTATAATACTTGTATAAAAAAGGTAAAAAAAACAGTCATGCATCACTAAAAATGGTGAAATAGAATTACTTACATTTAGGTTAGAGCAGTATTGCTAAACCTGAAAATGTGGCATCAAATTTATGCTATGTAAGGAAAATTCAAATTAATTGAATTTTTGCAACACTCAAATACAGTTGAAAAATACTTAGACGGATACCTGTTCAATTTATAAATTTCTATGACATTTAAACATATGAACATTTCTAATCATAAACAGATGAAGATCGTATAGAGAAAAGCTTTCATAAAGTATGTTTTTTTAAACAGTATACACTTAGCCAACTTTCGACTATTACAAATCATAGATATAGCATAAATTGAAAAATGGGAGTGGTGTATATATATATATATATATATGCTGTTATTACTAATTTACATAAAATTTAAATATGAAAATTAATCAAGGAGTATGGGCCATCTTTTTAAGAGAGGAATACATGATTCTTTTCTATCGATAACATTTCTGTCATCTTAGATATGCTATACCTCTTTAATTTGTTTAAATTAAAATCACTGCATTCAGTGCATATGATGTTAACAGGTAAAGAAACAAAAGTATGAATAAAAAAAATCAGGTGTGCCACTCTGTGAAAAGATAGCTTATTCTCCCTAATTAAATTTCCTATTTACATTTTAAATAAGTTAGCTATAACAGCATATATGTACAACCAATCCCACTTTCTTATTTATACTATGTCTATGACTTGTAATATTCAAAAGTCAACTAAGCACATACTTTAAAAAAACAAAATGAAATGGCTTTATAAAAGCTTTTCTCTATATGGTCTTTATATATTTATGGTTATGTTAATCTGAGTTAAAGCTTATATTTTTATAATTAACATTTCTACCAGAATATCTTACTGCTTGTAGCTGCTGAGAGTTAATATAAAAATAAAAATCACCATAAATAAGCTATGTAGTCAGTATTTGATAGATTCTTATATAGAAAACTGGAAGTTAGATATAAGTAGCAATTTTTTATATAACAAATAGAATTTGTAAGAAAAAGTGGTCATTATTTTCAAGTTTATTCAATTGATTCTTTGGGAATTTGGCTTATGAATTATCAATTATGTTTTAGGACTTGGTTATTCCATGAATATATATTATAACATGTGTGTATATTGGATGTATATATCATATGCATTAAACAAATAAAATAAAAATGAGAACATTATAATCATCATCGTTCTTTTTATAAATGTAATTAATCATACACTTTTATATATGTTATAAATTTGTAATATTTTATACTACTATTATTACTACCAATTTTAACATATATATTCATTTTATTTATATACTTAAATTTATACAAATAATAAATATAAACATTACATATAAAGCTAAACTAGACAATATATAATTAAAATTACCCCAAATCCAAAATTCAACCAGACCAGTCAAAAAATAATAATAAAACACAACCAAAGGTTTCACTGCTACAAGCAGACTTCTCAAGGGTAAAGAACTACAAAAACTCTACCATATATATAATATTAAACATTACCCACAAATCCATTTACTTCCCATTAACCCTTAATATTAAAAGAACTCTTAAATAAGTTAATTGCTTCAGAATAATAAATTTTCAATAACAAAGATTCTTTAATTCTTCTTTTGATTTCATTTCACTCAAAGAAGACAACCTTAGCTCCATCAAAATTAATAGTGTGACCTGTAAAAAATAATAATTGAATAATTTATTACTTGAAAATTCATAAGAATTTGAGCACTGAAATATCTTGAAAATGGGTATGTTAGCTACAACAATAAACATTCATTGTTATGTGCTTTGAAGATAACGTTGATAATTTAAATTAGTAAATTCATTATATATATATATCAATAATTACAATCTCTGTAGTCAAGTAGCAATATTTCATGTCTATATAAGTATATTGGACCATTAATAAAGGAAGGATTCCATTTTTATTGTTAAAAAGAGGTTGTATTGACAACAGTTTGAAATTGTTGATTGTTATTGATATTGGGATTGTCTAAGTGTTGACTCATTTTAATGATACATATAATAAATTAAGTTTGATGTCTGTATTCTTTTCAAAATATATATAATATTCAAATCAATATATGTATATTAAATTACAGTAAAATTCACATAAATTATAGTTATTTTATTAGAAGTACTTTTTACTATACATCTTTTAGTCTTTATCAACTATATGACATTGAATAATCAAAACAAGATATTCTTTCACAATACCCATAGCTCAATTTAATTTAGTTTTCCCACAATTCTGTTATTTTAACATTTGATGATTGCCGATTCATTAACATATGACAATTTCTTGAAATCAATATAGCCACTTTTATTTTATGTTTATTGTGGCAACATTCAATTTGCATAATTTTAAAATTCAAATTTTAATCAAAATTGTATTATATAAAAACTGATATGTAAATGTGGCTTACAGTATATCGGTGAATCTAAGTGTACATTGGAACTTAGAATAAAAGAGCATATGCTTTTATATAATAGAATTCAAAAAGAGGTTTAAACAATCAGGTAAAGATGTAAATAAACCATCATCACCTGTTATAGTTGATCATAATAAATCTTGTCAATATGGATTTAAATTTGATCATAAAAATATACAAATTGTGCAAATTGAACATTTCCACAATAAACATAAAATAAAACAGACTATCTTGATTTCAAGAAATCATCAAATGTTAATGAATCAGCAATCATCATATGTTAAAACAGAATAGTGGCAGAACTAAATTAAATTAAACTATGGGTATTGTGAAAGGATGTCTCATTTTGATTATTCAATGTTATATAGTTGACAAAGGTTACAAGATGTATAGTCAAAAGTACTTCTAATAAAATAACTATAATTTATGTGAATTTTATTGTATTTTAGTATTTATATATTGATCTGAATATTACACATATATAAGACATATTTTGTGGGTTCATCCATGTTAAAAAATTTAATTATTAATATACCAACATTTTACTTGGTTACACAGGTCATTCACTGGGTGATAAAAGACTTTCTTTTATCACCCAGTGGATGACTTGTGTGACCAAGTCGAAATGTCGGTATATCAATATTTAAATTTTTTAACACGGATGAACCCACGAAATATATCTTTTATATATATGCAACCCGTGAAAATCTTTGTATTAAACATATATATATATAGTCATTCACTTTGAAATCAGGTTTCTTCAATTAGGCAAAATCTTATAAATACATTCATAGATAAAGAAATAGGCCCACTAATTTCAAACATTTAAAAATTATATATAGGAATATATATATATAACACTATGTGATACCACCTTTTATATAACAAATCTATTTCTTCTACTCCACTTCTGCCACCAAGTTTTAGCTTAAATAATTAAGAAATGCCAGATGATAGTGCTTAATAAATTCTTATCCAATCATGAGATGTTTAATGCTAGTCTATCCATATTACCAGACTAACTTCTAGTCAATGGCTCCCATCAGGAATTATATATATATATATATAAATCTCATAAATACACACTTATAGTCAATTAAATTTCTCAGATTTGAGATGCACTTCTCAAAGCGTGAATTCACTTCTCAATTATATTATTCAGTGTAATGTTTCCCAAACCCATCACTATATATGTATTTCATAGAAAATACTCCTATATCAGATAGATTACTTATATGGTTTCCTGAACTTCCACACATAAATTATAGCCAGATTGAATATTTTAGTAATTGATCGCTTATTTATGAGATATGTAACCGTCAATGTATCAATAATCATACATCATAAAAGGTGGGGACAATTTAAATCCTCATTCAATATAACCAATATATATATAGGTGTGTGGGATTTATGCATAAAAGAATCGTTTTATTGATAAATTTTATTCTATTTATTAACTTCAGTTTAACGATATTTTAACACACTATTAAAAACTTCTTTTTTACATATAGAGGGGGAGATACGATTCTGGTTAATTGATTTTATTTTATCCATGTAGAGATTTTTTATTTAAAAAACATTTTTTATTCCTTTACTCTGCATCGACAAAGAATACGAAGAGGACATCAAACTCTTAAGGAAACATAAAATTTAAAAGTATATTATTCAAAAGAACATGCACGATAGCCTCTGGATTATTCAAGAGGTCAATAAACAGAATTTAGCCTCAGCTGCGTCAGCTATATATATAAAATGGTTGTCAGCTATCTTCAAAAACTAATATAGTTTTGTTCTCTTTTTATAAAAGAGGCTGATTTTTGGATTATGAAATATCGATTTTCTCACAAGGCAATTTAAAATTCTAGTCTATTTAGTGTGACACATATGCTGGCTTAGCTTAGGAATGGCCGTGACAGACCAGCTCCAATTTTTCTATTAAAAAGTCTAAGCGTACTTTACTTAAAAATTGCTTGTATATTTGGGCAATACCACCCATATGTTACGTGCTTGGCTAGGTCTCACAAACATTATATTTCTTGAAAAGTTCAGAACAAAAGAAAATCTAAAGCAGTGGTTGTCAAATCCCTAAGGCACTATATAATTGTGGCCACAACTCCATTTTCATCAATATGTAAATTAATGATATGGCCAGTATTTTTTTTTTAAAAAGTACGTTTCACTTCTACAACGATAATCAATAACAAAGTAAAGAATTGAAGACACACATTTTGTTCATAAATGCATTCAAGTACTCACATATATATACATACGTGCGTGTATGTGTATTTACAAAAATAATACAGTTACTTTTATTGGAAAATAACTTTGCCTTTTTTTTTAAAAAAAAAAAAACAGATCATTATTGCTACGAAATTGTTTCCGCTTAGATTTTTAATGCAAACGACTCTCAGATATATTTTTAACAATAATTATAAAACGATAAGCTTTCAGTAAATAAGATGGAATAAGTAATTAAGCTATTCATTTAATATAATGAATGTTTACTATAGTAAATAAAAGAATTTGAACTTACGATTTTCAGTCTATATTCTTCACCTACTTCATCTCAAACAATCGATACACATGACCACACACATATTAAAAAGATAAATGATCGCCATTGATGCCTTTCCATTAAAGATTAAGGAATTATTATCTTAATATAAACCGAGCACTGATTGTGTATGTGTGTGAGAGATTATGATCTGGTCCAACTGATGAGGGCTGGTTCTGTATGAAATACATATATTGGAGTCATTTTATCTTTTTTATGTTATGTGTGTCGGTTGTTTGAGATGGAGTGGAAGAAGTACATACACTGAAAATCCTAAGTTCAAATCCCTCTGTTTAAGATAGAATGAAATTAATACTATTGTTTAGTGGCATCTGCTGCAAGTTTAAATGAATACACATTACGATGTTATGTTTTGTAACGTCTGCATAATCTAAAGACATTTCTTGTAAGTAATTAACTATTATTAATTTTTATATACTATTTGCAAAATTTCAATTTTTAATTTCCATTTTTTCTATTTAACTTTAAAACAACTTTCTTATTTTTTTATACGGTTTTAATCTTAATTTTTCTTTTATATTTTATTCTCTAAAATCCATTAAATTTTTAAATTATGTTCTCTCGTTCATTTTATAAATACATCATAATTTCATCTTCTCATCTTTATCTTTACTAAAACTGTTACGTTCTAATATTCTGTTTCATACTCACAATCACGTGATAAATTAACTCTTTACTTCATTGTCTCTAGACTTCCTATTTTACCCACAAAAATTATTCAATTGTTATCATAAATATCTTCATTTTCAAATATTTTTTTTTATTACATATTTCCAATAAACACACTATTTTTATTTTTATTTTTTTTGTTTCGTAATTTTCTATTTGTTAATTTAACTAATACAGTTTTTTTAGACAACTTATTAACAGAAAATCATAAAGAAAACTTTGTATTACATACTTTCAATAAACAAACCCAATATATATATATATGTTTCTTAATTTGCTATTGTAATTTAACTAATAGCTTTTTTTTAAGACAACTATTAATAGAATATCTTTAAAAAAAACTTTGTAGAGATATCAACCCATAGATGGCGCTAGAGTGCAAAGATATGAATTTATTAATATAGTAAGCATTGATTAGTCATATGGTATTGTGTTAGTATATATAGTCCAATGTCTGATTTTAATTTAGAAATAATACAAATCAAATCATCACTCTTTCGTTATAACAACCACAAAAAATTAAGTCTACTTTTTTTTTTTTTATTATTTTATCATTCCTTCATGAGATAAAACTTACTGTTTAAATGCAGAAAGTACTTACTAAAAATAATAACAAAATCCACAAAGTTCATATTATTGTACTTGCCTGAAAAAGTTCACCACAGTTATTTTGTGTGAAATTTTATGAACACATCACTATTTGTTGAATGTGTTTCATTCTATTACCATGTTTTGCTCATTCTGATGTAGTGGTCATGTGTTTGAGGGGTCACATGTCCATTCTTTAACTACATGCATAATAATTTTGACTTAATTCTTTTAATTATTTTTTATTAATTAAAAATTAATAAAAACATTCATTTTTTTACATTTCCATTTCAAGTTTCTATTTATTTTTTAAATTGTGAGTTAGTGATATTAACGAATAATCCCCTATATGGCTTAATGTAGTGGTAAAGCAGTGGGCTCTGCATGTCAAGGTTTGTAGATTATGACTCTGTTTTGTCTTTCCCATTGCTCAACCTTTTTATGAATTCCCAAGCAATTAATCATTTGATTATTTGTTTTTTTCTATAATAAGTTCTAATTTCAGTCATTTGTTGTTTTCTTCAGAAATATTTTCATAGAGTTTTTATTAAATGGTAAAACAGTGAAATAACAAATATTGATTTATTAATTTTAAAAATATGATAAGATCAGTATTTACTAGGTAATTTGGTAAAGGTCTATATCCATGTATTTTGGGCTGATTCCATTCTTTGATAATGATATTTTTTTAAAAAAGATGTTTTCTAGATCATTTGCAAGAATACTTTGAAAAAAATTTTCAATAAAAAAATAAGAATTTTGTGTAGCTTATTAAATATTTTGGATTATTTTTATACAATAACCATATAATAATTTTTTTTAAAATTAAAGGAATAAATATATACTCTTTGGTTTTATTACTAAAAACAGATGTTAATAAGTTTGATGATAATAATAAAGAAAACTACAGGGAATAAGATGATCATACTTATCCAATATCATTACTCTTCAATTAAGAACTGTGGTAGACTTTTAATGGATTCCAAAAACTATAAAGCAATTTTAATAACTTAAAAAGAATTTTATATGTTTATTAGAGACTGACATTCATTCATTCACATTTTAAAAATAAATTTCCAGCACAAAAGATTATGCTAATTTCTGTAGCTATTCACACAAATTGTTTTCTTTTTTTGCCTACCATTGAATGATAAAAATATATATTCTTTTTATTACAAAGTCATTTATGCAATGTTTGTAAAGTTCAAACATAATTTTTAAAAATGTTTTTTGAATTTGTAAACTTAAATGTGTATAAAATCAAGTCCAATTTATTAAATTTTTGTATAGGATGAAGATTTTATACTGAAATCAAATGTTGAATATTGCCAAAAACTGCTACCAGGGACATCAACAGAAAATGTCACTTTGTTAATAAGTTAAGATGATAAATATAAAAGTCCTTATTTTTTATCATGTTAAATACGAATAAAGAAGTCAGTTATTTATCAAAAAACTGAAATATTATTTACAAAAATTAAAAAAAGGGTATAAATTAATGTGGTCACTCATTATATTTTATAGTTGGTTCACAAATTAAAATGCTATATTGATTATTTTTATTTGTATCTATTGAAGTTGTTATTTTTACAACAATTTAACCTCTAAAATGGTGAGGAAAATTTAGAACCATCATTTTCCATAGTGCACCATCTCTTGTCTATTTTTGGTCATATTTTTTTTTATTTTATTACCAATAAAACTCAAGCTTAATATATATATTACTATTTTAATATTTTTTAAAATCTGCAGATGGCAGTATTTTAGCAAAAAAAAAAAAGATTTTCAGTTATGCAAATGTGATACGACAAAAAGCCAACTGTCCTTATCTTTTTACCTTATATGGTGCTTAAAAGAACTGACTGTCAATACCCTCCATTGTTGAAAAGAAATTTCTGCTAACAACAGAAATCATAAACAATATTTTCTATTCTTCTGTAATAGATTATGGAACATAAAAACATAGATTTTCCATAATTATTTACATTTATAATTCATTTTTACAATATATTAACTAATACAATGTTTATTCTGAAATGTTTAATTTTTTTTTTCCATATGTCATAGCATCGTCCGGGTGGTGAACCCACAACTGTCTGTAACCAAGTACTTGCTTGCAAGGCAGCTGCGATGACCTCCCGGCTAACATCGTTTGACAAATGTTTAATTTTTAGTAGAAGAATAATCAAGAAAAATGAAAATTGTTTGACTGCTGTTTATAAATCAAAGACATTCAGCGACCAAAAATAGCAAACATCCATTTTTCATAATTACTGATATATTTATAATTATTTTTCACAATGTATTGACTAATAATGTGATTAGATTTTTTATTAACAAATTTTAAAAATTTAGAAAAAGAAAAGACTAGAGACATGAATAATCAACATTTCTACTTTTAAGACAACAGAAATTAATGGTGACCCCACAGTTTAATTGGTTGAAAATAAACTGGAATCTATTTAGGAATATCGGATGATAAAACAATGGTTTTTGAATCTCAAGGTTCATGTATCATGACCCTGCTTTCTCTTTTCCACTGTTCAAACTTCTTATGAATTCCACCATTTGATTATTTGTTTTTTTCTATTATAATTTCTAATTCTCTCATTAACAAGCCTGACTGATAACATGGATGTTTATGTCAAAAATCACATTGTACTTCTGTTATCTTAGCTGCTCTTCTATGGCTATCTATAAAGATATTTTCATAAGGTTTTTATTAAAATGGAACCAATATTGATTAATTAATTTAAAAAATATAATAAAATTAGTATTTTCTAGGCAAATTGGTGAAGATTAAAGTCTGTGTATCTCCATGTATTTTATCCTGATTCCAAACATCCAAGTACACTGCTTTCTGATCAAAGTATCCTCACTGATAATAGCCATAAGCTAGAAATAGTCTGAGGATATTGGATAGAAGACAATCAATAGGGATTAAAATGCACAACTATCTATCCTCTATTGATTACTATAATTTTCACTAGGAAGGGGAATATTGTATGGAGAAATTTGCTACTCTTTAAACTCATACTTCTAATAAATCAAGTGGAATATGGTTTCACAAAATTGAATAAAGGTTTTAATACTAAAATAAAATGTTGAACTATTAACATAAATTGCCACTGAATGATAATAGATGAATGAAGAAATACAAAAGAATTAATACGTTTTGGTTTTTTTTTTCATAGAAAATAAATTACTCAGTCATGCAATATAATTTTCAATCCCACTTTTTTTGCATACATTTAGGATTCTTTCTTTTTTAGTAAAATGAATATTTATTAGTAATAATTTGTTTTCAAGTATTTATTTTAATAAAGCCATTCATAAAAATAAAAAAAAAAAAACAAGAGATACCTAACTTAATGAAATCAATTTACCCATATGAACTTACATACATATATACAAATTGCATATATATATATATATATATATATATATATATATATATATATATATATATATATATATATATATAATTATGTAAATAAAGTAAACATATAAAAACAGATGCTAAGAGACAGATTGTATCATCTACCTTTTAAAGAGTTTATTTATATTTTGGAATTTATCAAAAGCTTCAGTTACTTTCTGTTCATCACATGATCACCATTTCCTATGTTTGCTCATAACTGTTATTAAAACAGGCAAAACTCTCCACATAGTAATGCCACCCAGTGCAAGCCAGAGTAACCAATGGATGCCAGAAAGTTTATGCAAAAAATCCCTATCTAGTGCCTACTCATCCAATATCCAAACTAGTCTGGGGATATTGGATGAATAGGCACTAGATAGGGATTTTATGCACAAGCCTTCTGGCATCCATTGATTACTCTATCTTGCACTGGGTGGCACTAGTGCATGGAGAGTTTTGCCTGTTTTACTTCCTGTTCAGTTATATTTAATTTGAGTTATTCATTCTTTATATATATACACCCAGGCCTTGTTTCATGTGGATTTTTTTAATGTGATTTTGAAGTGAAAGCAAATTGACCCGAACAAGATTGTAAGTAAAACTATCAGGTTACTTTCTAATTAAGTAATTATAAATCGATAACTCTGCATATTATATATATATATATATATATTGTACTACAATATTTTTAATGGATGTTTAGATGGAAATCTTAAATATGTAAAGTTATCCATCTAAATCAGCTTAATTAGAAAGCATGTAACTTAGAACAATTGCCCCAGGCCAAGAATCATAGTCAATTGAACAGTCTGATGCATGCATTAGTCTCTAAGTTTATTTTGACCCATGGCCTGGTACAGTTGTTTTAGGTTATGTGCTTTCTAATTAAGTTGATTTAAATGGATAACTCCACACTTTTAAGATTTCCATATATATATATATATATATACTGATGCCAAATTATCAGATTATTTGCATTCATTTTTTAAAATATGTTTTAATAAGTTTATGAAGTTGTTATCAAATTGAATTATAAAAGTGTATTATATATCAAAATGTGCAGCTCACACATCTAAAAATAGTTTATTAAAACTCCTTGTCAGGCAATATATTAAATGATGCATATAATTTTTATATATTTATAGGACATTTTATTTAAAAAATATATGTCTTTGTATAAATAAAACCATGCCATTCACTGTTTCAACACTCACCATAATTGTTTATATGCTACTTCCCCTCTTCACAAAGAAATAAAAATATTAAAATTTGAAAATTAGTTCTGAAAATTTAAATTTTATATGTACACTATATTGTATGATGTAGCAGTAAATTTTTTTAAGAACTTTGATGTTAAGTCTTACCTTTTCATTTTTTTTTTTCACATTTTGCTTCTCAAAAATTTGAAATTTCATTTGAAATTTTTTTAGAGCAACAGCTAGTGGTAATAGCAATTCTGTCAGGTAAAAGAGAATTTGTGAAGGACATACTATAAATAAAAAATATATTTAAAATTCTTTATTTAAAAATATATATTATCTATTCATAAAATAATTAAAAACATTCTAAAAGATCGCATGATCTTCATTTCCTATGCTTACACAAACTGTTAAAGTGGTATGTGATGTGGTGTGCTGTACGGTGGCTTCTCCTTAAATGAAGTCAAGAATCTCTCAGCAATTAAGCCCAGAAAAACCTGTTAACCACTTTATCTTCCATTCCCCACTCTTAAGTTTTTCCATATTCTGCTCCATCCCATTTCCACAACATAATATTTGTCAACTCTATGGCCTTTATATCTAAATCCCCCTTATCTTTTTCCAAACTCAGCATAAAAACCATTAACCCACTTTTCCATAACTTCATTATGTGTACCCTTTCTGTTTTCAAGCATTTACATTCAATTAACAGATGCCTAAAATTTTCTATTCCTTCCTTACAAAATTTACAGACTAAATCCCCCATATTTTTCCATTTACATGTATATTCTCTTGTTGCTAAAGATCCCACTTGAGGCTTAAACAATAAACTACTTTCCTTACTATTATCATATATTAACTCACACCTAATATTTTGTTTATTTCTATATATATTTAAACTATTTTTATTCTCCATATTAGTTTTCCATTTCTCTAATTCCCTATTCTTTATTAATAAATCTATTCTTATATCCCATTCATTACCACTATAACACTCAACAATCCTCCTAACACAATCATTCCATCTTTTGTACAAATATACTGATATAAATTCTTTATCCAAATCTTTTACATATCACATTACTATTCTCATCCATCTTATTGCCTGCCCTTTACTCATAACCCAATTAAATACTATTTTGGCTATTTTTTATTATCCATAAACTGCAATCTACCGAACATTTTCATTTTACTTTTTGCATCTCTCATATGAAAACTTGACCATCCCATTTCTCCTTGAATTGCCTCCCTTACTGTCCATACATCTGCACCCAATGCATGTCTTCCTACTTCCCTTTAAACTTTTTCTAAGTAATTTAATACCCCTTTACTAATATATAATGCATCATTACCATATGTTAACCCTGCTACTGCAACTCTCATATAATTTTAGCTACATCATATTTATTATATGAAAACACTGTTAATTTTTTTATTAATCCCTTTCTTTTCTTTGCTTCATTTATCAATTTTTTCTCCCATTCGTCCAAATAATTTTTCTGATTACTTAAAATAATTCCCAAGTAACTATATCTATTCACGACACTTAACTTAATATCCCTGTACATTAGTGTTACCTAGTGCAAGCCTTAATAATTAATGGTCGCAAAAAAGCTTGTACACAGATGAGTAAGCACTAGTTAAGGATTTTATGCACAAATCTTCTGACATCCATTCACTAATAAGGTTTGCACTGGGTTACCCTTGTGTATGTAAAGTTTGCTATATTTTATAACAATAAAAAACCCCATATTACGATTTTTTTTAAAGGAGTGAGACTGAATAAACATGTGCACCTATATGAATACTTACATACATAAAAATAAATGCTCACTGTATTATTCTAATTTTTTAAAATTATTTTTGTTTGTAATCTTAATTTGTTTTTTTATACAGTAATTTTTGAATTAAGTTGTACCAATGTATGTGTGCATGGGTGTTTTTATACTGCAGTTGAGTGACAAATTATGGATTTCTAAGTCCATAGATCATTATTTTAACTGTCACTTCTGGTGTTTAACCTTTTTATGAATTTCCAAACAATAACATTTGCATATTTTTTATAGGCATGCGTATAAGTATTCTATATGTTAGTGTTTGTGTTCAACAAAGTATTGTACATGTAGAGAATGAAACAATATACCTTAAATTATTTTAATAATCTCCATACTTTATTTTTCTTTTTTATATAAATAAAGATATAATAAAACAAAATATAAACAAGTATTCATTAATTTACGTTATCCACTAAGAGTTTTGAAACCAAATAGCGTCGGTAACCTGTACAGTTTGGTGTAACTGGTAGAGACATCCGTCTTGGCATCAGGAAGTCCTAGGATCGAATCTGGTACTCACAGGTCGGATCCTCGAACCTCTTATGCACTCTGGAGCAATAATGTCATATACCTTTTTTTAATACAGTGGGCTTGACTGTTCATCGTATGTATGAAAATTTATACATACTTATAAGAAAATAGGTTTTATATAATTATTATTCAAAATGAAGATTATATATTCTTTATTATTTTAGCATTCTTATGAATGTAAATTTTAATGTAATATCACTTTTATTAAAATTTTATTTTTGTTAACATCCCGTTATTTACGAGCTTCTATAGGTTTATACATTCATTAAGGTATAATAAAAAATGTCAACTAATATTTACTTAAAATATTTACTGGTAATATATCAATTTTATTACTAAAGCAGAGTAAATTTGCAAAGAAAATATAAAAATTAAAGTATGGCATTAATCTTGTTGATATGTTTGAATAATATCTAAAACAAAGGGGAAAAAAATCAATACCAACTGGAAATGACATCATCATATTCTCTTTATCAGAAATGTATCAACTCAAGTTAAATTATCCTGGCACTCTTCTTCTAACCAATTAACTCTCCATGAAATGATGGACATATTGATGGCCCATTTAGTTCTCAACACGTTTAATCAGATTTAAAAATATAAAAAAATTGCAATTGTTGAATCAAATAAACAGTAAAATATTCTAAATTAGTCGCCGACTGCGAGATTGAGTATTTAAATATTATACAAAGCAAATATTTGAAACTTGACTGAAAAACTGCAGAGTTAGGGGGGAAAAAAATAGCGTGGTTATAGATAATCTGATATAAATAATAAAAGTTATATGTTTAAATGCAAAATATAAATTTGAAATAAAAAAAACAATTATTATTTTATTTAATATTTTTATTGTAGGTCTTGCTATATTTATCTAGTCATAAGGTTGAAATGTACGTTGGGTGGAAATTATTTTCCATTTATAAATAAGTCTAAGCTAATTATTTTAGATTGACGGATTATTACCAATTCAAATAAAAATCTAATTATTTGTCAACAATTAGTTTTCATTAGTTTGAAGTTAGGCCACAAACAATCTGAATTGCTCAGACGGTTGACAATTCCAAGAATAGTTATCATTCTACACTAGAGCCATCTACTGGAAGTTTAAGTAATCAATAACAGGTGGTAGTATAGTTCTTGACAATAATGAAAGAAACTTCTTGGATGCGTTTGATAAATGGTTATGTGATCTGTTGGTCTGATTGACAGTTGCAATGCTACCTTCCACTTTATTGAAGGTGATATTACATTCTTGTAGGAACTGAACTTATGGTTTATTTTTTCATTCTTTTTTTACTATGTATGGTTTGATGTAATGATATGGAGGCAGATTTAGAACTCAACTTTGACCCTTCTGGTTTTTGAACTTCTTATAAACTCATGAGCAATAAACCATTCAATTCTTTATTTGTTTCTTTTATGGTCAGATACTTGGGAGGATATACTACATTCAAGATCTGAAATGGCTGATGGAGGATGACAGTTGTAATCCATTACCGATGCAAATTTTTCTTTAATAATTTACTCATTGTCTATAGTAAAAATTCTGGCCAGCAATCATAGGTTCTCTAGTTAAAAAGGTTTTCTGACTATCTAGGAAAAAATAATTGACTAATTATTAAACATTCTTGTAAGATCATTTATAATAACAGATGTGAATATTTAACAGTCTGAAAAATGGTGCTTTAATAATGTGAATTAGTATTTAAATTTCTTGTACATATATATTACTTTAGTAGGAATCGTGTCAACTAAATTATTCATGCTACTCAACTGACATTTAATTAATTAATTGAATAGAATCACAGTGTTTTACATCACCAGAGGTGTTCATATATCATATGACCTCTCAAACTGTAATCATAAGACTTTTATTCTTATTATTTGAATAAATGCAATTTTAATAAAATGCTAATACCCTAAAAGTAATCTCTTAAAAGCCTATATATAATCATTAACTTCCAAGAGACAGTATCAAATTAATCTTTTTGGATATTAGCTTTTGTCAGTGAGGTTGTTTCATTTCAGATACTTTTGCTTCTTTTAATTGATAAAAACAAATAACTTAAAATTTTAATGACCACAAAGTTTGAATTCAAACCAAATAGTTCTTATAGCTTTACATGTGATGTAATAAATTTTATGCATATTAATAGATCTATCAAACACGATTATGTTAGATATTTATTTCTGAAAGATACAGTCTGTTAAGCAATAGAATCACTTGATTCATCATACAATAATACTGCGCCTCCCCACACTTCCCATAAATCCTTAATAATAATAATAATAATAATAATAATAATAATAATAATAATAATAATAATAATAATAATAATAATCATCATCATAATAATAATAATCCTTAATAATAATAATAATAATAATAATAATAATAATAATAATAATAATAATAATAATAATAATAATAATCATCATCATCATTATTTTAATCACTTCAATATGAAAGCCTTTCCAGATTAATCACTCATGCAAACTTTCTTGTCTCTCTGCCCCATACATTACTATCTCTTGAAATGCAATTTAAAAGTTCAACAGTCTATCTATTATCATTTCTTTTTACAACATATTGAGATCAGCTTCATTTCAACCTGTTAGTTCATTGAATGAAGACAATAATAGCTATTGGCTCTCTCCTCCATATCTTTTACTTTTGACTACATCCATGTTGCTCATAACATACATCTCTATATACTGAATAGTCCAGAAGTCTTTGTATAGCTCTATTATTAAATGTCCAATTTTCAGACTCATATATAAGCATTGGCCAACATATAGACATATTTTTTTAAAAATATTAACACACCAAATTTAAATTATATGATTACTTTTATTTATTATTTATATATCTATATTAATATTCTGACCAAGGAATTTGTAGGTGTAATTTCTAATTTGGTATTATTAGTTGTGACTGTAAAACAAGGATTTTATGATTAGAAGATGATCCATTAAAAACTGATTTCAGTCAAGGCTTTTTCATAATTAAGTATTCAACAAATATCATAGCTATGAGATATTTTTTTAATATGAGGAAAAAATTAAAGATAATTTACTTTTAATTCACTTATCTGAAGTCATAAATACAATTATTGTATTTATTTAGGAATTAAAATAGTTTCACTAAACATTACAGTTATTATCATAATATTTAAAATTGTATATCATTTTTAATATAATCAATTATATAATTCATTATATTGAAGAGCTGTAATTTACAATATATAAATCAGAAAATTTAAAGTATCATTTTCCTAGCTTCTTGTGATATAAAATAATAGCTGATATAGTTCTATGTAATTTAGTGCAGTAATAGATGGGTGGACTCTGCGACTTATGGGGTTCTTGAATTAAGGCTCAACATTTTATGAACTTCTAAAAAATAGATCATATAATTATTTTATTTATGGATAATCAAAAATGGAAATTAATGAAGCCCATTATACTGTTTTTTCATATAAATTGTAATAAATAGTAAAAAATCATATACAACAGTTATATATAATGCAAAACCATAAAACAATACTAGATAAAATCCAAAATTTTACCAAAATCCTTACACAACCATGGTTTCATCTACTACAAATACACCTTCTCAAGTGAAAATCCAACTAAATGAACAAACATATATATACAAACAAACAAACCTTCCCATAATTCATTTCAAACACCAACTTTATCAAGTGAAAATCAATCTAAAGAAACAAACATATATACACAAACAAACAAACCTTCCCATAATTTATTTCAAACACCACCTTCCCTTAAAGGTGATGTTTGAAATGAATTATGGGAAGGTTTGTATATATATATGTTTGTTTCTAGATGAAACCGTGGTTGTGTACGGATTTTGGTAAAATTTTGGATTTTATCCAGTATTGTATTGTTTTATGGTTTTGCATTTTACTTATTACTAGTATAGTGTTAGGCAGTTTTGGTTTTTTAACAGTTATATATATATAATTACACATAAAAAGCTTTTTCAGCTCATGGTTTTGCACCCTTTCTAAATGTTCAGTAGCTATTCTAATATTAGCCAATTATTACTGATAGAACCCCATCTAGTGTTCTATCATGGAAGTAAAATAACAACAATAACATAATAAAACATCAGTAATATATATATATATATTTGTTATATAGAGATTTATTATAACTTCAAGGACTTAACTATATAACATTATTAATATACTGAATAAGTAATATTTATCTATTATGTATATTGTTATGTTTTTTTGAAATTATATTAAATCTGTATATAAAAAAAACATTCTATTTTATTGATGTTTTATTTTGGTGTTATATTTTATTTCCATTATAGAACACTAGATGGTGTTCTATAATGAAGTTATGGAAGAATAAATATGAAAAAAGTGATTATATAGAAAATGGATTATTGGTTTTTATGCTGGGTTTGGGAAAAGATAAGGGGGATTTAGATATAAAGACCATAGAGTTGACAAAAATTATGTTGTGGAAATGTGATGGAGCAGAATATGGGAAAACTTAGATTGGGGAATTGAAAATAAAGTGGCTAACAGATTTGACTTCGTTTAAGGAGAAGCTATAGTACATCACATCACATAACATAATATTAACCTTTTGAATCCTGAGTGGCCATTTTAAAATAGCTGCTTAACATTTGAAAAGGGCACAAAACCATGTGCTGAAAAAGACTTTTTATGTGTAATTGTTATTAATATATATGTAGAATATGAATTTATTATTATTTATTGTATTTGATGTATACTGTAATATAACATCTTGTTTTAAAATAAGAACAGCAAAAGATGTTTTAATACTGTTTTTTTTTATTATTATATTGACTAAGTCTTAATAATAAAAATATTAAAGATGTGAAATCAAGTTAATGAAATTAATGAAGTAAATTGTATTAATATGGGGTAAAATTAAACAAATAAATCAGTATATATGAGTCTCATAGGAAAAGAATGTTTAAAATGGTTATCAGGGTTTCCACCATACAGCCTGTAAGTAAAAAAATTGACTTCATTTAAAGAGAATCCAATTTACATTATATGGATTAAGATCATTGTTACTTGGTATAGGGGCAAGATTGTAAATACCATAAAAAGAAAACAAAAATAGAATAAGATATATTGTTTTCAGATTTTGGGATAGTGAATATTACATATTTATTTTGGAGTTAGAATGTCAAAAATAGATAAGAAAAAATTCTATGGAGATTCGAATAAAAAAATATAAAAATAAAGAAATCTCAAAAGATAAATATTTTTTTTTCTTTATTTCTTTATGAAAGGAATAGAGAATATGAGACAAAAAAATTTGATTTAATGAAGTAGCATTTATTAAAATATGATTGGAGAAGGAAAAAAATGATTTAATTTTAGAAAATGATTTCATAATAAGAAGTAAGAAGTAGATGCATCTGTTGTTATATTTAATAATTTCAGGGAGATATTATGTTTAATTTGAATAGCAGGATATTTGGGGATATCATCCATGCATAGAAACTTCTAACTCTGACAAGAAGCCATTTTAAAATGTTATTAAACAAGACAAAACTCTCCATACAGTAGTGCCACCCTGTGCCAACCAGAGTAATCAATGGATGCCAGAAGGCTTATGCATAAAATTCCTATCTAGTGCCTACTCATCCAATATTCCCAGATTAGTTTCTGGCTTGTGGCCTTCTGGCAGACACTGATTACTCTGGTTGGCAAAGGGTGCCATTATTGTATGGAGAGTTTTGCCTTGTTTAATAACAATTATGTGCTAGTATAAGAGATAGTAATCATATGATGTTTATCATTTTAAAATGTGTTATATAGGAATTTGTACAGACAATTAAAGACAGAGATTGAGGCAAAAAGCAAAAGTAAAATAGTTTGATTTAAAATATGACATATTATTATATCATAATTATAAGGTATAAATAAATTTGATGATAAGCCATCTCCAATCATTGAACATAATACATTTTTTCTACAGTTGCAATACAATTTGACAAATCACTGTGCCATAAATAAATACTTAGTGATACCCTCTTGAGAAAATTAGATGTCAAATTAACAGAAGTACTATTTAGATCTTAATAACATAAATTCATTTTTTCATTTGCTTTTGTCAAAATTCATTTCCATATAATTTTCAACAGGTAAATGAATTTAGATACTTGGGTTGTTTATTGAGTGAGGATAGAAGTGAAGATAAAGTTAGAAAAGAATATGTCTGGTAAAGGAGGCATGTACTAAGAGAAAAAAAAATATTTTGTGGATTTTTGAAGAATTAAGGGGAAAACATATTAAATGCTAAGTGCAGAGTGTGCTAATATATGGTTGTAAAATGTAAACTATGTGTAATAAAATTAGAAATAGATTGAAAGCCTTTGAGTTATAGTTATGGAGAAGGAAAGAAAATTTAGACAAATAAAATGTCAAATGCAGTTTTGAAAAGAGTAAATGGAAAGGGAATATTGATTGAGAAAATTAGAGATAGAAAAAGAAATTAACTGAACATACATTAAGAAGAAAAAATAGTTAAATGAAAGATTTTGGGGAGGAAAGGAGAGTGGAAACAAAAAAAAAAGGATAACAAAGTTTAACCTTGCTAGATAATATTAAATATGAGAAGAGATATGTGAAATTGAAGCGCTGGGCAATGAAGAGAACAAACTGGAGAAAGAGATGAATTTGGGATATGACTGCTCTCTGGAACTGTTCTTATGACAGAATATTATTGGTTAATAATTTTTTCAGCTTCAGGAAAAATAGGGTTAGCACATTTCCTTTTGTTTTACAATTAATTGATTTCAAGTTCATTTTAAAAGAAAAAGGTAAAATAACTTATCTCCACATTGTGATTCACCAGAAAAGTATAATTTGAGAACCATGGGAGAATCAATTGAAATAATAAAAAGATTGAGGGTTTAAATAAATCTGATGAAGCACAATGTATTTTAGCCTTGTGGAAATCATTTATTTTATTTCTTTGTTTTAAAATCAACTTGAAATCAATTAATTAAAAAACAGAAGGAAATATTTTTTTTGTTAATCCACCTATTCTGAATAATCAACCATTAAATATATAATAATGATTGATCTTTACTTCACATTCAATCTCAATCTCATTATTATTTAAAATCTAACAGTTTTTCATTAAAATCTTACTCTTGATAATGATGAATGATATTTCACGGAAACATCAGGAATTTGATAAACAAAATAATACATGGTTTAACCCCTAAAAATATAAAAACTATACTATACATATATCAGATTATATAACAATTAACAACTATAGCGATAATAAATATTTGGTACAAAACAATATTTGTTACTTTGCTGAACCAGGATGAATCAATCTGTAAATTGCATGAAAATAGTGTGATGCAAAATATTAAGCTGTCAATAATGGCATAGACATTCAATAAAGGCACAGACATTCATGATATTTGATATTTTTAGATTAAATAAAAGCAATAATTGTTTGTAGAGAGGGCAATTTGAGTTTATGCAGTGATATTTGGGTGTGACATAATGTTGGGATGAGAGAAGCATTAATAAAATCCCAAAAAATTGCAAAAAATTATATAAGAATTTAAAGTGATATTGTAAAATTGGAAGATAGGTTACTATTGATTTTAGTAAGATAACTGAAACAGCTGACATATCAAGAACTATTTCTATTGAGATATCTATATTATCTGGATGATGACAGAGAAGATTATGATAAAATATCAATTTTGTAATAATCAGGACACATACCTAAATACATATATGAATACCATGAAAAATGAAATTCTTATGAGATGCCAAGCAAATTTCTTATTCTAAACTCAACAACAAATCTGGTTGTATTTGATCTTTCTGGATAAAACTGAAGTCTTATCAAGAAATTTTGGACAACTAAAGGTTGATACATTTATATTTTTTATAACTGGAGCTTATCAACGACAGATCATTGCAAATTTAGGCAATTATAAACTATAAACTTCATCAATAATGCTGGTTGGATGTCTGAATATAGTAATAGAATTGATGATTTTAATTATACCACTGATCACTCTATCTCCATGTTAGGATGTCTGCAGGTTTCATTATGATACCTTGTTAATAGGCAAGCTCTCTAAATAAATATGCTAAATATTAATAATAAACAATAACGCTATTACAGTGAAAAATGGACAACTGAAATATTAAAATATATCCCAAGAAAGTGTAAACGGTCTTAAAAAAACACAAATGTTAAATATTTATATAATATAAAGATGTTGGTTGAAGTGACATGAAGAAATTCTACGATGCAGGAAAACACACACAAAATCTTTATCTTGCTGAAATTCAAAATGATGCTACTCGTATATGAATTTTTATGTAAATCCTGGTATTATACATTTTTTTCCTATTTTTTTAAATTTATATGATGAAATAATAATTTCTTAATGCATCTACTGTTATGGCATATAATAATATATATCGTGTTACAGTAAATAACCTTAAAAAGAGAAAAGGAACGTGATAAATGTTCAATTATTTCTGTATCGTCAATGACCCTTTTTTTCTCTTATTTTGTAGTGAATAGATATAGAAAACTATAAATATTAGTAAAAAAAATTCTTCACTAACTTTAACTATTAATAGCACTAAATTCCATGAATATTTTAATGTATCAGTTTGAAAAAAGACATTCTTTACTATTTTATAATATGTAATTCACTTTTCTTTAACTTTTGAAAACTATCTTTTCCCTTTTTTAAAACGATCTTTTAAGAAATTTACCCTTAGTTAAATGATCTAGAAATATGAAAGAAATGTGAAAAATATTTAAAAAAAAACTAATTTCAAATTTCAATATTTATTTAAAAAACATTATAGATATGTTCAAGATTTTTATTTTTATTAGCGATTCTCTTAATTCAATTCTATACGATGACAACTATCCATCAATTTGGAATGTCAGACATACACTTTCCCATTATGCATGTAATTCATAAACAAATTTTATTCTTTTGTGGTCTAGAAGTATCACATATCTGAATCTCCACATCTATTTTCTATACACTTTTAATATCTTATGAAATATTCAACAATCATTGTGTTATAGATATATATTTCCAAATTTCTTGCTTTTTAGCAGTTTCTCTTATCTCAATTTTACCATATTAGAAATATCCCCTACTGCAGAACTCAGCCTATTTCTATGCATGCATTTTGCAAATGCCATTCACATTATAGATGAACTAGGGTTCAACACCCACAATAACATTGCAATACCTTTCATATTATTTTTAAATAAAATTTAGCATTTCATTGTTGTATATAAAATGATGAATTTGATAGGCTAATTAAAAATTAGTAAACAAATGCAGAAGTCTTTCATATTTCCATTATCTTTTCCAAGATTTAATGAAAATTCCAAAATCCACAGATAGTAGTGAATATAATATATATTACAATATACATAAATACATGCACCATAGGCTTTTTAATATAAATACATATATAATACAAATAAAATGTCTGTTAATTAAAAAACTATTGTAATAACATAAAAATAATAAATATAATGATAATAAACTATTATATATAATCTTTCAATCTGTAGAAGTATTGTTGGTTAATTCCTTAACCTGCCTCAACTGGCATTAAATTCAAATAACAAAATGAAAGCAAAAGTCATCACCTCTTGTCTATTAATAAAATTCACTTTATTCCTATTTATTAAAATTGCCTACTTAATTTTTTTTATGGTCTTTCTCTTCATGAAGAATCTTCACATTTTCAATATCAAATAAATTTATATTTACACATTCTTTCATGATCTAAGAAAACAGGCTATCATTAAATCACTATCATTTTTACTTTTCACATGCTTATATAACAATTCATGCTCCTTTAATCTTTTTTCAATACTGCACCTTGATTCACCTACATAAGATAACACACAGCCACAAAAAATTGATACACAATATTATATCCTCAAAAAATTTCACTTGAGCATTTGAAATAAATGAAATAGATATCCATTTTTTACTAGAAATCTATAACTCATTTTAAATTGACATAAAGTATTATTAATCTGTTCCATTTTGTAACCAACTTCAAGCAATTCTTTGGCAAATATCTCAATATTTTTTTTAATTTACACACTGGTAATGACATAATTTTTCATTACAAAACAAAAAAGATCTAAAACTTGCCATCTTATGCATAATAGATATTTTTGATTTACAAATTATCAATCTTCTTTCCTGCAATGGTTTTATTATTAATTTATAACTTAACATACAATTATCTCTTGCAATAATTAAATCCACATAGTTACTACTTTTGCCCTGTTTCTTTTCAATAGTCTATTTCAAGCCATTCAAATTAATAACTCCTTTACAAGCAAACTTATAGTCTTAGTATTTCTTTACACAAAAACATCATCCACATACATCTTGTAAATTTTAATATCTTTAAAAAAAACACATACTTAAAATACTACTCTTATAAGGAGACAAAAAAAATTGCAAACTTGTGCAACAACAGGCAGACCCATAGGCCAACCTTTTGACATTTTTTAATATCCTTCTTTAAAAAAAGCAACCATGTTATCATCAAAAAATGTTAAGGAATCAATAATAATTTTTATCACATATTTGTAAACACTTTTACTTTTTAATTGCATAAAAATAATTGAACATGCATTAAAAAGTAAAGGTGTTTGCAAATATGTGATAAAATTTATTACTGATTTTTTAAAAGTTTTTGATGATAACATTGTTCCTTCTTTTGAAAGTGAATATTATAAAATGACTAAAGGTTGGCCTATGGGTCTGCTTGTTGTTGCACAAGTTTGCAATTTTGTTTTGTCTACATATGAGAGTAGTATTTTAAATATGTGTTCTTTTAAAGAAATTAAAATTTACAAATAATATGTTGAAGACATTATTGTGTGTGGAAATACTAATACTATAAATTTGCTCGTAGAGAAGTTGAAATAATTTAAATGGCTTGAAATGGATTATTGAAAAGAAACAGAACAAAATTATTAAGTATTTGGATTTAATTATTACAAGAGATAATTATATGTTAAGTTTAAATTAATAATCAAACTATTGCAAAAAGAGGATATATAAATTGTAAACCAAAAGTATCAATTATACATAAGATTGCAAGTTTTAGATCTTGTTTTTGATTCGTAATAAAAATTATATTGTTACCAGTGTCATAAATTAAAAAATAATGAGATATTAGCCAAGGAATTGCTTGAAGTTGGTTATAAGATAGAACAGATTAACAATATTTTATTTCAATTTAAAAGGAGTTATACTATTTTAAAGGAATTAAAGATTGATAGTAAAAAATGGATATCTATTCCATTTATTTCAAATGGTCAAGTGAATTTTTTTAAGGATATATATAAAAATGTATTTAATGTTTCATTTTGTGTTACAACTAATGTTAATAAATTAGTGAATAATTCTAAAAAAGTTATACCTGTCAAGCAGAAAATAATATTGTGTATCAAATTTTTTGTGGATGAATGTTATCATGTATAGTTGAATTGAGGCGCAGTATTGAAAAAAGATTAAAGGAGCATGAATTGTTATACAAGCATGTGAAAAGTAAAACTAATAGTGATTTAATGACTGCTTTAGTTTTCTTGGAGTACGAAAGGACATGTAAATATAAATTTGAGTTTGACATTGAAAGTGTGAAGATTCTTCATGAAGAGAGAAACCATAATAAGAGAAAAAATAAGGAGGCAATTTTAATAAATAGGAATAAAGTGAATTTGATTAATAGGCAACCTGCTAACATTAAAATTTGGGATTCATGGAATTTGAGTTAATGACGTTTGCTTCCATTTTGTTATTTGAATTTAATGGCAGTTTAGGCAGGTTAAGAAATTAACTGAAAGTACTTTTGGAGATTGAAAGACTGTATACAATACTTTATTATATATGTATGATATGGGTGAGTGAACAAACAGGTGTTGCTAACATAATTGAAAGAATTAAGAGACTTAAGTGGAGTTGGGCTAGACATATTGCTAGAAGAAATGATAACAGATGGATAGTTGAAATTGTAAATTGAATTTTAAGAGTTTTTAAAAATTTTAGAGAGATACTCATGTGAGATGGTTGTGTGAAATAAGGATGCTTACTAGGGTGATGTGGAGAAAAGAAGGTAGAGATTAGAGAAAATGGATTGAACTTGGAGAGACTTTAATTCTGCAGTGGATTGATAGTACTTGAAAATTATATATATATATATATATATATATATATATAAACTTTTTTTTTTTTTTTTTTTTTTTTTTTTTTTAAAAAATTTAAAAAAAAAAAAAAAAAAAATAAAAAAAAAAAAAAAAAAAAAACAAAAAAACAACCACCCACCCACAAAAAAAAAAAATGTAGGGAAGAGGAAATGTATTTTTTTTTTATTTGAATTTTTTTTAAAATAAATTAATTAATTAAAAAACATAAATAGAGAGAGAACTATTAAATAATATATATATTTTTTTTTTAAAAAATTTTTTTTCTGAATTAATTATTGTTTTTTTTTGAATAATTATATATATTTTATTATAATTGGAATACAGACATTGATTAATAATTTATATATATATAATTTATTTACACATCTATAATATTTATTTTTAAAGAATTATGCACATTAAATATCACCAAAAATAATTAATTAAAAAATAGAATACACAAATGCAGTGGTAATAAATTTGAGAGAAGAAAGAGATGATAAACATGTGGATGTGTTCACATAATACTTTCTGTTTCTCAAAAAAGACCATATAGGCGTTGGTGGCCTAGTGGTTAGCATAGCTGCCTTCCAAGCAGTGATTCGGGTTCATTTCCCAGTAACACTTTGACATATATAAAAAAGACATTTTTGCTTCATTCCTCTTGGGTGAAACTTTATTGGGATTATAGGCTAATAATGAAGTGAAGTGTGATGAATGATATATGATGGACATTGTAATATAGTGTTGGCTATTAGGTGTTTGACATAGTACCCTTATGATTATTTGAACAGAAAACTTTAGAGCATTATCTGATGCAAATAAAGTAAGTTTTTCCTCTTGCTCTGAAACTTCTGGAAAAATATTTAAAGCAGTCAAAGTTGATAAAGTCTTTATCTTCTCCTCTATTAATAAGCTTGTCAAAACAATGTAATAAGAATTATTTTTATCTCTTTGTAACGTATCAAAATGACCCAACTAGGCGTCTAATTTTTTTATTATTATACATAAGATTTTAATGCTGTGTTTCATTAAAAAAAAAAATATTCGAACGGAAGTTTTTTTTTAATATTCACGTTGCTGATTTTTTAAATCTCTTTATTTGTTATAAATAATTCTTTATGTCTAAATATTCTCCATAAACATCGAAAAATATTTCAAAAGCTGTATTAATAACATTATCATACCCTTGCTGTTTAGGGTTTTGTGCTGCTTGATTTTTTTTTCAAACTCTGGTAAGTTTAGAAATTGTTCACAAATTCACTCTATACAGTATTAGTGAATTCTGATTTTAATTCATCCATTGTTGTCTTTTTTATTTTATTTCATCAAGTGAACATTTATCTGAAAGTTCTATTTTTAAGTAAAAATTAATATGTTAAACTATGTGTGTTTTCTTTTATATTTGTAATGGAGCAATATTAATTTGTGGTTCTCGTTTTGTAGAATTGTAATGTTATCATCCAAGGTAGCAGCAGTTAGTCACTGATAGAAGAGATTAATAATCATTCTCTCATTGCAGATTCGAGCTACCATTTAATAACTATCTGCTGTTCAACTACCTAAAATTGCAAAATACATTAAAGCAAAAGAAGACGATGCGATTTAAAAGAACTGTTTAGTAATAAATATCAGATTTTGTGAATTATATAAAAAAGTGAACAGATATGATTTAAAACCTACAGAAGTATTTTACTTTAAAGGTATAAATATTGGAAGCAAAAGTTATGTGAAATTTATTATAGATAAACAACAATATGAAGATCGATGAAATAGCAAGATTAGATATTCAACTTAATAGAATATAACAAATGCAGATAATTTGGATTTATTTTTCAAATTTCCATTGTAGTGAAAAAGTAAATGATTTTTTTTATAAGTGTACAAAATGCTTTTGGTCATGCCAAACATTTTATAGTTGTCATTAGGAGAATTTAATATTAAAATAGAAAAATGGTTAAAAAATGAATGTGACATGGTAACAGAAATTAATTTATGGGGAAAAAAAATTAAATAATATAAATGCTTTTTTGTAATGTTCTTTCATAGAAAAAACAGACATGAAAACAGAGTTGAACTATTTTAATAAAAATATGTATATATTTCAAGAATGTCAAGTGCTTAATAGATTCAATACAGGAAGAAACTGATTGTTGATGAATGAGATGTGTAACATAGGTTAATGCAAAATTAAAAAGATGAAAGTTTTAAGAAAGATGGTAGCAATAATTTATAACCTACAGAAATGTGATATTAAATACATTTAATGTAGGTCTTGCAAATCTATTTAAAATATTAACAGTCTTTGATATCTCAAACTTAAATAAAACCAATAAAAATGTCTGACTTATTTGGTGCAGTAGACTTTCAACCACAAAATACATGGACACAAGCTAGCTCATTCACTTTCAATGTAAAACATTTTATAAACTTCTGAATGATAAAACATTTGATTATTTGGTTGTGCTTAGTTTGATATAATGATGGTGTAATAGATTAAAAAACTTAAGATGCATGGATTGCAGCCCAGTCCTATTATTTCCATTGTTTCAACATTCCTATGAACACCTAAGTAATAAACCAGTTGATTATTTTTTAAAATAATAACAATACAATTCTAATGACAACTGATATACAGATAGCTACTGCCAACAAAACCAATTTGCCACTATGTTTTTCAAGCTTAAGTAAAGAGACAAGAAAAAATATAAAAACATTTTTAAAAATTTAATGTAGATAAATCAAATATTTGAAGTTCTATAATATTTTATAAAATGATAATAAAATATTTAATTAATTTGCTTAGCATCACATGATCACCCTTATATATGCTTAATAAGCTGTTTATTCAGAGGCTAAACTCTCCATAAAGTAGCACCACTCTGTGCTAGTCTGGGGATATTGGATGAATAGGCATTAGATATGGGTTTTATGCACAAACCTTTTTGCACCCATTGATTACTCTGACTTGCACTGAGTGCTTTGTTTAGTTCATGAGTAGAGTAGCACACTCTAAATTTGAAAGTCCCTAGATTATGGCCTGGTCTAATCCCTTTCAATAGTTGGACTTCTAGAAATCTCTGGACCAATGAGACATTTATTTCATTAATATTGTTACATTATAGTAAAATATAAATGTATTAATTTTATGAATAATGTTAATGTGCTAATACAAAAAAGAGATTGCATTCTGTTGAATAGTTAAATAAATCATTTGCTGGTCATTGCTTTCAACCTGGAGGGGGGGTTCATAATAATAGCACTAGCTTGTCAGTCAAAATATCCACACTACCACACATTGTTTTTCAAATCATATTAATAAGCATATAATAAAACATCATTAATTGTTAACCAATGACATATTATATGTATGTTTATTAATCAGTTTGGATTTAGATATTATGGTGTAACCCAAATTCCTATATGTTTCTGCTGCTTTTAACAAGTTAAAAGAAAGAATATTCCATCACAGGGAAATAATTACTCAACTAAGTTATTTATATACAAAGCTGCTATTTTACCTAATTTATTATATGAAGGTGAGACTTGAATACTCTATCAATGCTATGTAAAAACATTAAAAAATGTTAATTTAAGAATGATCAACAAAATTTAAAAAAAAAAGGCAGGATCACAAAACCAGTCAATATGATCTTCGACTTTCTGGATATAATACTATAGATTCCATTATTGTAAAATCGCTCCCTCATTGAATTGGTCATATGAATTGAATAAACAATGCAATACTTTCTACATGGTTGTTTCATGGTGAGCAGAAATTTGGAGTAAGAGATAGCTTGTTACCTTTATAAATATTATCTCACTAATCATCACATGATCACCATCTCTTATGCTAGCACATAACTTATTAAACAGGCAAAACTCTCCATACAGTAGTGCCACCCTGTGCCAACCAGAGTAATCAATGGGTGCCAGAAAGCACTGATGAAGGCCACAAGCTAGAAATTAGGCTGGGGATATTGAATGAGTAAGCACTAGATGGGAATTTTATGCACAAGCCTCCTGACATTCATTGATTACTCTGGTTGGAACAGAGTGGCACTACTGTATGAAGAGTTTTGCCTGTTAAATATTATCTCAAAGGCATTCTAAAGAAATAAAATGTCAATTGTTGCTATTGGTAAGATATGACCCAGATTAGAATATGTTGGAAAGCTATAATTAGACATCGTGTTGAAGTATTTCAAAAATAAATTTTCTATTGAAAAAAATTAAAGGGCAGCATTGCTATATATCAAATAAATAGGAAAATCGGCCAGCATATTCTATATACGGATGTATTTGGGTTTTATAGGTTAATTTAGATAATTAGAGAACTCATTTCTAGAGCTTTTTTTTTTTACTTTCTGTCCTTAAGATTGGAATGGCCACACTTGTTTACTAAACGATTGAGAGTTATACACACACAGACGCACACATATATATGCATTAACTTTAGTAGATGTAATAATATGATTTTTTTTTTCATTTGTATATATGCATATTTTATTTAGAAAACGAATTAAAAAATATCGGCGTCTATGTATTTAATGCGCGGAGAATTAATTAAAGCTCGAACTTTAAATATATATTAGAAAATCTTCAAATACAAACACATAAAAATATAAAAAAAAAATAAAGCTTTTTTATGTATGCTTTTTACTGGCTGACCAAAGCTTGAGTGAATCATAAAGGAACACTTTTCATTACATAAATAAGTCTTTTTTTTTTTTTTTTAACATGTAAAAAATAAAATTAAGTGAACTATATTTTTGCTGATAAGTGATTTTTTTTTTTTAAAAAATGTATATAAAAAAATTTGATGAAATGTTATAAAAAGTGAGAAAATTAAGTCAGACATTGCAAACTGTCAGATCAATGCATAATTTTCGCTGAAAGTCCCAATTTCATGCAAAAGCTAATATTATGACTCATAACATGCTAACAAATCAGTTGGTGAAACACAAAATAAAACTTTAAAAAAAGTTATATCTGCGTATATATACACACACATTCACGTATGTATATATAATGCTACTTTTGTATTTATATTTTTGTTATATTTTTAGTTTTTTAATATGTGAATAAACTTTTGTGGTGAAGAGAGATTATATCTGTCTACACTATAATCTGAGTTTGAAACGAATGCAAGTAACATTATTTTTAAGAAATTTAGGATATTTTCCACAGACAGATAGCCTGCAGCCAATCCAGATAATTATCCAGAAACATGAATATAAATCATTTCTTGTATAAAAAATAAAACAAGGATAGAAAATCATTTAAATCCTCAACAACAAGGATTTGACAAGTTCTACTGATTATGAATTTTTTCTTTATGAAGGGCTATTGGAGAGATATTTGTCATGCAGTGGAGTTATTTGTTTAGAAAAGTTTTATTTTTTAATATATATATATATTAAAAAAACGTACTAAAACAGAGTTTAATTAAAATTTATCGTATGAAACAGGGGATCTAAACCTTTTTGTGGCGAGGGCACATTCGAGATTGCAAAAATAGTGGCGGGCGCAATCGAATTAAAAAATAAATAAATAAATAAAAACGTATTATGTCCTTTATTATAACATATATTTTATAACATATTTACTGTAACATATATATATTTATTATAAAAGTCAAATTAGTGCGATCTTTGACACTGCATTTCATTTGCTAATTTCTCACAGTTGGGAGTGAAAGATGATAATCCTAATCATAAACAATCATCAAGATTGGCATTAGTAAGTTAAGATCTGATTTTTGATTTTATAATATTCATGGTGGAAAATAAAGATTTGCACAAATATGTGGAACCAAAACAAGATTTGATATTGAAGGCTCCTTTTTTCAAAAGATTATACTTTTTATGGTCAAAAAATTCCAAAAATTTTCATCCCTATCGTGAGATTTTAATATGATGTCATTTTGATAATCTAAAATCTCTTCTTCAATTTTCGATGTTTCTTCTTGAAGAAGTTCTGCTATAGATTTAGCAGTTTCACTAATGACTACTTGTGCAGTACAAGGATTTACAAAATATGTAGTCACAGGTTCGATAATCGTAAATTGCTGAAATCTACTTTCAACCTATTCCAAAAGTTTTTTAAGGTGAGTGATAAATAATGTTAGGTCAAAATTATTTTCACCAATCATTTTTTTAATCCTTGGAAAGTGTACAAAAAATTTTCTTGACAAATAATGTATCCAAAACTGTATTTTGACTTTGAATGCTTTTATAGAGCTAATCATTTCAACTAAATGGTTATTTCCCCCCTGGAGATACAGGTTTAATCTGTTCAATTTTTTACATATGTCAGTTAAAAAAACCAAGTCCATCAACCGTTGTAAGTTATCTAATTGTGGAAACGTTTGATTTTTTGAAATAAGGATTTTTTTTATCTCTTCCAAAAGATCAAAAAATTGGGCAAGTGCTTTGCCTTTACTTAACCATATTATATCTGTATGTAAGATAAGGTCAGCTTGGGAAAATTCATCCTTTTTAACAAGGGCTTTAAATAATCTGTGTGATAAAGGAAAGGATAATATTTGGACACATAATGATTCTTGATGTATGATGCACTGATAACACATAATGTTCAGAAAAGATTATCTTTCTAGAAATAGGAAATGAATCCATTATTGCAGCCCACCATTGCTGGAGCATCATCAGTAATTTATTGCTGCTAATTTGTACAAAGGCATATTAATTTCTGGTGAGTAACTTTTAACAATTTTATAAATAACTTCACCTCGTGTTCACTCTTGCATTGTTAGTAACTTTAATAGTTCTTTTTTCACACTAAAATACCATTCTTCTCATTACTGCCAATTGTGCTGTATCTGATATATCTGTTGATTCATCTAATTGCAATGAGAATATTTACATTCTTCCAAATCATTTTCCAACTGACTTTGTAAATCTGTTGAAATTGCCTGGATTCTTTTTGGTACTTGTATCATTTGAAATCGGTAAATCTTGTATTGTGGAAATATTTTTTTGCTTATTAAAAAATCCTTCATATAATGAATCGGCTCCAATGAGAAATCTTCCTTAATTAGTTCACTTTCAAAAAATGATTTTTTTCATTTTGCCAACAAATGAGAAATTTTAAAGGAAGCAATAGTTGCATTTTTTATGGCTGGTAAAAAATGCTTGCTGGGTAGATAACCCCAATTTTAGTTAATTAAATTTTATTTTTTTTAACTCAGATTTAAGTGGATAATTAACCTCAAAAGAACTGTGATTAGTTTTGTAATGACGTTTGACGTTATGTTTTTTGCCACTGACACAACATTGTTGCATATTAGCCAAATATATTTCTCCTTAGTTTCGATAACGAAGTAGTCTTCTTCTCAATCTTTGTTAAAATGATAGGTTTGTTATTGGGATTACTCATTTTGGAGTGAAATGTTGATATTAAAAAAAAATGGGTGCGTGTACTTATGTATGTGCGTTAGAAGTTATAATTCTTTGGCATGATTAAAAAGTTTCAACATTAGTTTTAGTCATCTCGAATTCTAAGATAAAAACAAAATTATAAATTAAAAACTTTTAAATTAAGAAACAAAAATATTTAAAAATAATAATAAACGACTATGCAAGTAGCAGACGTATGATAATATATTAAATTTTTAAATAAATAAATCAAATAACAATAGATGAATATTAAATTAATTTAAAAATTTTAGTTGTAGACATTTTAAAAATCTTTATGTGCATATTTTTAACTTTTTTTTAATAATAATAATTTAAGTTTTGTTAAAAAATATCAAACTATTGCCGGACGTCTGCTATTTTCAGAATATATAATAATAATAATAATAATAATAATTATTATTATTATTATTATTATTATTATTATTATTATTATTATTATTATTATTATTATTATTATTTATTATTATTATTATTATTATTATTATTATTATTATTATTATTATTATTATTATTATTTTACTAGCAACAAATAATACTTATAGAGAGTTAACCTCAAATCTTGAAACACTTATTGATATTTATGTACAGATATTTTATCATTAAAGAGTAAATAAATAAGGTTATATGAACAACAATATTCCAATATAAAATATTAGTCACTTCTGTCGCTTATGAGAGAATTTAGCTAAAGTTTATATAGAAAATAAACTCTGTTTAATGGCTAATTTCATTATATTTTTTTTGTGTGTGATGGTTCGCATGCGTGTTAAAATTTCATTCTCATCTTTTTTTCCTAAACGCATAAAAAAGTATAACTTAAAAAAAAAACAGAACACATCGATGGCATGTCATGACAACAGTACGAGTTTACAACAACAGCACATGGTGACAACTAATACCATACTACTAATACAACAAAGACAGCAATGGAGGCATGATTATAACAGGCGGTCAGTGTAGCCAGTTTAGTGAATTTCTCACTAACAAGATTTTAAAAATTAAAGTAACCTTTCATTTATTTTCTTTAATTTAATAAATTAAATTTTTTTTATTATTTCAATACTTTTCCATGAGTGCATATAAATAGTTCTGAGGGTGCAAGTGCACCCAAAAGTTCAAGATTGAGAACCCTTAGTTACCAAGTACACCTTAGCCTTTTCACATCATAATTATATATATATATATATATGCAGATATGTATATGTTTAATGGGCTAATATATATATATATATATATATTATTTATATAACGGATTTCCCATTTATTAAACAATTTACATATGTATATAACAACACCACAAGTCTGAACATAAATTTCAAGTATTCTTTATTTTTAATTAATAAACAAATGTTGTTCTAAACAGCAGATATACTTTAATACCTTATAATTTAAGTAACAGATGAGAAAAAATACCCCAACATAATGGATAAAGATCTTGCAATACAGTAGTTAATGTGTCTGCATGTGATGAACATAAACTAGGGTTTAAATTTGAGTTGGATAAATGTTACTTCTTCATAAATTACAAAGGAATTTGGAAGTCATTTTTTCAACAGATGAATTTATAGCAGATCTAGTTAGACATCCATTAGTAATTAGTAAAGGGATATTTATCTATTTATAATAGTAGAATGAAGGTTCTAGAGCAATTTTGAGTCAAATGAATATTATTGTACTATATACAAAGACAAATAGAAATGTATTTAATATGACATGCCCCTTACTATTGATGGGTAGAAGGCCATACTTTTATGAAATCTGTCCATAATTATTAAACGACTACAGTATTTGTTTTATTCAGAGTGGCAGATCATATAGTAAAATAATTTTAAGTGCTCTGTTTAATTAGCATAAAGAAGCAGGGCCAGATTTAAGTATAAGATTAGGGCCGTACAATTTGCAAGGGCCTCAAAAAATTCCTATTTTTTCACAAATGCAATTTTCTTTTAATATATTTGAACATTTTTTCTCCCTGAAATTTCTAATTTTATTAATATTATTTTGTATATAATATTTAAGGTTTTTATTTATTCTAATGTGTTGTAGCCTATTCAAATTGAATAAAATAATCATCTTGATATACCTCAACTTCCATCTATTACTAACTTAGGTCATTTCAATCACTCTCAGTGTAAGCTCTAAATTAAATATATATTAAGTATCTTTTGCCATCACCTGTTAAGAATAAAATATGGATATTAAAATGATGATTTTTTCTCTTTTTTCCCTACATATTTTATATTCAAGAGTGGTGAGCAATTAGTATGGTATTATACGTTATCTATAATATATAAGAAATTATATATATATTATTTTGTATGTTTATAATCTTTCATTTTCTAGCATTTATTTTTGATATTCTGTTTCTAGACAGATGGTGAACTGAACATTTGAAAGTGGATACTAGAAGATAAAAAGAAAACAGCAGCTTGAAGATGAAACTTAAAACATTGCCAAAACTTTACAGATCTTTCACTTTAAAACTGGAAGATGATCCACAAACCTAAGGAGATCAGCAAAGTTCAAAACAATGAGAGTCTATTGACTCTGATACTGAGATCATAGAGTCCGGAATCTCAGTTGATGGAAACATTTAAACTGATCTCAGTGTGAGCATAGTGCTATTGCAAAATTGACATCTACAATTGAAACAATAAAATTTATGAATGTCAGTAATATTGGTCAATGGTGTATCATCACAGTGGACAAATTCTCATACTGGATCTTAAAGAGATCCACCTGAGCGACAGCATTCCACAAACTCTAAACATTTATTCAAACATCAAGTTTAGATATTATTCAAAAAATCTTTTTCAGAACAAAAAAATTAATGGTGATACATACGATCAGGACTGTCTTCTATACCCTCCAAACTGGTTGTATTTATTGCAACTGTAGCACTGGCATCTAATAAATTTTTTGACTAGCAATATTTTTGCAGTCATTTAAAGTCACAAAAACTCTGAAGATCCTAGAAGAGCTTTGTTTACATAGTTGACGTAAAAGCTTGGACTAGCAAAACAAATATAAGAACAGTTTTACTGGAGCAATGTGCTTGAGGATGTTATCACAGTGATGTACACATAGGCAGATTACATGTCTGGCTTTTAGGAGAGAAAAAAAAATGAATCATCAAATAATAACAACTACCTTGGTTTGTTAGAATTGATTGATATAGGTTTGATCCAATTCTTTCCAACCATATAAAACACTATAGAAGCAAAAGATCTATGTCACTTTCATATTTATCAAAGACAGTATATGATGAACTTGGATAGCTTATGGCTATGAATGTAAGATAATTAATTTTGGGTGATGTGAAAAAAACTAATAACTTCAGTTTGTCTGTGAACTCTATGTGAGATCTTTTCCATGTGAATCAACTGTTATAGTAAGGTATGTATCACCTAGTGAAGGTTTAACTGTTGAATGCTTTCTAACTTTTCTAGAGTTGGAAAATCGCAGTGGTAAAATGTATGGTGGGTATGGTGATGTATTATCTAAATAAGAACTCCAAAGTTGATTTTAATAAATGCCAAGGATAATAATATGATAGTGCATCAAATATAACTGGTAAATACAGTGAAGTGCAACAAAAATCATTAAGTTAAATGAACATATATATATATATATATATATATATATATATGTTCATTTAACTTAATGGGTATATATATATATATATATATATATATATATATATATACCCATATGCTGGACATTCACTAAATCTTGTCAGCTGTATTGCTGTAGATTGCTGTTTATATGTAGTAAATATTTTTTGCTGCTGTTCAAGAGCTACACACTTTCTTTTCATATTCTGCAAAGAATTGGTCTGTGATGTTATCTTTCTTGAAAACATTCAAAGTGTTCTAAAAAGACAGTCTGATACTAGGTGGAAAGCATATATCAAAGCAGTGTCAACCATGCTCTAAGACACATATATGCTGATGAGAATGACAAATGGAGAAACTAGAGTTTGTTTTATGCTATATTTATGGAATCATCATCTGGAAAAATTTCACAAAACCAGTCTGGCTCTCCAGGATTCAACGATTGCACTTACTACAAGTGCAAATCTGTATGCATCACTTTTTCACTATGTTAATAGAGACTTAAATGCAACACAACCTGATAATCACTGATTACTCAAACACATAATAATTGATAATAACATAGATCATTATTATTGTTTTATCTGAAACATATATTATATTCCACTCGTTATCACATATAACTTTCATTTATTTTTTTTGTGTATTTATATTCTAACTTTTGTCACTTATAAACACTTTTTTATTATGATTAAGAAATAAAATCGTTTTAACATAAAAAAATAAGTTATTATTTCTATGGATGTTATTCAGATTATTTACTAATTTTAGATTCCTTATCAATTTTTAATATATTTAAAATATTTATACTTAGGAATACATAACAACATAAGACGCTTTTATACCTCAAAGAAGGAATTTTTATGTTATACATCTCAAATAATACTAATTATAATTCAAGCTTAATTTTTAGTTATTTATTTTTTTGCTTCTTTTTTTTTTACATCTTTGAGCGATTGGAAAAACGAAAATATATATATAGTTATAATTATAAATTTATTAAACGCACATTGATTACGTAAGTAATATTTACTGAGGCTATAACTTCGAGAATATGCATGTAAAATACGATATTAGGGATATCTACAGGTGTTTAACCACAAGCTTATGCTATGGAAGAAAAGAGGGGAACCCTTCTTTACTTCAACCTACTTTCTATTTAAATAGGTGAAGCTGAAGCGGTTAGATCTGCGAGTGTGAAGGTATTCAATACTTCACTGATTATATTACTTACATAATCAATCAATGTGCATTTAATAAATTTATAATTACAACTTTAAATTACTGTAATAGATTTCTAACTATAAAATCTTTCCATTGACTTGTAAATCGAAAGATTTAGTGAGTATTAATGTGTAATAAGAAATGTGGACTTAATCAGTGAAGTATTGAATAGCTTCACATTCGCAGATCTAACCGCTTCAGCTTCACCTATTTAAATAGAAAGTAGGTTGAAGTAAAGAAGGGTTCCCCTCTTTTCTTCCATAATGTAAGCTTGTGGTTAAACATCTGTAGAGGTCCCTACTATCGCATTTTACACACATATTCTCAAGGTTATAGCCTCATAAAATATTACATACATAGTTATGTTATATTCATTAAATAATAGCAACAATTATAAAACATAGCCGATATTTTTAAATAATGACATGTATGCTTATATTTCAAAGTGAACAATATAAAAAAGTTAATCATTAAAATAACAAACAGTTCTTCATCTAATCAGATAATATCATTTAGCTGTGACAATTTATCTTGCATTATAAATTTATATGAAAATATCCCAGTGCATATCACTAGATGAAAACCCTCCCAAACATTTTATTCATTCAATAACGCCCTCTATGCATAAATGTAAAGTCTGAATTTCAAATTATTTAAAATTTAGACTTTATATTTATTTATAGAGGGTGCTTCTGAAAAAAACATAACATTTGATAAAAAAAATTGACAGTGCTTTCATATAATAAATATGATGTATCTAAAATTATATAGAAGGCAATGGCAGTAGCAGAGTTAACTTATGGTAATGATGCATTACGTGTTAGTAAAGAGGTATTAGATTATTTAGAAAAAGTACAAAGAGAAGCAGGAAGACAGACATTAGATGTAGATGTGTAGATGGCAAAGGAGATAATTAAAAAAAAAATTGGATCATCAAGTTTTAATGTGAGAGATGCAAAAAGCAAAATAAAAATATGAGAATAGCCAAAATAGTATTTGATTGGGTTATGAGTAAAGGGCAGGTGACAAGATGGGTAAAAAAGGTAGTATAATATGCAGAAGATTTGGCTAAAAAATTTATATCAGTATACTTGCACAAAAGGTTGGAGAATTGTTGAATGTTATAGCGGCAAGGAAGGATAGGCAGTTGGGAGATGGAGAACTAATATGGAGAGTAAAAAGAGTTTATATATATATATATATATATATATTATATATATACATATAGGTTGGAGATATAAATGGAATATTGGGTGAAAGTTAATTTATGATAATAACAAGGAAAGTAGTTTACTGTTTAAGGCTCAAACAGGATCTTTTGCACCAAAGGAATAGACACATAAAGGAAAAATATAGCTGATTTAGTTTGAAAGGTATGCAACTAATTAGATAGTCTGCCTTTACCTATTTGTATTTCTACCTATGTATTTATATGCATCTATTTATTTTATTTTTATATACCTATATTCATATATCAAATAAAACATTGATTTCTTTTATTTTTAAATTTTAAATCTAACCATTATTGCAGAGGACAGTCATCTGTATATAATTATTTATAGAACAAACACACATGAATATGTTATTGGGATAAGTCACAAACTAAATAACCAAAGATTCATTAAAATAAATCACAATGCTTTGTTAAGTGCAATAGTAAACTTTTAGCCTCTGGAATATTAAGGTCCTTGAATTTTGCTGGCACTTAGAGTTCTTGTGAACTCTCAAACGATAAACCCATTACATTATTTTGTTTATTTTATTTATTTAAATGATCTAGTAAATAACTACATTTTTTATATTAAAGCTAATTTATTTTGTCAGAAAAAAATGGCAATATAAATTGTCATTGGTATACATAATAAACCTTAACAAAAGAGCCATTATACTTAATGAATAAACCAGATTGTGAATTAGTAGAAATGGGTAGTTTCCTGGAAACATCAAAGACAAAGGTTATCTCTGTTCACATGGATAAAATCTTATTTCTATTCTTCATTAGAGCAAGTATCCATAGAAAATATTTAATCCAACATATATATATATACAATGATTATTATAAATATAAGTCAACAATAATACTTACAATTTAAATATCAAATTATGTGAAAAGTTCATTTCCTGAACACAGAGACATTTTCCAAACATACTCATATGCTTTATGGCAATACTTAAATTAATTCACATAAAACATAATCCATCTAGATACAAAGTATGATTATGTAAATTGAAAAAGTCAATATATAATAATGTCTGATTAATTTTTTAGATACAACTGTTATACAGCAATGCTGTAGCATATAAGAAAAATTATATATACGTTATAAAATAAGTGGTATTTAACCTGTAATATATATATATATATATATAAAATAAGTGGTATTTAACCTGTAATATATATATATATATATATTGTAAGGCTTCAAGGAAATATGGGATCATACCTGGAAGATCAACTCACCTAAATTGATTAGCCATTAGTAACTGCACAGAAAATTGGGATTTAAAACATGAGGAATTGAAGGAATTGTACTTTTATCCTCAAGTTAAAAAAAAATAAAATTTAATCTCAAAAGGGATGTTCATGATAGATCAATCTGAGAGATAAGCATAGCTAACTAAGTTTACCAGCATTCCCCAAAAGTAATAATCATTAATCATCATAAATGATCCAGCAAAATAAATAAATCAACTGTCCATCTTGTGGCTGGATTAGAAACAATAAAAAATATAAACCAACAATCAATCTGGTGACTGGATTGGAAATGGATCTTCTATAGACCTGGCTAACTATTGAGCCTTTGCCAGCTTGGGTAATTATTTAAACCATAGTTTGGATGCACCAACTAAGTGCTCATCCATAAAAAACTAGAAAATCTAAACAAAAATGCTGGTACATTAAACATGCTGATCATCATCAATGCTTCTGGCTACTTAGTACCATTAATGTACTGGCCAACTATAAATTTAATTTTTAATAAGACTAAACTAAATAAAATGTAATGCATGAAATTTGAAAAACATTCTCTTTGTACCAATCCAGGAATCATCATCATCATATGGATGCCCATACACTAAATATAACCCCTATCCCATATAGCTGTTATGCACAAATCTAGCTCATGAAGCAAGAACTCCATAATTTATTCCTGCAAGTAAGAGGAAAATAAATAAATTATCTTATTATAAATAATCTTTAACAGATTATGGGCTTCCCCTACTTACAAATAACTAATTTTATTGGGATCATTAAAAAAACAACTAAATCCTAGAGTATATGCTATCATGATATAAGGTCACACACACAACACTTCATGAAACAAGAATTGTACAGAATAAAGTAATTAAGACTAGAAAAAGTATTTTTAAAACAATTATTTAATGTCTAATTAATAACAAAAAATGGCATGATAGTAGATAACTTCAAATATCTATTTCATCATAAAAAATAAATAAATATACAATTTGATAAAATTATATTAACCTATCAATTAATTTTTATTTATAGATTAACTTTCAATTCATGAAGTTCTTTTTTTAAAAAATAACTAAGAGTTTTAAACATTTTTAAAAAAAATCAAAGATAGCAATTTTTGACTCTATCCAGAGGGCAAATTGAAAAAAAAACCCATTATATTTATGAAATAAAAAAACAAATTTTCTATTAATAAAAATATACTGTGAACACATAAAAAATGATAATACATCTGGCTGTGACTTTAGTATTGGAGTCCTTTTAAGATGCAGTTTTTTATTCAATTGATCTTCTCCTTGAAGGCTTCTTACACATGGCATTGTTAAAGTATCCTTTTCCTGATCTGTAGCATTTCCAAGTTTTTGAAAAATAGCAAAATTTGTCCATTTGGTTCTCTTGAAATTCCAGGTGAGACAGATGTACTCAGAGAATCATTGATCTTGGTTGAAGGCTAGGTTGCAGACTGCTTAAAGGAGTTTTTACCTTTCCTCCATTTTCTTCCAGTGAAAACAGGTTACATAAAGAAAGGTGATATCTAGTTTTTAGGTGAACGTAGCACCTGGTTTTCATTGTACAAATAATTTTAGTGCTAAACTCATAGTATGCTAAAAGTTAGATACAAAAAACTGCTACTTTATTCAAAATCTGGATATCAGCTAGATTAAGCTTGGTCTGTTCTCTCTTCAACAATTAAGTTAGTAATAATTTCTTGTACTATCTTTTTCAGCAGCAGAATTAAGGTTTGACTGCCTTCTTCAACAGTTAAGTTAGCAATAACTTCTTTCCAGACACTTTGGTTTAGTTACTAAGTCACACCCCCACATATATTATTTTTAGAACAATCTTGCCCACAAGCCAATTACAATCTGTCTTTTTCATTATTATTTTCATGACAACCAATTAAATAAAATTTCATAACTACATTTATTCAACAAATTATTTTCTTAATCATAGATTAAAAACAAGTTAAGAACAAGAATTTAACAACATAAAAATTTTGCCATTCCTTTATAATTAAAAATAAAATCTTGCAAAAAAAACCCAACAAGATAAATAGAGATAAAAAAGGAAAACAACTCAGATAAATTAAAATTTACAAAATTATTAAAATCCTATTTTTGCTCTTCCCTTTTTTTTATTTGTTTAAAAATACACTTAAATATACTTAATGTTTGAGAAAGTTCATACTAGCATATGAAGATTTTATAATTATTGATTTAAATAATGATTCTTTAATAAAAATAAATGTAAGAAATTTAATTATTATTTTTCCCCATTAATAAAATTTTTTTTTTAATTCTTAAATTCTCAAATCTGAGAAAATTCTGCCATTATGTAATTATTTATTTATCTGGTCGCAATATATATATATATATATATATATATAATATATATATATATATATATATATATATATATTCTAACCTTGCTCTTGTGCATCTTCACTTCCAGATAATATATGATATGAAATAAAACGGGTTCTATCTCAGTTAATAATTAATAACTAAAATATTCAGCATTAAAATTAAAATATTTCACTAGCTCAAATTTAAAATACGAATAAGGTTCAGTTTATAAAAATAAATTAAATAAATGTTTAATATTTTCATGAGACTGGAAGTGAAAATACAGGTGACAAGATAGATTACATTGAGCCAATATCCAGCAGGATACTACCTCAATGTAATAAGAACACTATCCCCCCTTTTATTACTATTTCAAATAACAAACTCATAGTATTTTTACAACTTTAATAACTTCTACTCACTAAGCCAAACCAATAATTAAATCTTAATCTTCTATCTGATAATCTAGCTCAATAAAGTAATCTCAGGTTCATAAAGTTTATTCTAAGTTAATTTAAAATTACAGTAGTAAAATATGAGAAGGGATTTTATGTCATAATCTACTACACTGAAACTAATAATAATAAATAACAGTAATAATATTCTTCAATGTTTAACTAATTCTGTATATCTTTTTTTTTTACTATAATTTTATTACCATAATAAAATAATGAAATAATATAATATGATCTTACATCTTCATGTAATGATATAATAAATACATGGTAGCATTTTAATAATCTGACAAACAAAATATGTGTGATAACTGATAGCATATAATTTAATATAATATTGTGATAACTAATTTATGTCCAATAAAATAATGTAAGATTATGATTATTTAATTATAATGAATACCAATAAAATATTTAAAATTCTTAAAATAATTCTCTATTTATCTTTTGTGCAAAATTATATATTTGTTTCAATTATTATACATATATCATGATTTCATGCAGCGATGTGGAGAAATAAATAACTCGGACACAAAATTTTTTAAATAACAAAATTTAACAAAGTTTATTATTAACAACAAATAAATAAACAATTTATTTACACTATTTACAGTGGATATCCTTAACTATTTTACTTTACAGTTTGATCTACCGGGTTATAAAAAAATAATTTATATTTCAATTATATCTTTATTTAGATTTAGGACAAAATTTTAAAAAAATGTTACTATTTGGTTTCTCATTATGGTTAACATATTACAAATATATTTATCTACTTTATTAGCAACAGCATTTTATCCTTAACATTATTAACCTATCTTATTTTAAAAAATTCATACCTAGAAAAACATTCTATAGAAAACAAAATTTTATAATGAGTATGGATTTCTCAAAATATTAAAAAAAATTTCATCTTGCAAAGTCAAAGATGTTACACAAAAATATCCAAAATTCAGTACTAGATTTTAGTATTTAGCACACAATGTTTACTAATCATAATATATTCTTCTTTAAGCCTTACTTTAGTATGATATAAGTGTAATCATCAATATATTTCTGTTAATCAATAAACAAAAAAAAAATACTATGCATATTGTTTACATAATTTACTTTGTACTATTGTATTTTAAAAATATGCAATACTTATTTTCTCTTAAAAAAAATATTAAAGCATTTAAAATTATTATCACTTTAAAGAAAATATCTTTGTTTAGATACTTTATTTTAAAAAAGTTTCTATTTCATTTCCGAAATAAAATTCAAAATATATTCTATGATTCTTTTCTATCCTTAGGATACTTTGGATCTTCAATTTTAAGTTATAACATCCTATTCCTTCTAAGCAAATAAACCAATCTTATACAAAACGATAGCATAACCTAAGTTCTAAATTATTTATCATTTCTCTTAAACATATCTTACTGAATGATGCAGTTACATGAAATAAAGATAGCGAAAATAGATGCATAGGATTAAGGAAGAAAGCTAGAGTATTACTCTTAACATATCTCAAAATCATGGCACAGTGCGAAGAGGTATGACATTTACCTGCCTAATATCCTCTAGTACAGGGACGATGTTAAAGCTATTTCTTCAGCTTTATTAGAACATCAAATATTTAAGGAAATATAAACACTGTCCAAATAAAATGTGTATCAGTCATAGGGCTATGTTAACTATGCTGATAACCACATAAAGACTAAATATTATTTCCATTCCTTATCATATCCTATTTCTTAAAACATCATCTTGGTTTACTGTTCACTAAGTACTTCCAAGCTACTATCTCAACATTATTTCTCAAGATTTTCCACATCTTGCATCAATAAATAACTATCTGCATTTACAAAACAATAAATAAAATTCATTAATAGTTAAACAATCTAGCTGTTCCACAAGAAAAGTCTGCTTACTTCATTATTCTATATGTCTAATCATATACAATCTACTTAGACAATATTTGAATATCCCATAACATGAAAATTTTAAAAGAATCACATAATTATTTGTTATGTTGGATTATATCACTAATAAAAAAAAAATCGTCGTATGCATATTTTTAAATCAATCCTATCTCATAATGTTTTTTAAAATGTTGTATGAAATGCGGTACATATAAGTAAAAAACTTTTACACTTCATTCTTCCAATTTATGGATGATCTAAAGAAAACAAAAAAATATACATTATAAATTATCAATAGTTATTATTATTACCAATAACCTTTATCTAGTCATCATGTTCAGTAGGCTTTTCTTTATCCACTTGAGCATTGTAGATATATAAAAAAAATTCACACCCATACACTTTATATTAAAATATTTTTAGCTAAATTATTAGATTGTTATATTATAAAATTTTAATATTAATAAATTAATGTTTTTATGTTTTTCCTAATCTTAAATAAAAAAAATTAGATTTAAACTAGGTTAACAAAAGAAAAGGAATCAAAACTATAATTACATATTTTCTTGACGATAGTTCCTGATAAGTCTAAAATGTTTATTATTTTCTCTAGAGTTTTTTAAAATGTTCTCCAATTGCGTTAAAGTTTAAAATAAAAATAATTATTAATCCATTTAGTAAAATTTATAGAAAATAATCCTTGGTTTTAATATTTAGGATGATAATTATTAAATCATAATATTAATTAATCCCATGAAGCTTCTTAATCTTTTCTACCAATATTCTCTGCATATCCGATGCATCAATCCATCTAATTTAACTTTAAAAATATTCGATAAACTTTTAAGTACTATTTGTATTTCCATGGATCCATCTTTTATTCAACTATGTGTTCACATTTTTTATATATGTTTCCTTCTTGATACATTTAAACTTTCATTTGGTATTTTTTTATAAATCTCTTTTAAAATAAAAAAAAAAACTTCAAGTACTTTTAAACAAATCTTTTCTAAATACATTTTAAATAATTCTAAGACCGGATATTTTAATATCAAAACGCTTCTGTAACATATTCTCCTGAGTTCTTTCTTTATTTCTTGAAAATATTTTTTAAAAAATGTTACCTTCAGAAAGTATATAACATTTTACTCCTTTGAATATAATATTATATAAAATAATTCATGAAATATAATTGTCTTATTACTCTTTAAAAAATAAATCTTGGATAAACTTATCTAAATAATAATGTGTCTCCAATTTTTCTTTTTTAGACTCCGTATGATGTCCGAGCTGTGGTTTTTTTATGTACCAAAACAGTTCTTTGGTTATGCATTAATAAAGCTGTATCAATAAATATTTCAAATATTTTTTCAGCATTACAACTTATATCCATTTTATTTCTTAGTATATCCATCCTTTATTTCGAAGTTTAGGTTAAATTTTTAGATAATATATGACTGGTAAGTACTTTAAAAATTAGAAAATCATTTCCATGAAGTTTCTAAATTATTATATTTTAACACCCTCTTTTGCAAAAATACTTTTAAAAATTATCAATTAGTTTTTTGCAAATAAAACGATAAGAAAGTACTAAAAAAAAAATTGACTAAAATAAAAAATTTAAAAATACTATCTTTTTGATAGTTATAATTTACTTTTCTCTGGTTTCAATACATTATTAATCTCCCTCTATACCCCCATGCAATTCATATTTATAGTCTGTAAGAATACCTATTCCTATTGGTTAATTCTTACTTTAGCTTGAGAACAAATTTACATATTTTCAACTTATAGCAGAATTATATTTGAAAACAGAAAATTATGACGTAATGAACTTAAAATATTATTTAAAATATTACTTTTGAATAAATTATTATTTTATTAAAACTATTTAAACATTTAAAATAACTTTAACAACCTATTCCATTTATCTATTTTTATTTAAACAAAATATTTAATTTTTTTTATTATAAGTGTATTCGTCTTCATTACATCATTTAAATATGCAATAACGACAATTAACTTAATATTTATTATTATTTGCTTTTATGATATGTAATAATTACATCCAATTCTATAATGCTATTTCAAAATATTTTAAACTTTATTATTAATTCAAACAAGCAGTGTGTGAAAGTATATAGTATACAAGTCACATGATTAATAACTTTGACAGATGATTTTTTTTAATCTATTTCTCTGCCTAGATTTATATAATTGATACACTTATTATATTATATAATATAATTATAAAATTTGAAAGAACAATTTAGAAAATATAGAATTAAATACAATTCTCACCATCATAAAGTTTATTTTTAAAATATACTATATTAATTTTGACTATTAAATATGATTATAAATTTAAACATAGCATTTATTAAATTATCAGTTTTAAACTATTAAAATCGAATTTTTAAATATACTTTTAATTATTTATAGCTGTGTTATTTAATATGGCCAGCTTTTACAACCATATGTAACAGTATTTAAAGCTTTATATAACTATTTTTAAATGATTTTATATACTACGTATTCTCTTTAGCTTCAAATTGTACTTTAAAGATATAATTGACTTAATACAATTACCATATTAAAAGAACATATTCTAAATTTAAAATTTTTTAGTAATTGACTGTTATGAACTATTACTGACCTATAGAAAAGGGCACAATATATATATATATATATATATATTGATATATATATATATACAAAAACATTTCTTAAAAACAAATTGATAGCAAATATAGAAGCTTAATTGAGATGATTAATGTAGAAATCTAATTGTATGATAAGCCAAGAAGAGGTTTAATTAAATTTATGTTTAAGGAATAACTGAAATTTAATTAGTTTGTAATTCAATTAAAAATTACAAACTTTAAGCAAATAAATTTTCAATTTCAGTTTAAAACCACAGATAATAAAATACATAAACATATTTATAAATTTTAAATGGTGAAAGTATGCCAGAAGAATCCTGTAAAACATTTATGACCTACTTAATATTGATAATGCCAATTTTCCAAATTATATAAAGTAGTACTTCACAGTAATGGTAGAATAAAGACCATATTATTTCCCATTAAGTATATATTCTTATGAAATCACAAAGTAAATTATAGGTTAATGTTTTTTTTTAAACTTATAATGTGTATAACAATAAAGTCATCTGTTATTATTGTTATTTTTAACAGTAATAACATTTTATTTTAATTGATGCTCTATGTATTTTGTCTGCAGTGAAAAAATGCTAGACACTGGACCTGATGTCTGTGGATTGTGGTCCAATTCTGCCACTTTTGATAGTTGAATTTTTTATAAACTCTAAAGCAATAAACATTCAATTTTTTTTTATAACAACCAAAAGTTACTAATGATATTTTTATTAACAATGTTGGTAATTTGGATGTAATATATGAAATATCCTAATGCCTTCCTGAGAAATCTAATAGCTAGAAACTGGTCAGGGGATAATTTCTAGATAGAGATTTTGAATGCTTTACCTTGCAGCATTTATAGATAAAGCTTGTTAGAACTATTAGCATGCTCTTTATTTTAATTTCCTTAATTATATTATTACATGTAAATATTTATAAAAAAAATGTGAAAAAATGAAAACTCAATTATATTACAGTAATGTAATTAAATTTCAAAGACTTAAAGTAAGTTCTTATGATCTTTTTTTTAATCTCAAGCTATAAACTAATTGCAATTTTGTTAGCACAAATCCATTGTGTATATACCACACAGTATATAATGGGATTACAATATTTAAAAGGTCAATACAAATATCATAAACAGAGCCAGTCTCTTAAAAAAAGATCTGACAAGAATTATTGGCTTATATATTATTAGGTTAGTGGACCTCTACTTTTTGGGTATCATATACCACCAATAAATATTAAAAATTCTCCATATCACTACCCTTTATAAACATTTTAGCATCAAAATAAAAAAATAGGTAGGCAAATAAAAAAAATATTTACATCAGTTTTATATTATTTGAATAAATTATTTAAATATAAGTTTTCAAAAATATTTTATCTTTCACATACATTTGAAGTAATCACATGCAATTTTATAGACAAAAAATATTTAAATATTATCATGACATAGATTAAGGCCAAACTGAAAACAAACGAAAATGTTAATAGCTTATAATTTTAATTAACATTAATTAAACAACATGAAATGTGCATATCTCTAAACAGTATAATATATTTAAATGAGCACTTTAACAATGTTTAACTAACCAACTAATCAAATTGCCAAAAATATTTTTTTAAATTCTTTGACGTTACATAAAAATATGCAGTCAAACCACTCTACTGAGACAATTGGTTCATGATCTCAATATAAAATACGTCAGTTGGCAACCAGTGCCTGTTTACATTTTGCAACATAATGGATGATTTTTTTTGTATAAATACTAAATCCACGGAAGCATCGATTTTAATGTATAAGTTTGTAGGAGTGGTCTTGGATTTAATATGTATATAGAAAACACATTGAATATTCCGGCATATTATATTAACATAATTGATGAGTGATTGTTATGGGATAACTGATTGGCTGGTTATTTGAACATGATAACAAAGGCAACTAAAATGAATAAAAAGTTGAGACTGCCATTTGGCCACGATATTAAAACATGAGTGCATATCAATTGCTGTAAAAGAATCTTCGAAGTAATTTAATTAGCTGATTAGATAAATGTTATTACGTCATTTTATCAACAAGAAGTCTAGAGAACTTAATATGTATATTGTAAATACTGGGTTAACATTTTTTAAATATATAATTTGTCACTGTATGTTACTGCTTGGTTTTGAATGATTGAAAACTTAAAGAAGTAATAATAAAAAAGTAATTTATTTTATTTTGAATATATGCGAATTTTTTTTAAAATTCAGACTCTATTAAAATTGTTTTCGTACAACTATGTGATTTCTTGATGCTCAAATAATTAATGTGATAATTTAGAGCAATAAATCAAGAATGAGTCCATTCACGGAAGAAATTTTTTTTAAAATTTATTTATTTACTATTGCTAAACATTTATAGATAAGTAAAAAAAAAAAAAGGCAACTATTTTTTTTTTTTTGATGGTGATATAAATTCTATAAAAATAAATATCCAGAGATCAAGATTAAATTTCATCGCATTATTTACAGATTATTTACTTTTAAAGGAAAAAAAATCGCGTCTTTTTTAAAAAAAAAAAACCTATATTTTTTACTATTTAAAATAAAACTTATTTTTCAGACAGTAAAAGCAGTAGCGATTGAATATATATATGTGTGTGATCATTCACATACAAAGAAAATTAAGCCATGGGTAAGAATCTTAAATTCAAATTGGAACAACAAACAAATCGATAGTTCAAAATTTGATAAATCAAAATGAATCTCTAAATCCAATAATGACCACTGCAAATTTAATCTGAACAAAGAAACTTTAGTCTCGTAGAGTGTGTTTGAGAGTGACATAAATTTAATATAGTTTAGATTACTAATCTTTAGTAATAATAAATATCTGAAGTCTTACATACGACAATACAAATTCAAGATAACCCTAACTCGGAAACAGAAGTTAATAATGTAAATATACTTCAATTAAATGAAAATAAATTGTTAAAAAATTCAATGTAAATTTAATCGGACTATAACAAAAAATATATTCATTGGGTTTGAGATTAATATGTAAAAATTGTTATGTTCTAAATTGAATAAATCAGTTGAATATAATAATATTATCATAAATTACAATTACAATGCTCTATAAGAAATTTATAAGATAATAATTAATTATTATATACATGTATACTTATATTCCCGAAGACTTATTAACTAATAATAGTTATCATTCTGGATTGTTATACATTATGTTTTTTTCTTCACTGTTCTAGGCTTTTCTTGATGAATCAGATTCATATAATCACACGATGTAATCGCAGTCCATTTCGAGCATCAATTATGTTGTATATAATTCAATCGCAAGTGTGTAACAGACTTCGTTTATTTCTGCTAGTCAAAGTATGCAATATATATATACTTGCTGTCTGAGTAATTGACTACACCTCTAATTAATTTTATTTTATTGTTTTTAAAAACAGTAACCAGATTAGTTTAATTCTTTATTATATATTAAATTTATGGTTTCTTAACTTGTATTATTTAATATTTTTAATTTATTATTTATTTCTTCAGAAATCCAATTAATGAAATCTAGACCAATATCTCTATTTTTTACTACATACCAACATGTAGCAAAGACGGTATAATAATAAAAAAATTATAAATAAATACTGAGGTACTACGTATATCAATACAAGTTTGTGATAAACAATACTAGCCTGAAAACAGAAGTTAATAATATAAGCACAACTCAATTACAGTTTTTTTAAAAAATGTCTGATTATCCAGATATAAGCGAGTGTTCATTGACTTTATATTATGTTCAATAAATATGATAGCTCATACCATTTTTTATCCTGAAAAAATCATATTTTTACATTGGCACTATTGACTATAAATATATAATCAATATTTAAGCTTGCCTGGTTTTGTGCACTGGTGAGGTGTCAAACTTTGGAGTATAAAGTCACCAGATTGATTTAAGTTCTGGTACTTTGCTTTCAACCTTTTGAACTCTTAAGCAATACATATCATTCAATTACAATTATATGCCCTATATGGTAGTGTCAAATGCTAGTGTGAGAAACTCTTGGATTGAGTGAAGCAACATCACTTCAGTGCTTAATCTTCATTGTACTCTCAAGAAATAACATTTTGTTTATTATTATAAGTCCTGCATGATTTAGTATAATGGGAAAATTGTAAGGGTCTCACATCAATTCTGATCAAAGAATTCTCTGTGCTTGTCATTCTTACAAACTCCCAATCAATAAGTCCATTCAATTTTATTATGTCCTGTGAAATTTACTGCACAGGTAAAGTGTCAAGATGTCTAAGCATAAAGTCCTTAGATTGAACCCAGTTCTAGAATCTTCTAATGTTCATACATTTTATGAACTTCTAAGAAATAAAATCATTTGATTGTTTATTAACTTTTTGGTTAATATTGTGTATCCAAATAGCAATTCTACTTTAAGCATGGTTACTAAGTAAATAAGTAAATAATGAATTACATGTTATGAGTTGGTTAGGCTTGGGTCTTTATTTAAATCAAATAAGATAGTCCATAGAAGCAATTGCATTTAATGCTCATTATATCTTTTTATTAATTAGATGATTGTTTTCAAAATTATTGATAATGCTAGATTAACACTTTCAGTTTAAACTCTGTAATTCATTAGTCAATTGCTGCTTTTTTCTACCAGCTATCTTTGTTGCAATTTTTAAAAGTGTATCATTTATTTTCTTATTAATTTCATTCAAATATGAATCATGTTCAAAATCTACTAATACTTGAAACCAATTTGTAAGTTCTAATTTAAATTCATTACTGTTTCTGAAGATTATGAATATCAACTGTAAATATTGTTTTTTTTTAATGTTTGTCTCTCTAGTTTTGCATTGACACATATCTTACATCTTACTAATTGATAATCACTTCCTGTGTTGAATTTATTAAGACTATTACAATCTTGAAATATGTATTTTCTGTTAGACAAAATATAATCCAATTCTGCCATACCTTCATTTGGATGCTTCCATGTCCATTTCCTTTAAACATTTTTCTCAAAAAAAAAAAAAATTCATAATATAAAGTTTTTCTTTTTCTCCAAACTCCACAAGTCTATGACCTCTTACATTTCTATTACCATAACCAAAATTACCTACAGCATTTTCATCTTTCATTTATTTTTAACACAAAATATGGTCTACTATTTTCTGATGATAATTCATCAGGAAAGTAAAATTGTTCTAAACAGCTTGCAAATAAATAGACAGTTCTGAAAACATTGTTTTCTAGACAACACTAGCCTGTGGGTTAAGACTTACAATTGAATGCATGTGAAAAGTTTAAATGAAGTTTTTTTTTTCTAAAAAATATGTTAGTTCTAGATGTTGTAGATTGTCCAATACATGATTACTAGTACAATGTTATCACCCCAAACTATCAGGAAAAAAATTAATTATCATAAATGTAAATAATTCAAATAAATAATATACAGCACAATTGCACATAATTACAAAGCCTCACTCTAAACTCAGAAGATGATTCAAACTCAGGACTTCTTCTCATCAGCTACCTTACTAGTAGAAAGTTCAAATTTTTGTTTTTAACATCAAAACTTTTGGACTTTTTACATAACATTAATCTCAATTTCTTCATAACAATACTTGTAATCAACTTGGATGAGATTATCCCTTTATTGCTGCTACACATTTTTTAAGTGACTAGGATGATAGAGCAAATATTTATTTTCTTTTTTAATATACTGGCTTAAAAAAATACAGGAACATCTTAGTCACCATTTCACATTCTATCATATTATTAAATTCACTACCTTGTATTATGTGGTGGAGTAGTAGAGAGGTAACTTGTGAAGATGAAGGTCTGTGTATCATGCATCACTTCTTTTACTTCCAGTGTTTGAAATTCTTATAAATTCCTAAACAATAAAATATCCATTGTATATTAAATTCTGTAAATACCAACATGAGAGAACACTTTTTAAATATTACAACCACATTTATTATCATTACTCAATGGTTTCTGAAGTGATGTTTTGTGTTTAATACTTCATTCCCTAACTTTCAATCAATTTCCCTCAATAAACTCAATAACATTAACAATAGGGATCAAGCATTCCATTTTTACATCAGCCACATGGAGTCTTTAGCATTGCCTATGGCTTAGAAAGTAAATACTAACCAATCAACTGTCATCATTAATATATTTTCTTGTTTTATATAATACACTTTACAAACACTCACAGATAAATATTGAAGTAAATATTTTTATCGATTGTTATTATAATTAAGAATTAGAAATGAGGAGATAATGGTTATATAAACAGAAATCATCTTTAACCTTTTGATGTTAAGGTTAATGAGAAAACTTGTTAAGCACCAGGAGTTGCCAATTACTAGTAATTGATAATTTTTTTGGTAACATCAGAAGGTTAAAGGTGTTTTCTGTTTACATAGATATTATTTTCTCATCTATTTTTTATTACATTGTAACCATTTTGCTACTTTGCTATATTAAGCATATGTTTTTTTTAAATAATGATGAATCTCATGTAATTAAATGTTTTACTTTTCTTCCCACATGATAATGTGAAAATTCTAAACAATTTTCTTTTATTATGAAAATTGACAAATATTACATTTTTTAAAATAATAATGTGATTACTTTCTTGAGCTATAAATAATTGTAAAAAAAAAAGAAAATTATAAAATAATGTAAACAAGTTTTTTTTAAACTTCATTTGGTAATTACAATTAATTACTAGTTTTAAGTTTAAGTTTGAAAATGTATTAACTGGTTTTATTTTAATTATGAAACTTTCTCAGACAGAACTCAAGAAATTGTATTTGTGTTTTTCGCCCTCTGCTGAAGAATTTTGTGAAAAATTTTTTTTTACAGCTTTAAAATTTATGTATATTTTTTTCTAACATTTTAATTGTAAAAAAATTCAAAAAGTGGCAGGAAAATTTAATATGTAAGTCTTCAAAGTTTTTTAAATTCCACACTGATGGGTCCAGGTCATTTTCTCTCATATATATCTTTATTATATGAAAAATATTTATCTATATTAAATAATTACATTTTGAATTACAAGTGTCAATTAACTCAATCCACATCTTTACACCATCCCTTAGATAAATGTAGTAATGCCTATTATTAATCATTTATTGTTAAAATAAATTTAACAATAAATTTGTTAAACAAATAATTATATTTTCATAAAAATATTATTCAAATGAAAGGTCTCATATTTAAAAGTTAAATACTGCAAATTTAACCTCATTTAATTATAAAACTTAGCCATGAAAAAATTATTTAATCAATAACAGAGAGACTAATTATTTTTTTATATGTGCCAGCTATTTAAAAAAATCAAAGGCTAATACATATATATTAATATATCTGGTACAAAATGTGAACCTGCCACTGAAGTTAAACTTGAGTCATAAGCATGGTAAATAGATGCACCATCGAAACAATTGGTTTAATTTATTAGATACGTTTTGAATTAAACTGGGTGATTTCATTGTTGTTAAGGTATTATAGAATTCCCTTTGAAACATGTAACAAAAATATTTATTAAATGTTTTTATTAGTCATTTATTAAACTAGAGATTATTCACATAATGAATAGCATTTCTGAAGTCTAATTTTCACTACACCTCTCTCAAACAAATTAAAGACTGGTTTCTATCAACTTTTAACCTCTTAATCATAAGCATATGATCAAAGATGTAAAACATATATTTATTTTTCATGTTTTTGGGCTTATGTGTATGATTACAACCCTCCACAAGGTGTTAAAAGTTGATAAAAACAAGTCCTTAACTTGTATGAGAGTAGTATAATCAAAATTGCATTATAAAATTTTATACATCACATGATCACCATCTCTTATACTAGCACATAATTGTTGTAAACAAAGGCAAAACTCTCCATACAGTAGTGCCACCCTGTGCCAACCAGAGTAACCAATGTATGCCAGAAGGCTTATGCATAAAATCCCTATCTAGTGCCTACTCATCCAATATCCCCAGACTAGTTTACTCTGGTTGGCACAGGGAGGCACTACTGTATGGAGAGTTTTGCCTTTGTTTACAACAATTATGTGCTAGTATAAGAGATGGTGATCATGTGATGTTTAGTGGTTTAACACCAATCCTGCCTAATAGGATTGTGGTGGCTATGGTTGTTTAAGAGCCAAAGACACCAAAATGTATGGGTGCTGAATTCAGTTCAGACACATATGACTACATAAGCTATTGAGCTTAGATTGTAAATATTGTGTTTTCAATTTCATTCTCATGGTTTTGTAGTAAAGTAGAGTTAAAAGGTAGCTGCTGGAGGGTTGCATTAGATCCTAAAATCCAGGTTCAGTGCTCTCAGATCCAAGGCTCCTCACTGATAGTGGCCAGAAGCCAGAAACTAGTCTGGGGATATTGGATGAGTAGGCCCTAGATAGGGATTTTATGCACAAGCCTTCTGGCATCCATTGATTACTCTGGTTGGTACAGGGTGGCACTATTGTATGGAGAGTTTTGCCTTTGTGAAATATATATATATATATATATATATATATATATTCAATAAATTTTGCTTTATTCACCAATTTTCCTTCATATCAATTTTATTTTTTAGATAAATTTAGTTGTTATTTAATAATAACATGATATAGTTTGGTAGTAAATGAAGAAAATATATAACCTAATAAACACTTATTTGTAATGGTGGAGTATAAGTGTGAAGGTATATAACAAATATCAATGTACAGGAAAACAAAATTGTAAAGATTTTATATAATATAATGAACGCTGTCCTAATTAAAGATTAGAATGATTATGGAGATCAAACCATGTATTGCCATTTTGTAAAGTTCATATAAAAAATTCTTAAAGATATATGAGTAATATTTCCTAATTACCATCAATTAATCTCATCATATACTAAGATTAGGTTAATAGTTACATCATGTAGTGGTTTTATTTACAATTATACTACGCCAATTTTATTACAAAGCACTTTTATATGATAAAATAATAACACTAAGTCATAATATCCTTCTTTCTTTTGCATTAACATTTTATCATATTCCCAGTCTAGACTATAATATAAAACAAACAAACTATTCAAATATATAAAATGAAAATGAATCAAATATTTAATAAGAATGGCTCCATCCTAAATTTGATTTTAAATGGCAAAAAAAATAATTACTAAAATGATTTGATTAATAAAAAAAATATCTATAATAATAGAATATAACTCTGAGCTGATATATACACACAATAAAATTTAACAGGTGTAATTGTTGTATATATATATGAACTCGAAATTTCAAGCTCCCTACATCTATACAATTTATCATATACAACTGATACACATGACCACATATGTGTAAATGATTTGTGGTCATGTGTATCCATTGTATAAGATGAATTGGATAGATGTAAGGAGCTTAAAAGTTGAAATTCAAGTCACTTATAATTACATTGTTTAGTATAGACAATATATATATATATAACAATTGTCAATACAGAGACTTCTAACCACTCAAAGAAGTATGGAGAGATGCATGTTGGGAGTAACAAGAAGAGATCAAAAACACAATGTATGGGTAAGAGAACAAACAGGTGTTACTGATCTCCTTGAAAAAATTAAAAGACTGAAGTGGAGTTGGGCTGGACATATTGCTAGAAGAGATGATAATAAATGGACAATTGAAATTTTAAACTGGATTCCAAGAGAATGTAAAAGACCCAGAAAGAGACCACATGTGAGATGGATGGATGAAATAAGAAAGTGTGTAGGGGAGATGTGGGGAAGAGAAGCTAAGGATCAGAAAAGATGAATTGAACTTGGAGAGACCTTCATCCTGCAGTGGATTGATAATGGTTGTTGATGATGATAACAATTGTTTGGAACAAATCTTTCAACTTTGGTTACTTTAAATTCTTTGAGTGATTTATTATTCAATTCAACAAACTACGACAACTTTTGACAATGGAATAAATCTGTATTAAAAATGGCAAAGAGTCTGATTTGTACATCATCATCTTCTTCAAGCCACTAATTATGAGACATACTGTGGCACAAATTACTGTTGAGAAATTACATTTTTGGATGTGAATAATAGACGTCTGCCTGCATGGAGAAGTTGAATGTGATCTTCATAAAAAAATTCTCATCATAGCTATGATAAAATCAACATTAAGGAGTATATTTTAAGCATATGACTCTTCTATATAGGTAGTTATTATTAAGCTTATATCCATTTCTCTTCTTCTCTAACTCTGGTTTGCACTGCACTGTAATTATACTTAGACAATTTTATACATTCTCTAGCAATATAAAAAAATGAATCCCTAAATCAAGTTAAATGAAATTGATTGAATTTGTCTATAAATTTAAGAATTAATTAATTATGTCAGTCTTAACATTTTATACATTGTCTTCCTGATGCCTGACAACAAAACATGCTGATTACTCTAGAGCAGGGGTGGCCAACTTTTGTGTTCATAAAATCTACTTTTTATTTTAAAATGTGTTGCGATCGACGTATTCCATAGTCGTAATCTAAGAGGAGGGAGGTGTTAAATACATACTATTTTTATATATCTACCTTAGTAAAAAATAATTATTTAACGGGCCAAAAAACTCATGTCGGGGGGGGGGGGTTAAAGCAACATGAGTAATTATTAAAAATATTTATTAATTCAAATAAGCTATATTAAATCAAGATTAAAAATATTATTTTCAATAATGATACAGCTTAGTGGATTTCATCTATTCAGAATTGAAAACAAATTTAGAACAAAAACAAAAATAACAAAAAAACTTGAAAATCTTGACTTAATTTGTTTTACTCATTATCCGACAGCTCTTGTCAGATTGGCTCGCAATCGAACAAAAATGGATCGACTTGTTGAACACCCCTGCTCTAGAGCACCTGTTTATCCAATGTTTTCCTTAACATTAATTACAAGTAGTTTTTTAGCGTCCATTAAAAACATATCAGATAATCCCTTAATTATAAAATGTTTGTTAAATATGGTAAATTATATTTGTTTAACTTTTTTATACCTTTTTTAAAATTTAAATTATACATAAAATGAATTTTTCAGAATGTCTTTTTCAATTCCTAAAGAAAAATATATAAAGAAGTTTTATATTTGTTTGTAAATTCTTGAATTCTATATTTCTATATTTATTTATTTTTAAATATACTCTTCTTTAGTAATTTTTACATATATACTATCCACCCATTACAAAATAAAAAGTACACTTTTATTTGATTCCCTATAAAAAACTATCTGCTTTTACATAAAACAATATGTATATTTATTAAATGAGATAATTATTATTTTTAAAAACATTTTCTTCACTTAAAAATTCTATATATATTATGCTTCTAATAGATAATCAACATCTGTTAAATATTTGAAAACCAGGCACTCTTCACAAACCTGGAGCTTAATTGTCAGTATAGGGGAATTGAACTCAGATTTTCAAGCACCCTCCATCTATCCACACTATCTCATACAACTGATACACATAACCACACACATGTAGAAAAGATAAATAATCATCTATATAGGTATTTTATGCTAAACCAGCACTCATCAGTTGGTCCAGATTATCAGCTCCCACACATATATATATAATCAGTGTTCAGTTATATTAAGATAGCAAATCCTCATACTTTAATGGACAAGCTTCAATCTACTCCAACTTTTCATCCATCCATATCATTGAAATTCTGATGATGAAAACCCAAATCCCATGCTGATGCCAATATTATTGACATGCCCATGTTGACTGCAAGTCAATATCTGTTTATATGTAATCTCTTTTATTTTGTTTCAAAATTGGCCATATATTATTTTTTGATTCCACACCATATACTCTTATAAAGAATGTAAACAATGTATGGGGTGATTACTTTGAGTATCATTTATAGGATTAAATGTATATCACTATTACCATCACACAATCAGTCAACTTATCACCATGAGTATTAATATGCCTCATCAATCCATTTCTGTTTCATGTTTGTTATTTATCCAAAATGTGTAAATAATAAATGGACATCCGAATTTACACCCACCAAATAATGAAAATTTATTTGGTATAATAGTATTAATAATACATAGATGAGAAGAAAGATGGTCAATTACTTTAAATTTTAGCAAAACAAAATTATTTTAACAACAAAAAAATAACAGCAATGTGTAAAGGGATTGAATATAGCAAAAATCAACATTTTACTTCATATTAAAAAAAGTACAAATGTAAAAAATCTAATAGCAAACCATATATACTAAAAAAAATAAATATTTGCAATGCAATTTAGTAATTAAAACTACAGTTAAAGTCAAATATGTTGTCCCTGCAATCTGTGAAATTAAATTTACTCTATATGCCTTCTAGTGTATGCAATGTATCTTTTACTTTGGTTACAATAGCAGGCAACACCTCACTACTTTATCAAATAAACTTGAACAGCTCAGAGCCAGACACTCCAAACTCATCTACTTGGATATATATGCCACCATAAGTTCACTGTTGAGGAATTGTTTCAATCTATAACATCTATGGACTTAATCAATCTAGCATCTAAATGCAACCACAAACCACCATCTTCTCAGTTTCATTCATTTTTACCACAAGATATAGTGCCCACAATGCACATCCAAATTTAGTAGCAATGAACTTCTAAATTCATAAATAAGTGGGAAACAATGTGGAATAGCTTAATATTGATTAATTAAATAATAAATTTTTTTGATATTTTTGAAATACTATAAATGATTTAAAATCAAATATAAAGAATGATTCTATTTGCTACAAATATTTTATTTATTTTTGAGTTTGATAAAAATCTATATTGCTAAAAGTAATAACAAAAACTATTTTTGTGTAAAACAAAGATGTTTATTTTGATATATAAAATTAATTTCAATATGTCTTAAAGGATTTAGTGAAAAAAAATAATTAACTGTTTCCTACTTCGCTATTCTGATGTTTTTCTTTGTCTCACACGTCAACATAAAATATATGATAAAATAATGCTTACTTATCAGAAAATAACAAATTTGACATTATTTGATAGATATTCTTATTTACTACTGAAATAAATTTTAATTGTTCACATTTTATTTCTGTAAATATTAAAAAAATGAGGATGTAATCAAAACAAAGACTTTATACATCATTGTTTCTAGAAAAATTATTTTCAGTTTATGTCAATGTAAAATTTATGATAAAATGATTATTAATTATCAGAAAATAACAAATTTGACTTCCTTTGATAGATATTCTTGTTTACTACTGAAATAAATTTTAAATGTTCATATTTTGTTTCTGTAAATTTTAAAAAAAATAGACAGTAATCATAACAAAGACATTATACGTCATTCGTTTCTAAAAAAAATATTTTCAGTTTATAAAATCAACAAAATGTTCTTTGTTTCTGAATATTTTTAAAAATTTGAATGAACAATTATTTATTTCTCTAATATCTAATGAATTATGTTTTAAAAGTTTAAATTTTTTAAATATTTATTGCAAAATTGTGATTATTTTCTTCCTCGTAAATATAAGTAGATTCTTTACATCATAGCAAGTCTCCAAGTTTGCTTCAGGCCATATTTATGTTAGCTGCTAATATAATGTTATATTTTTGAAAATAAAGTATTTCAAGTCAAAATAAGTTATTAATAATTTATATTTGTTGATATCTAATAAATATAGTGTAAATTATTTTTAAAAAAATCTAAAACCATAATAAATTCACAAATAAACATGTTTTTGCATCAATGGAAACTTCAATGTCATAAAACACCGAATGTTTTACAGCCTTGGCAACACACAATGGTTGAACATATCAGGGTGGGGCTTATGTCTATTGTAAGAATGGGAATTTTGAATTTCATACTTTTTTCGGGAAAAAATATTATTATAATAAAGTATACCATTTTACAAGCATTTTAATGTATAATACTTACGGAAAAATTCGCCAGGGGGCGAATTTGCCAAACGACATTTCTCTTTCATTTGAAGTATAAGTGGGTTAAGAAACTTTTCGATATGTGTCCATTTTAGTACATCTAAGATAAAAATAACAAGCATTGCTAATACAGCTATAATCCAGTTTTTATTAATTAAGAAAAAAATATTTACTTAATTATCTCTCTATAAATTCCATACTATCTAAATAATGGAAACAGTTTATTATAAACAGACAGCTTCAAAAGAAGGACAGTTGCTGCTGGTATCCATGTTGGTCGAGTTAGAAATCTATAAGATCTTTTAGCAGGTTGACATCTCTATGATATTTTATTGTGTAATATGTGTGATGTAGACACTTTTGCCATATTTGAAGGTTGGAAATTTTAAAAACTGAAGTCAAATTGAGAACTACCAAGTTTGTCTCTCAATAAGAGTGTGGCATCCAGGTAGTTCAGCCTAAATTTGAAAGATTTCAATATTATATGATGTATACATATAGAAGCAGTGATATATTTTATGTAAATATAAGACATAATGAGTAAGATGTATATTAATATTGATATTATTTTAAGCATTAACTCTGGTATTAACAAAAAAATTTTCTACTAATTGACCAAAGAAAAATGATTTAATTAACCTGCATTGCTCTACTTGTTTTAAAAGTAGACAATTTTGGAGTGAGTTGAATAAATGAGCCATTAGATAAAAAGTATTCATCAAGAAAATGATTAATATATGTCTTAAATAAATTTAAAAGCCTTTGAAAAATAGAAGCTCTAATATATATTTTCTTCAAATTTTGTTATGTCATTCATAAAAAAAAAATGTTTTAGTGTTAAAAAAATATAAACAAAATTGAACCAAATGTGTTATCCAAAATTTGGGGTTGAGTTCTAATATATTGATATCTTCTGTAATTAAACTGCAAAAGTAATTTGGTTTATAGGTTAAAATAAAATTATAATTAATAATTCAAATATTACTTTATATTATAACATGCAGTGTATGTGTGTGTCTATATGTGTAACTGTACATCTAAAATTAATCATTAATTATATATTAGTATATTATTTGTTTGCATATTAATGATTAAAGTATTTTGTATTATAATGCATGCATTTGTTTACATAGAGATATGTGTTATTTAATATGCATTATAATTTATATATTTCTGCAAACTATAAATTAAACAGTATTAAACATTTATTGTTTTGTCTTTTTTAATATAAAAATATTTTTCACATTTTTGTAAATAATCAAAATCATAATAATACATATGTATTGTAGAGTATTTATCAGTTCTTTCATTTTTATGGATATTATTAATGAATTTATTAATCATTGTTTGAAGATGCTTTAGTAAAGTTATTTAATAGTATCATAAATTGTGAGTCAACTGTTGTTTAGAGTCATCAGGGTCCTTGAAATCCCAAGCTAGCTTGTCTTACATTATTTAGGATATATATGTATGTGCTCAAGTATACAATTATTTTTAAAATGCCTTGGTTGATGTTAAGATAAAAAAGTCCTCTTGGATTAATGCTAATATAATGATCCTAGATATTTTTAATATAAGCCTATTTTTATAATTATTACTGCTGAGGTAAGTTCATGCAACAAGAAATATTCATGATTGATTTTTATAGCACTAGTTTTAGTGAATGACATTAGATTGATGATAATTATTCTAAAATTCTATAAGCTTTTTTAAATTCAGTCACAAAGTGTGTTGTTCATGACATTTGCTGCTGATACTATGTTTATTAATCATATTTAATTATAATTGTTTCAGATGATTTGGTGATTCTTATTTCTGTTTTTTATTATAATAACAATTCATGAAAATATTTCATTATACACATACACTGGAGAAGTTTAAAATATCATTTGCAGAATGTCAAGAAAGATGAGTTAAATCTATTTAGCAACTTGAATTTCATTTAAAAGAGTATTTCTATTTATTTCAATTAAAAATGTCAATAAAAAGTATTATACATTAATGGAGAAAACTTGTTTAGCGTCAGAACAATTTACAATTAGTAGTAACTGATGGTTTTCTGGCAACTTCAAAAGGTAAAAGTTATTTCTGTTTACATGAATATAATTCCCATATTTTAATTCTTTATTATAATAACAATCCATGAAAATATTTAGTTCAACATGTACAATTCTCTGGAAAAGTTAAAAATATTATTTGCAGAATGTCAAGAAATATGTATTCTTTCCCATTCTCACATCTATAAAAATAGATTTGTGGGATTTAAATGCATTTGACAACATGAATTTGAGATAAAAGAGTTAATTTAGTAAAAAAAAAGCCTCAACAAAATAACTCCTATAGATTAATAGAAAAAAACTTGTTTAGTCCCAGGTTAAATGTCAATAAGTAATAACTGATGGTTTTCTGGCAACATCAAAAGCAAAAGTTATCTTTGTTTACATGAATATAATCTTTTTTCTATTCTTTATTATAACAACAATCCTTGAAAATATTTAATTCAACACACACATATATATATAATTATTCAAAACAATACAATAATTAATACAGTAACAATATTTTAAACAAATATATACCAATTTAATAGAAGTACTTTCAACTATCTATGTAGTCATTGTCAACTAGATTCAAATTGCATTAGAAAAAAACGTTACAAATGTAAACAAAAGCAATACGTCATACATCAATTTTCCCACAATTCATTAATTTTTATATTGGCTGTCTGTCTATTTATCAACTGTTGCTTTTCACTTTTTATTAACATAGCTTCTTTAATTTTGCGTTTATTATTATTTCTTTCAATACACAGAATTTTACATTTGTAACGGTTTTTTCTAATGCAATTTGAGTCTAGTTGACAACGACTACATAGATAGTTGAAAGTACTTCTATTAAATTGGTATATATTTGTTTAAAATATTGTTACTGTATTAATTATTGTATTGTTTTGAATAATTATATATATTTTATTATAATTGGAATACAGACATTGATTAATAATTTATATATATATATATGTGTGTGTGTGTGTATGCTTGTAACAATATATGATCATAGTTTAATGATATATAACCAAAATAGAAGTAACTGTACATCCCAATGAGCTAGGTAAACATCAATCTTCTAGAGAATATAGAATGATACCCATCCATCTTTTAGCTTTGTTCTTATGTGAGGTTTGTTCATTGCCATTGGTTAAAATAATAGATAGATATAACTCTCTGATTTAGAGCAACATCAATGAACTAAGCTTAAATACCATTAAAAATAAAGAATAGATTAGTATTATACTATATTTTATAGTACAAAATGTTAAAGATTACTACTAAACATTTATTAAATTAGAGATTATTTCTAGCCTGGATTTAAACTTTAAACCTCAAATTGATATAATTAGACATAAATATATGAAATATTTCAACTTCATCTCTCTTTATTTATTTACATCTTTTTAAGACGTGCTTAAAATATCTAATGTTAGTGACTTGCAGTTTGTTTATTATCTTGTGTGGGCCATGTAGTCTTGTTCTTTATAAAAATTATTTTTGTCTACAACATTAATAACAAACAAAATAAGGTCATAAGTGATATTATAAAATTGTTCAATAACTTTTACTAACAAACTTAACTCTTGACATAAAAAGTCTATGAAAGCAAAACCAACTCAGAAATCTCATTAAAGTAAATAATATTTAAACTTTTTGAGGGCAGGTTTTGATATTTAAAATTGTAAAGACATGGATAATTTTTGGTTTATTATTCTCCCTTACTTTATGGGGGAGCAGTGGAGAAGTTACATAAAGTGCAGTGGTTAATAAATATTTTGAGTATCATTACTGCTTATTATATATATATGAGGTTGCCTTGACAACAGCTTGAAATTGTTGATTGCTATTAATATTGGGATTGTCTAAGTGTTGACTGGTTATATATATATATATCAGAAAAATTTCATAATGTAATGGTTAGTACATCTATATGATGTGAATAAGGCCTTAAATAAGGGGTTCCTAACCATTTTGGTTGCCATACCTCTTGGCTTTTAGTAAATTATCTGAAACCCCTATTCATTAAAATAAAAAAAATCAGCAGTTAGATATTCTGCCAGGAAGTACTTCACATGCATGTACAGGGGGTGCAAATGTCATGGAAACAAGCCTCAGAGTGGTGCTAATCTAACCTATCTTTAATTGTAACTTGATATTCTGAGTTATCACATCATGCAGTAAAAAAAGGCAGCCTTACTGTGCCTATGTCTGAAAAGAAACCTTAAACATTTCTGGTATGGCTATCAGACAGTGTCAACATGTAATATCCCAAAACTGTTGATAACATAAGCTTTGTACTATATCTCTTGGATAATTTTTCCATATCTACTGTGGATATGGGTATCCCAGGTTGTGAACACATAAAATTTAAATCCAGTACAAATGAATGTTGAAGATTTTTAAATGACAGATAGATACATTTTTTTTTTATTTCTAATAAAATACCCTTAACCATTCCAAATAGCCATATGATGCATTATTAAATAGGAATCTAGATTTTTTTAGATAAATGTAAAATTGCAGATTGTAGGTTGAGTTTGGTACACGAATGTTGATGCAATGACTGTAAGTATAAAAAATTGATTGTAACATTATTTTCACATATGTGTAAATGTATGTGTAATACCTGGTGAAATTTAAGTTTTATGATTCCTTTTTTTTTAACAAAAGAACATTGCAATCAAACAACTAATGTTAGAACAGCTTATTATTCATTATTTTGCCCAAATGTCAAAACACCTTTTAGTATTTAATGTTTGAAGTTAATTACAAAAATATAAATAATTGCATGGTTAATTGTCAAAAAGAATATGTGAAATTTTAAAGACAATCAAATGGTTTATTGCTCAGGAATTCATAAAAAAATTGAGCACCAAAAGTGCCAAAAGCAGAATCAATCCAGAATATTGCACTGTAGATATACTAATATTTATTATTTAACATTCATTAGACTAAAGATTATCCACTTAATGAATAATATTTCTGTAGTGCAATCTCCACTTCTCCACTATCATGCAAGGCAAGAACTGTTATATTTACTTTTAATATCTTGTGGAGGAGTGTAATCATAAGTGTCTGACCAAAGATATATGAAAAAAGTATGATCTACAAGATGTACATTTGATGCTGAAACAGCACTCATCAGTTGGCCAGATCACAATTTCTTACACATTTCTTTATCATTGTTCAGTATATATCCATAAATAGAAAATTACTACCATTTAATTGATAAGTGTCAAACATGCTGCTCTTACAACTTTGATACAAACCACTTAATGAAATTATATTAATATTTTTTATTAGTTATTCATTAGACTGGAAATTATCTACTTAATGAATAATATTCCTGTAATGTAATTTCCACTACACCACTCTCACACAAGGTAGGGACTGGTTTCTATTCATTTTTAACACCATATGGAGAGTGTAATCATAAGCATCTGACCAAAGACATGTGAAAAAAATGTCTGATCCCCAAGGTGTACATTTCATTCGGAAACAGCACTCATCAGTTGGCCCAGACCACAATTTCTTATACATTTTTTATTTCATATATATATAAATAGCAAATTACTACAGTTTAAATGTGTCAAACATTCTGCTCTCATAATTATGACACAAATCTTTTAATGAATGTACATTAATAATTTTTGTAGTCATTCATTAGACAAGAAATTATCCACTTAAGGAATAACATTCCTGCAATGTAATTTCCACTACACCACTATCACACAAGGTTTGAATTGGGTTTTTATCCATTTTTAACACCTTGTGGAGAGTGTAATCATAAGCATGTAACCAAAGATATGTGAAAAAGATGTATGATTCCCAAGATGCACATTTTATACTGAACCAGTACTCAACAGTTAGTGAGAGGAGTGGTGTAGTGAAAATGACATTACAGAAATATTGAACTCCAATGCCTGATCCTCTAACCATGCATTAAGCTACACAAGTCAAAGTAAAATATGCATTGAAATATCAACAACAACAAAACACTTTAAATTTTCAAATTTAAAATTTATTTTTGTTAAATAATTGAAAAATATTTTCTGTGTATTATTTTTGCAATCATTTTGATTTTCTTTCTACTTTTATTATATATAAACTTGATAATAATTTATTAAGGAATCTTCAAAAATGACCAGTCTCTACTAACGTCTAAGAAATTCATTTTACTTTAAACTAAAATGAATTAAGCTTTAATCATTTCTAAGGCTTCAGTTTGTCGTAGATTTTTTTATATCTTATCAGTGCTAGAAGCTGTTTTTACCTGTAGTTTCTTATTGAATTTGATAAGATCATTCTATGATTACACAAGAAAAACATGATTATCTTGAAAATTTACTTTTTGAATAGACATTGACAATTTCTAACTTGTAGATTATAAAGTTTATTAAATCAACTAAGTAATAAATGGGAGCATGTATAAGTTTTATGAAAACTTGCTAAAATAAATTCATTATAGAAAATTTTAGTCATATTATTTTGTACCTTTTATTAAGTTATATTTTAAGAAAATAGTATTTTTTTAAAATGATTTGCCATTTACGTTCAGTTTACTAAACAATTAATTGCAGATAATCTTTTTTTAAAGCAAAACAAAAAAAAAATAGTCGATTAACAAAAGGCTTTTAGGTAGACAGGGAAAAAGTAGATTATTCCACGTCCTTAAAAAAAAATCATTCATCATCTTTTTTGATCATACAAATAATTAACAATTCACTATTGATATATAGTGAATAAATGATAGATTTGTGTACAAAATTGTGATTTGAAATAGCTGATGAGTGCTGGTCTAGTACAAAATGCATCTTAGGAGTCATTTCTCATTTTATGTGTCTTCATTCATATGTTTTAAGAATATGTGGTGGGGCGAAGGCTATTAAGTGCATTTATAAACGATGTTATTCATTGAAATACAGAAATGATGTTGACTTATTTCATGTGTGATTATTTAATTAAAAAAACAGATATATTAATCTTTCACTAGTTTAAAGTTTCAATCTGGATAAGAGATAATCTCCAGCATAATAAATGATTTGTGATAATCATTAATGTGTTTATCTGAGCTGGTTTATGCCAAAGTTGTGGATAAAGTAAGTTTGACACCAGTAAATCAAAATTTAATAACTTACTATTGATACATATTCAACAAATAATATATATATATATATATGCAATAGAATCAAGTGGTGTGTGCTGGTTTAGCACAAAATGCATCTTAAGGGTCATTTCTATTTTCATTTGACTTTATTCATATGTTTGAGAGATATGTGGTAGAGTAGTGGTTATTAAGTTCTGTAAATATTAATTCTACATGCAATTAAAATTTATTTATAATCTATTTATGTTGAGGCTGTAAGATGATTGCCAAATGTCCTAGAAAGTACCAAAGATTTTTTATTTTTATTTTTTGAAACCATAACAAAGTCAATGCCAAGCAGTATTTGTTTTTTCAAAATAAAATACATATTGATTTTATAGCTAAATCGAATAAAATAAAATGTATTGTTAACCTTTGTCAAATTCTTCTGTGGAAGGTACAATTTTTACCATTGTTTTATTATGTTTAGTGAAATGTTGGAGTGGAAGATCCTGGAGATCATAGTCTATGGATTATAGTTCAGCTTATCACTTCTGCTGCTCCAAATTTTATGTGCATCCCTGAACAATAATTCATTCAATTACATTACCTATGTGGTTCAGTGCAATGGAATAGAAGTGGACTCTGGAACTTAATGACCCTGTATTGCAATCAAGCTGTATAAAATCTGGTGCTCAAACACCTTATGAACTTCTAAGCAATCAACTATTTAATTATTTTTATAATGAGGGAGTAATGCTGAAATTAGCAACAGTTGCCAATAGTAAATAATGACTATATTTAAATAGCAATGCATATTTTACTAATCAAAACAATCTTATATTTCATAATAAATTTTACAGAATTTATTAAACAAATAAAAAAAGATATAACTTTTAAAAAATAAATTACATATATATATATAAATATAATAAAAAACAATGAAATTATAACAAGCAAAAACAATAACTCAGTAAATTTATACCTATGAGTTAATATGTATTCTCTGACAACGATAAAGTTATAAATTAAGGTAATATAAACTTAACATATATTCACCTTTTTTAAAAAATATGTATTTCATTTTAATATGAAATTGAAAGACAACACATCATTATATACTCAAATTCATGCTTTTATATGCTTAAAAATTCAGTTGGTTAAAAGAAGCTGGATTTTTCTATCTTTAATTATAATATTATAAAATCAATAGTAAAGCCTTTCTATTCTATGCCAATGCTTTGAAATCTATCACTGAGATAATAGATACTGGATGACACTTTTTAAAAAAAAAACAACAAACAAACATATTTAATGCAATCCTGCCCATGAGCTTGGACTAATTTTGGGCCTGAATGTTGTTCACCTGGATCATATAGACCACTCTTTCATCAGACATCTTTTATGCTTTTTTATTGTGAAACAACCAACTTGAAAATCAGAAGGTAAATTGTTTGCATTCAATGTATTTACTTATTTTTTGCTATCCTGGCATTCTAAATATTAATGTAAAAAATACTAAACAGAGTTGAAATATAAAATTTAGGAATATTTATTGTACCAAGAATACTTTCAATGCTTTCACATCATATTCATGGTTAGACTGCTGAGAACACTTCTGATGATTTGGATGCTATTTGAATTTTGGATCATTACATATTCATTTTGTGTAGTGAACCACAACTCCTTTGTTTAATGTCGACATTTATGTGTAAAGAAAGAAACGATCACAAATGCAAAATAAAAGAGGTGTGGTTCATTATACAAAATGAATATGTAATGAATAAAAATCAAATTGCATTCACATCAGCAAAATATTTATGTTCTCAGCAGACTAACCATGAATATGATGTGAAAGTCATGAAAGTATACTTGGTGCAATAAATCTTTCTAAATTTATATTTGTTCTCCATTTTAGTATTTTTAATATTACATAATTATATTTATCATTTCAGTAATTACATACACACACACCCATATATATATATATTAATAATGTGTTTATATAAACGGTATGTAATTGTGTGTGTGTGTGTACATGTTACACAATTTTATAATAGTTTGAAGAAAAAAAAGTTTAAAATAAAAAGATTAAGTACAAATATTGGGAAATATGTTAAAATATTAATGATAACTTATTTATCTTTTCTTTTCTGTATTTTAATTTAACTTATAATACTTTCAAAAGACTTTTAATCGGAAGCACTGTTTATTAAAAGTTTATACTTAATTGAAAACAAATTTTGTACAATACATAATCAGTTTCTGGAGATCAAGATTCTAGGCTAATTAAATAAACAATAGACAATACATGTTCTATTATATGGTAATTAATGCATTGTACAGGCTTGCATTTATATATGTAATATATGCGGGGTTCGAACTCAGACTTTCACACGTTCCATCATCAGATTTTCAATGAAATGGAAGGCTAAAGATTTGTGAGTTGGAATAGTTTGAAGCCTGTCCATTAAAGTATAAATATTGACTATCTTAATATAAAGCTAAGTACTGATTATATATATGTGTGAGGATAGTAATTTAGACCAACTGATGATTGCTGTTTTAGCATGAATATTGGTGATTATTTATCTTTTCAACATGTGTGTGATCAGGTGGGCCAGCAATATGAAATGGCACTGGGAGTGGTGGGTCGTATGAAAGTCTGAGTTCGAACCCCTCATATATTACATATATAAATGCAGGCTTAAGCCTGTACAATGCATTAATTTATATAAATAGTGTGTAAAAGGTCTGCCCATCCCTCGCATATGTATATATAAATGGATTATTCTCCTCTACATGAGGGGTCAGAATGACTAATATGTCAACATCGGTAGGATGACAACCTTGGCACTGTCAAGGGCTTTGAACGTTCCATTATCAGATTTTCAATGAAATGGAAGGCTAAAGAGTTGTGAGTTGGAATAGTTTGAAGCCTTTCCATTAAAGTATAAATATTGGCTATCTTAATATAAAGCTGAGTACTGATTATATATATATATGTGTGAGGATAGTAATCTAGACCAACTGATGATTGCTGGTTTAGCATGAAATACGGATATTGGTGATTATTTATCTTTTTAACATGTGTGTGATCAGGTGGGTCAGCAATATGAGATGGCACTGAGAGTGGTGTGTCGTGTGAAAGTCTGAGTTCGAACGCCACATATATTATATGGTAATGAAAAATATAATTAATTACAAAAAATAAAGATCAAATAAATTGATGTGTGTAAGAAGTCGAACAATGAATGGAGTCGAAGTATATATATACTGCAATAATTTGCTATCTATCTCTCTACCTATCTATCTTTCTACCTACCTACCTACCTATGTATCTATCTATACATCCATCTATCTATCTATCTATCTATCTATCTATCTATCTATCTATCTATCTATCTATCTATCTATCTATCTATCTATCCATCTAAGCAGAAACATAACACAAATAGTTTCTCTTAAACAAATAGAGATATTACTGTAAATATGGTGTTAGAAATTGACAGCACATCACATGGCATCTGCTTACAAAAATATTATTTTGGTACAAATTATTATTTTTTCTTTATCTTTATACCACTTATTGTATGCTTTAGTAACCATTATATGTTGTACAACATTGCCTAAGAAATCATTATTCATTTCTCTTTTCTCCATTAATTTAGTCTAGTTTGCAGCACATGGCTTTCATCAGTGAGGTACTTTGGAGACATGGTTCAATGGACTAGTATTATTTAGTTAGTATACTTTTCATATGACAGGTCTACTAGCTTCAATGTTTTCAATCAAAGCCAATAAGCTAGACCAATGATTAGTAGATAGCATTGTTTTTTGGTGTGTTTACAGTTAGATATTTGTTTGAATTTGTCAGGAAAATAAGAGGAACTGAAATAAACACAGATTTTAAAATTGCCACATTAGACATGATAGAGTTGTATGGAATGATAAACAGGAAGCTGTCTATTCGTATAATTAAGGAGGCACTATTAAAGAAAAATTGACTGATAGAACATGTTGACTTTATTGTAGAATTCTTAAAATGGCTTGATGAAAACATTGTGACAAACATTTGAGGAGAAATGGCTTAAAATGATCGAAGATTGGCCTATGGGACTTCCAATTATTGGGATTGTATCACATATTTTCTTAAATTATTTTGAATGACAAGTTCTTCCTAGGTACTATGCTTTACAATAATATACACAAGATATGTAGATGATGTATTCATTGGTGCATCTGAAAACCTATTTATAAGCATTCAAAAAGATCTGCAAGCACACACAGAACTTAACCTTATATTATACATGGGAAAATGAACAACACAAGTTTAAATATCTAGATTTAAAAAATACAAAGTTAAACAACAAGGCTTAATTACAGTATGATAATTAAACCATTGCAAATAAGGGATTACACATGCCCACATTCAAAATCAACTAAGTCTCACCAGCTTACAGGATTCTCTGCTTTCTTACTTAGGAATCATTACTTATGAAGGTTCAAGGCTGACAGAAAAAAAAACATCACTTGTTATATTAGAAACTTAATAAAAGTGGCATACAACTACAGAGCTATGTAATTGAGCTTTTCTATAAAAAGTTAACCCAGGGAGCATACCAATGAAGACAAATCACATTTGAGTTTAACTTATATTCCCAAAGTGACCAAACATTTAGTCAAAAACTTATCTAATGGATTTAAAATAGATTTCATTACACCACCAAATACAAATACAATGATTAGCAACACAAAGGACAAAGCAGATGCAGACCAAGCCTCCCCCCTCCCATGTTGCATATAAGATTACCTGCCCACAAATGGGCTGTAACATATTATAGTGAAACCCATTCCACATTAAACAATAAAGTAGCATAACACTTATATATGTACAATAGAGTATTAAACAAAAATGAAGGCAATTCAATATTTGCTGAACACCAAAAAAACATTTAATCATAAATTTGAACCTTCTAGTGCTGAAATTGTTTGCAGAGAAAGAAATGACACCAAAAGAAAAATAAAAAAAATTGTATTTCATTGTGAACAATCCAAATACAATCAATTGAAGAGATACCTGCTTTATAATATTGAAAAAATGGACAGGATAATGATTTGCATAAGTTTGCATTCATTATGCTTAACACATAAAGGCTGTGAACATGGAGTAAATATACTCTGAAAGCACTAAGCTAAATGTTATTTGTGAAAATTTTATTAACTTCACCTTTATATATTAAAGTATATTATAAGTATTATGTACTTATGTAGTTCTAAAAGCAATTTACTATCTATATATTATGGTCCCTTAGAATTTTAGTAACTGCAGGTTCATTTTTTATTCCTAGTGAATTACTTTGTTCTATATAACTATACAAGCATGTTAGCTTTGATTGAAAATACTAATATGTTTTTTTAAGTAATAGTAAAACAAAAAGATTAGTCCAGAGGAAAATTGCAAAAGATCTAAATAATTCATGTGCACTGCTTCATGATCCAAAGCTCATCACAGATGAATACATAAGCTAGAGGTATTAAATTGTACATCACTTTATAAGATTTATTAAGCACTACTATTTTGCATATATTAATTACAAAAGCATACAATAAGTGGCACAAATGTTATGAAAAAAAAAAATGCTGCTATACAAGTTAAAAAAAATTTTCCCCCAAAATGCTTACATACCATAATAAACTCATTTATTTCTCACTGCCTTTCTAGTTTTGTTTCAGTATTTTTTCCTACTTATATACTATTTAAATAGATTTGCTATCCTGACCTCATATTTTTTAGTTTTTTTTTTTAGATAAACCATAAAAAATTTAAATTTCTATCTTTCTCTTTGCAATTCTTCTTCTTCTATGGCAGTACCATGTGTGGTAACCTAGAATAATCAGTGATAATTATTTTCTATGATCTATCCGGTGTAGTTTGATCCAGTAGTTCTGTAAAAACCTTGCAGCATATGATTCATGGACAATACCAGTTTTATCACTTCTTATGAACTCTTAATCTCCAACAGCTACAACAATTATTCAACTGTATTAATTTCATACTAATTTTTTTAATTAAACAGATGTTCATCTCAGTACTATCCAAGTATGAGTCAATGGTGCAAAAATCAAATTAGTTTGAATTCTATCATTTAGTATAAATTTTTAGATCCTGTTTTTTGATTTAGTGGTATTTAATATTACTTTTAGTCTAAGCAGCCATACATTTTATTCATGTTATGCAAATAATCATTACTTTTATTCAACTTTTTAAAGACAAATATAAAATTTATTATAATTAATGCCTATAGTAATAAAAAGCAAATTTATTCCATTATAATAATTAATTGGAAGAAAATAATCAATTGAATCCAGTTAAACAAAAGTATCACATGATGATTTCTTATGCTTGCTCATAACTGTTATTAAAACATACATTAATGGAGAGTTTTGCCTGTTTTAATAACTGTTATGAGAAATCATGAAAAGTAGTGATCATGTGATGTTTAATACTAATCGTGCCTAATAGGTTAGTGGTGACTATGGTTATTAAAGAACCAAAAACACTAAAATGTATGGGTACTGAACTGAATTTAGACCTGTATGACTATATAAGATAATGAACTTGGATTGAAAATATTATTGTGTTTTCAATTTTATTCTCATAGTTTTGTAATTAAGTAAAGATAAATATGGCTGCTGGAGGGTTGATTAGATCCTAAGATCTAGGTGCAGTGCTTGAAGATTCAAGGCTCTGCACTGATGAAAGTCACAAGCTAGAAACTAGTCTGGGGATATTGGATAAGTAGACACTAGACAGGAATTTTATGTACAAGCCTTCTGGCATCCATTGATTACTCTGGCTTGCACTGAGGAGGCGCTACTGTATAGAAGGTTTTACCTGTTTTAAACAAAAGTTATTTTATTACTCCATTTTTACAATTTATTTGAAATGATATTTATATAAAACAAATACTTTTTAGGAGCAGTATGAGATATCACTTATACCACATTGAAGCTGATGCAGGTTAAGTTAAACCATTTATGCATTTATTTTCATCCTAGGACTAGTTTTAATCATTGCCTTCATCAATGAAAATTTGGATTCATAGTCAGAATAAATAATGTGATGACACCAATGGTCTATTTTAATTCAATTTTTTCCCATCAAGATAATAAGTGAAATTCAAAAAATCTTATGATTTTGAACCCAATACTAGTGATATAAATTTGTAGCAAAAAAGAATTCAATAAAATTATGTTGCAATGTAGAGTTGTTGTAATGATGTGTATTGTATCAGATAAAAACACACATGTGTTTACCAATTCGTATAACAATTTACATATTAGATTCAATTCTGGACTCATATTGGTGTGTCATTTTAGGTAATGGTATTTAAACTTTTCAGTGGTTTATTACAAAAAAGTAAACAAAGACACATTTTTATTACTTTTACAATGTTTATTTTATTAAAATTAATTAATATGACAATTTCAATTGGCCAGCAAACATTCTTATTCATTCATCATCATCTCTAGCTTTAATTTTTTATAGGGCATCACAATACATTATATTGACTAGTATATGATAAAGTAGTATGTCATATACACACAGGAAGTATTAATATTTTAAGATTTTATATTGGAAGTATTAATATTTTAAGATTTTATATTAAACTAAGCATCAATCTTCTAAATGATCAACAAAATATTAGGAAAATATTATTTAGTAAAAGAAATATTAAGAAAGTTGTATGATCAAAGTCAGAATATTTAACTAAGAGAGGAATTAAATATTTTTAAAAACCTATACCACTAAAAAACAAACAGCAGAAATATAATGTAAATGAGAAGAGAGCAAGGATATCTCTGGCCAAAAATTAAAACAATATTAAATCTCTTAAAAACATATATGCCTGTCACTCTGACCAAATGAGCTCCATAATGAAACCCCAAGATTTTAAACAAAAAGCAGGTTTACATAATGAGGCTTTATTATTTATAGTTAGTAAAATTTCATTCATGCCCAGCTTTTGCAAACTTGTTTTCCATTTACAATCTTCAGCCTCCATACAAATTCTGACTCATTTTTTTTCTGATTGATGTTATTCATATGGGTTTCTTCAAAAATCTAACCTATTTGGTATGATGGTAAGTGATATTTTCATTCTCATTTTAAAAGGGTATCTAATAATAATATATTAAAATAAATACAAATTTAAAATAATTTTATTCATTATGAAGATAACATATATTTCCAAATTCACCACTTCCTTTATTTTGCTGTAATATTTTATGTAAATGCAATTTATCCACTCTACTTTGAACATTTTTTAGAAAAATTCTTTTATTGTACATATATGCATACAGAATCTTATGTTTCGACTATCCTGCACTCTTCTTCAAAGCCATTTTTACTTTAATTATTTTATACTCTACTCTGAACACTTTTTAGCAAAAATCTTTTATTGTACATATATACACACACAATCTTATGTTTTCATTGTCCTACAGACTTCTTCAGAGTCATTTTAAATTAAAGTAAAAATGGCTCTGAAGAAGACTGCAGGACAGTTGAAACATAAGATTGTGCATGCATATATGTATAATAAAAGATTTTTGCTAAAATGTGTTCTAAGTAGAGTGGATAAATTGCATTTATATAAGATGGCATAAAAGCAAAGACTGATTTTTAATGTGACATATTGTAAACATAAATCATTTTAATCTCAAAATAATTTTCAGTTAATTGATCATGCCACAAATAAAGAATTTTAATATATTAACTTAATCTGTTGGTTAATATTATCATAACATTTTCCTAATTTAATAATTAATTTTATTGTTCCCATTTTAAATGAATCTGAGCAAGTGTATTATAAATCTGTATAAATATACATATAATATATGATTATAAAAATAAATTGGATAAATTTTATTTTTGTGCATTTTTAATTAAGAAAAATCATTTAATTAATCTTAGATAATTAAAAAAATATGTATAAATACACAAAAATTATTATAACTCTATTACTTCTATACAAACGTGATATTAAATTCAATATTTTAATGATTATTGTATGTTGTTTTTATTACAGACTGGGATTCATCTTTCTTTTCTGAAAATAAATCTGTTTAAACCATATATCTTCTTATTTCTGAAAAACATCTATGAATAAATAAAAAAATATATTTTCTATAAGTTATACAAATTACTGATAAAGATTGCATTAAAACGATTTTTCTGCAAAGCATATAATTAAGTTCTTTTAATTATTTACCAAATGGACTTTTTAGACCATTTAAATATTAATTAAATGACATTAAGAAATCTTAGGAAATTCCAATAGGGAAATAGATTCATTTGTGGTTTCATTGCATCCTTAAATTCTGTGTCTGCAACTGTAATTACATAATTCATGGTTTGTGTTTCTTCACATCTACATATATCACCAGTTCTTAATTTCCTTGATAAAGCTGATGGGCACAACAACCATTAGTTGTTCTACATCTATTGCTGAGGCTCCATTTGCATTTAGGAAGATCAAATCCAGCTGGCTTTATTGTTGAATCAGAAAAATAAGTTGTTTTGTATCTTATAGAAATTCCATGTTTGCATCATAATTCATCAATTGTAGATTCATTGTTGAACATAAAAAAAAGGGATCTTGATTTGAGATGTATCTTAAGTGGTGAAATTATATCTTAATTAGCTAGAAAGACCAATAAACTTTTTTATACATTTACATGAGGAAACTTCTAATATCTAGTGGAAAAAGTAATTTTTTGTGGTATCCAAAATATTTAGTATGAGAATTTTTGGTCCACGGTGAGGATAGCATTCCCCAGCAGAATATATTAAGCTAAAGAAGCTGTTCTTAAAGCATTTGAATCACAACATCAAGTAATATAAACCAATTTTGCAAAGATATTATTCCTAGAAATTAATTTTAATTTAACTTTAACCGCTTCAGCTTCACCTATTTAAATAGAAAGTAGGTTGAAGTAAAGAAGGGTTCCCCTCTTTTCTTCCAATGAGTAAGCTTGTGGTTTTAAGACCTGTAGAGGTCCCTACTATCACATTTTATATGCATGTGCTTGAGGCTACAGCCTTAATGAATATTATTTACGTAATCAATGTGCGTTTAAATAAATTTATAATTACAACTTTAAATTATCGTAATAGATTTCTCACTATAAAATCTTTCCATTGACTCATTGTAAATCGAAAGATTTCATGAGTATTAGTGTGTAATAAAAAAATGTGGACTTAATTAGTGAAGTATTGAATAGCTTCACCCTCTCAGATAGAACCGCTTCAGCTTCACCTATTTAAATAGAAAGTAGGTTGAAGTAAAGAAGGGTTCCCCTCTTTTCTTCCAATGAGTAAGCTTGTGGTTTTAAGACCTGTAGAGGTCCCTACTATCACATTTTATACACATGTTCTTGAGGCTACAGCCTTAATGAATATTATAAACAAACGAAGTAAACTAAGCTATGATCCAAGAGTAATGTTAAATAACAAAGTGTTAAGTTGTGTTTTAATCTATAATTCCATAATGAAGTATTCAGGTTATGAGGTGATTCTGGTTGAGATGAAAAATTATTAAGCATGCTATTGGTAATCCATTCTACATAATTCTGTACTGGCTACAATAACTATTCAGTGTCATTTGAATTTTTTATTGAAAAACATTTTGTCAAGTAATTAATGATTTTCAAGCATGTAAGAATTTTAGAACTGTCTGCTTATGCTGATGTTATATCAATAAATGCAGCATTTGAAACTGTTTTAATACTTATTCACAATTTTTTTTTACATGACTAAATGTAATTTGTTCTACAGGAGATGATCACAATTATTGCCAAAATTCTTGTTAACACATGGTTGTATAAAAATTCTTATAATAAATATAGCATAATAATATTGGATAATAATTTTTTGGGTTATCGCTGGGTTTATTTGGTTTAAAGACTCATATTAATATTAAGGAACATCATGAAAAAAACTTAAAATTCTGCTCTAAAGCTGCTTTTTCTCATTCTATCAATCTTGGATTTAGAGTCCTGATATATAAGATTGACATGTGACTATCAGTGACAGTAGTAGTTCTTTTAAAAAGTTTTATATGCACAAAGTTTTCATAAATACGGCCAAGCATTACAGATAGAGCTTGTAATGATTTCTCTTCTACAATACCCCCTTCAATCTATCCAAACTATCAAGTGAGTTTACAAATTTGTGAGCAATTTCTAGATGTTTGTTTACCAGGAAGAACTTGATTACAATTATCCCTGCAGATTTTATTTCAATATGAAATGAATTGCTTTTGATAACCAAGAGGAAATGATTTACTGGCACTGTTGTTGTTGTGAGTTTATTAAAAATATCATAGGAAGAGAGAATTGAAGAAATTCTATTAATATTCGGTTTAATTACCCAGTATACTGACACCAGTTCATCCTAGAATAATATAATTTTCAGCAATAGTAATGTAGAATTCAAAAGATATTGTCTTTATTTTGTTATCTATGGATAAATGTTGCAATATCAATAGTTTAGCCAACAATGATTAACCATTTTTTGACAAAAGAAAACATGAATCAGGAGTTGTTATTATTTTCAGAATATATCCATTTGCATGGCATCATACATTTAATAAGTCCATTGATTCTAAAGTTGACAACTTTGTTGATCTGCATTTACATATGCCAATACTACTATGAGAATTGAAATCTCATACAAATAACAATAGTGTAGGAAAATGTGAAAAAAATAGTTCGAAATAATTTGCATTAAGGAGTTCATTTATAGTGATATATAAAAGTTATTTATTTAAATGATGATTGCAAATCAATAAAAATTGTTAACTTTACAAGATAGTTTGGAACAAAATATCTATGTGATGTTTTGAGATAATGTAGAACTAAGAATTTAAAAAAAAAAACTAATACATCATTAGAAGAATATTGAGTCTTCTGAATTACACATACATCACCATTATGCTGGTTAATTAATTTGTAGAGAAATTTCGATTTTGATATATACCCTTGATATTAAATTGAAGTAAATTTTATTGTATTTGCCAGGGGGGGGGGATATTATTTGATAAAAGATTTCTTTAGTGATTGAAATGTTTCTTAATACCATCAGCGTGTAGTAATTTTTTAAGACTCATCTCTGTATTCTTGGTACAACTATCCACATGTAATATCACCAGAAGTATAATAAGATAACATTTGGTTTCCAAATGAAATGGCTGGTTTCAGATGCTAATAAATGCTACTTAGAAGATGAACCTCAGAAAAGCTGGTATCAAGGCAATCAATGTACTATAATCATTAGAACAATTTATTTGGAATATTAGCACAAAAATTTGGAATGTGATAACCAAAGCAAAATAATGAGAAGCCATTTTTATTAATGCCTGGGTATATTATTTAACAGTTTGAAAAGATGGTGGTTGATTATAGATGAGACAATCAATTAGCACAGTAGTGTAAAATTTAATTATGTATTATTGCTATAGCCCTAAACAATATAAACTATGTAGGCTTCCCCATTATTAACTACTGGCTACAAGATTTCAATTCCTCATAGCTTCAGCTGTTAATAGACCCTTAAAGAAACTTATGAACTTTTTCATCCATGTGTCAGCTCAGAATCATAATGAATGCATTAAACAAGTTTTCTTTAGAAGTATGCTTTTTATAACTTCCCAGAATGCATCTCTTATTTAAAATGTAGACTGTCTGTTTTAGCTTTATAAAAGTTTCTTTGTTTGTTTTTACTTCAACGCTCAACAAATGATTTTCTTTCTTTTTTTGTGGAGAAATTAATTGACTATGAATTTTTGCTTCATGGTACTTAATAACAACATTGGTAATTTGCAATCTGTAATTTATAATGATATCATAAAAATGCAAAAAGAGGGCATCACTAACTGATTTGTGACTATTTGGGAATCACCTTAAGTAATCAGAGAAATTCCTTGTTTCAGGGGGGGGAAAGATAAATGAAGCAATGAAAAGAAAAAGACTGATAAAGAAATTTATAGTGTTTTCATATAATAAATATGATGTAGCAAGAATTGTATGAAAGAGAATGGCAGTGGCCACTTATGGTTACAACATGTTACATGCTAATAAAGGGCTGTTAGATGACTGAGAAAATGAAGTGGGAAGACATGCATTAGATACAGATGTGTGAAGGGCAAAGGAGGCAATTCAAGGAGAAATGGAATGGCCAAGCAAAAAAATGCAAAAAAAAAAGATAAAAATGTTTGGCAGAATGCAATATACAGATAGCAAGAGAATATCCAAAATAGTATTTAATTGAGTTAATAAAGAACAAGCAACAAGATGAATGAGAGTAGTAATATGCTTTGCAGAAGATTTGGATAAAGATTTTATATTAGTATACCTATATGAATGAAGGTATGATTGTGTTAGCAAAATTATTGGATGTTACAGTGACAAATAATGGGATAGAATAATAGATGTATTAATAAAAAAGAGGAAGTTAGAGAGATGGAGAACTAGTATTGAGAGTAAAAAGAGTTTAGGTATATATATAGAAGTAAACAGAATATCAGGAGTTAATTTATGATTAATAGCAAGTGAAGTAGCCTACTTTTTAAGGCTTGAACAGGATCATTAGCAACAAAGGAATATATGCATAAATGGAGAAATGTGGGTGGTTTGATCTGCATGTTATGTAAGGAAGGCTCGGGAAATATTAGGCATCTATTATTTCAATGGAAATGCTTACAAGCAGAAATGGTACACATAATTAAGTTATGTGAGAATAAATATAAACAATGTGGTTATACAGAAAGTGGATTCTTGATTTTTATGCTGGGTTTGGAAAAAAGATAAAGCCATAGAATGGACAAAGATGATATTGTGGAAATGGGATGGATCAGGATAGAAAAGAATATGGCAAAAACTTAAGGTGGGGAATGAAAAGAGAAGGGAAGATGGATAAAAGGTTTCTCTAGGCATAATGACTGAGAGATTCCTGATGCTGATAAAGGAGAAGCCATGGTGCATCACATTACATTATTTAATTTCTCACTTGCAAGTGGAGCCAAAAAATATACTACCACATTAAAATTTCATAGTAAAAAAGTTATATTATTGTGATACTGCTGTTGATGCTGCCTGGTTTATTATTTGCAATAAATAAATGCTTCAAAGTTATAATTATTTTCGGATAAATATTTCATAAATATATAAACCATGAAACAGCATTGACATTGTTAGTCTACTGAATATTTTCAACTTTTATGACTTTTATTTTAAATACATGTCTCACATGATAAACTAAGATTTAAAATGGCTTAAAAATTTTAACAATGGGGTATGGTACAAGCAAAATTTAAGCAATTTATCTAACTCATAAAGAATCTTAAAATTTAAACTATTCAAAAATTAAAAGCATTTTATATGACCTACAACATTGTATATAAAAATATGCTACAATAATCATTTTTAACTGCTATTGATAACTTTTATATTATTATTTCATGTGAATATTACTTAAATATATTTTGATTATCAACTACATTATACTAACATTTGCAGTGAAAAACCAGGATAAATATTAGAGCTGTAAAAGAATTCACAAATATTATTTTTATTGTTTATACATAATTTATTATATCTATCTATTATAAATATAAATTTGAAAGATGGGTTGTTCATTAAAATATTGTACCAATCTTGATTAATCCTGCCATGATTTTCTTTTTCTTTTGATTATTATTTTATGGTTCTTGATTGTTTTTAAAAATTTGGTAATATTCTACTAATACAAGATAGCCATAAGAACAAGCAACAATTTACAAAAATAATAGAATCAAAACACCTTAAACTGGTCAAGAATAAAATGAAATGTAATCAATTTTATTTTGATACAATAAACTTTTATAAAACAATAAAAATTAAAACTAATAATAAAAACATACAATGGAGTTTCTACTCTTTCTTTTAAAAATAATAAAATAAAAATGGATATTCAAACTTATTTTAAATTACTAGTAAAGTTTATTTTTAATCTCCATGTTTATATAAATGAAAAGATTGCAAGTAAAAAATAAAAGATAAGAATTATAAGATTCTTTATATTTCTGACTTTAAATTAAGACCTTAATGAAGTAAAAAATGTGTGTACTTATACTTACATTTCTATAAAGTTTTCAATTTTAATTCATGTTTCCTATTGATATATCATTACTAATTTTATAAAATACTAGCTGAAACTTCTGTTTTTGTTTATGTTAGTAGAAAATTACCAAAATTATTCAAATAATAAAGGATCTTAAAGCAAAAATCAATAGTCTAGCACACAATCTTATATATATATATAATATCAGTCAATATTTAGACAATCCGCACTACTGTTTATTAGGCTGAATGACTTACAGTTAAACTCATAGGCAGTGTATTTTCGGTCTTCAGAACCTGTTGTCAAGGCAACTCTTTTTAACAATATATATATATATATATATATATAAAAAGACAATAAAGAATAAGTGATAAAAGATAAATTATTACTGATAACTTATGCATGACAGAGCTGTTTTTAATTTAAATATTCCTCAATTGTTTTAGAAGTGTAATATTTATACTACTTGTTGACTGCATATCCTATAATACTTATTGAAATATTTGCATTTTATATTAACACCTATTACTGGATGCTCACATTGTAAGTTTTTTTAAATTCCTTTACCATATTTGTATGCAGATTATCAATTTCACAGGTGCATTTTTTCTAAATTACTTACTTTTAAAAATAATAGAAGCTTGTGTAAAAAGTTAACAGTCAACTAAATCTATTTTTAATAATTCTTGAAATATATGTTTAATACTTTTATTTATATAAATTAAATGTTTATTTACTTGCTATTTAAATAATTTCTTAAATACTGCTCCAATCTTCTTAGTATGAACATTTTTTTCAGTGATCATAAATATTAATTTTAGATGATTAAATATTTCATAGAATGCATGGCTAATATAGACAGTATTGCTTGGAGTAGGAATAAACTTTTCAAACAATTCAGTACTCATAGCCTATTTAATTCTTCAAGAAAAAAATCATGCAAGATTCATCAAGATTGGTGCAATATTTATTGAGTTACTATGTAACAAACAAACAAACAAACATTGGTTCACCATATATTCTGAAATGTGTGATGTCAAAATTATGAATGCAAATATTTAATCTTGATAATAAAATTGTATTAATATATTTATCAACAAAACATTGTATGATTTGTCATACATTCACATTTATTTTCATTTTATTTTAGAAGCATAAGTGCATTAGATCTAGGTTTGAATCTTATACTTTAATGATGAAAGCAACTTTAGAAACCAGTTGAGAAATGGATATTTTATTTCAATATGCTATTTGATATCTATTGATTATTCAAAATTATTGTAGATGGCTTTATAATATTTTTAGTGCAATAAATAAAATTATTTAAGACAGTGTAAAGTATTACAACCTCATGTAAGAAAAACAAATAATTTAATTATAAAAAATATAAATAATTGAAAGATTCTTACTCAGCAAGTCATGTGATAGTCAAGCTTTATGGGTGACAGACTGAACTCATGATCAAACTTTTAATTCTGATATATATTACTCTACTATTGAGATTAAATGTGTTTTAGAATTTATTCAAAGTCATAATCCATCTTGCAAGATATTCTTAAGTATTTTATAAATATTTGTAAATATATTGTTGACATTTAATATAATCTATATAGGGAAACACATATACTAATGCAATTTTGATTAAAAAAAATAATCTTAAAAAAATTGATTATTTTTTCTTATTTCAACTGTTCATTATTTATTGATTTATTAGTTTTTTTAAAGCAATTTTCTTTGCCTTTAAAATTTAATTAAACCAAAGATATCAACAAATTCTCTGGAGTAGACTAGCAAGTGTTAATAAACATTGTTGATATTTAACTTTAAATTTTCTAAAAAGAAGTAAATATAGAAACATTTTAAATAAAAAGAAGCTAAATTGAATATTTATATGTGAAATAAATGCTGATATAATGAAAAATCCACTTTTTATACATATTTATTTTTTTAAATTGATCATGAAGTTTTAACATTTTCCTTTACACATGCACACTGTTTCTTTGCCACAAAACACACACACACACATACACACTTCCATATATAATTACCTCCCAACACTGGGTTGCTGTCTGATTGTTGTATTTTCTGCCATTTTTTCACAGATCTTCATGCATATCTAAATTTTATCATGAAAATGAAAAAAATGAAAATTAAATTAGCCATAATATTTAAGCCAAGCTATTTTTAATTCAACTGAAATTTATTCTACATATACATTATCATGCAATCAAATTCAAAAAGACAAAATATTGCAAAAAGTGACCTCTTCTTTAGTTACTGTAAATTCAATCAACTTATTATAGAAATACTGTTTCTTTTCTATATACCCAAAATATTATATCAGAAATTGATTGAATCACAACAATCTAAGAAAAAAATATTAAATCAGGCATCATGTTTAAAACAATTTGTATCATAGTGACAGTAATAATTAGAAGTTATGAAATAAAATATACTGAAAATAATTTATTTGCTCAAATCTGAGTAATGTGTATAATTTTAATTCTTTTCAACTACACATTGCTTCATTTCTATCATTGATTATTATATGTATAGTTCTTGTGGTGCACTCTGATACCCTGCACAATGTTAAAGTATAAAATTTGTCCCATCTTGAGGGAAAGTTTATGTTGTGCTGCATTAAGAATGGGTTGTGATGACATAATAAACTCCAAGAAAAAGATGATTACTAACAATTGTAAAAATTAGATTAGTAAAATCTTTACAAAACTGCTTTCCCCAGATTTCATCAAGCAACTGTATCAGTAATTATTATGACCACTATGATATAAATGATTTAAAGTATGAAATAATCAATTATTATTTAAAAAAGAAAAACATTTGGTTTTGATAATTAAAAAATAAATTATATTGTTTTATACTACAAAGGAGTTGATCAAGCTGCATGGATTTTTTTTTTTAGTTTCACTGCCATAATGTGGGGAAATTTGTTATAAAATATCAATATATATATATATATATTTAAGAAAATTCTATTGTTTTATAAATAAATTATCTATTTCTAATAAACAGGTTTGTTACTTATGGATTTAATTTATTATATAATGAGTAATCAGATATCTCATTTTGCTGAAGCTAATACCATATGTATTTTAGATTAAAATTAAAATAGACTCCAAATAATTAATTCACTTTATAATGAAGATAAATTCCTTCATTACTAAAAGTAATGTCTGATACGTTTAATTGATTGAAACATATACAAGATGACAAACAAATTATTCTTCTTATATATAACTATTTAATATTAAAAATTTGATTATTAATTAATTTTTTCTAAAAGTAACATTTGAATAATCATATTTAAGGAGAACGACCTTTTTACGAAACAATATTTGTAATATTTAAATACACGCAAACTGCATTGATTATACTGAAATTAATGCAATTTAAAAGGGATTTGAATTTAGACTTTCAATCTCTCTACAACCATGTACTCCATTTTATATAATTGACACACATGACCACATACATGTAAAAAAATATAAATGCTCTCCAATAAATGCATTTTGTGCTGAACTAGTACTCATCAGTTGGTGCAGATCATCATCCTCTCCACACATATATAATTAGTTCTTGGTTTATATTAAGTTAAGAAATCTTCATACTTTAATGGACAAACTTAATTCTTCTCCACCCTCCAAGTCTTCAGCCATCCATATCATTAAATATCTAATGATAGGAAATTAAAAGTCCTTCTTGATACCAATTCTGTCATCATACCCATGTTAATTTTAAATCACTCTGACCCCTCATGTATAAGTATTCATAAAGTAGAAAATTTTATGAAATTTATCAAACCAAACATAATCCCCAAAGGTGAATTGTCTATGCAAATATAACAAGCACTAATTACATACTAAGAGAATGAATACGTTTAAATTGGAAGGCTAAAATGTATAATGAAAATAAGTTGGATTTTGAAAAAGACACAAAATACCACAAATAATCAAGGCAAAAACATTTCTACATATATCAACATACAATTATTAAATTAATTAAACATTTATACTATAAAACAAAACATATATATAATAAGGCAATATTAATGATTTACTATATTAGTTTCTAGTTTACATATTTATATACAAAAGACTTCTATACAAGTAAATGTTTTTTTAGCATGGAAATTGTGAAAAATATTTTGTAATATAACATATAGATAAAAAAAGTTCAAATATAATCAACTTTTTTATGGTTTATTTAAATGCACAGCACTATTTGATTATCAATTGTGATATTTGACAATAAAATGTCTTCTCCCAACATATTTTATTTAAATATTGTAATTAAAAACTCAATAAAATAAAAAAATATTGTAGACATACCTAAAACTTATTTTAACATGCTTCATATTAAATAATATTAGGAAAATTTCTTTTTCACTACTGTTATAATCAAAGTGTGAATTTATATATACTTTACACTATGAATAATGAACCCATAATTATACATACTTCCATTCTACAATTACACAAACAAATTTTGGAAGACCAATGTTAATCTATATTTTAATATATTCCAAACTCTACTTCTTTTAATTGCATAATTTCTCATTTCATTAATATAAATGTATATTGTCCACTAGATAGTAAAAGAGTTGGAAAATCAGTTTTAACATGTGAAGAAAAAAGATTAGTAAAAAAGGTAGTGTTTAATTGTACTTCATGAAGAAACAGAGAAAACTCTTCATACATATTACCACTCAGTGCAAGCCACAGTAATCAATGAATATCAGAATGCTTGTGCATAAAATCCTCAGCTAGTGCCTACTCATCCAATATCCCCATACTAGTTTAAATGGTGATTATGTGATGTTTATTGACTTCATGGAGAAGTTAACAAATATAATGAGCAAAAAATGTTATACAATATAAAAAGTTAATATATTAACATTTCCATTATTTATATAAGATATGGAGTAAATATACAGCAAATCATCAAGAATGAAAAGAAGTGTAATCTTTTATGCTACATTTTCATATATTTAAATAAATCATATGATATGACATAAACAAAAATATCTTTATATAACAGCAATATATATATATATATTAATAATATTAAAAATCGATGTCTGTATTTCTTCAAAATAATATGTATAAATTTATAAATAAATATTAGAAACTACAGTACTTAAAAGTTTATAAAAATATATCTATATCCATCACTTAGAAGTACTTTCAACTATCCTTGTAGTTTTTGTCACCTAATACTTTTAAAATGACAGCTTTCCCATAATTCCATGATCTTAACATTTGCTGCTTGGATATTAATTAAATCTTGCTTGTATTTATATATTAATATCATTTCTTTAATTTTTCTTTTATTATTATTTACTATAATTAAAATCAAACCATATATCCATGATTTATTATGGTCATAAAAGACAGAAGCTGATAAATTATCATTATTTTTACAATTTTGTTTTGTATTTTGAACCCTTTTTAATAATAACAAGTGTTCTTTTGTTCTTTTTTCCAAAATGCACCTCAATTCACCTATATATCCACTTCCACACCTACATGTCCATTTTAAATGATGCAATTTTTATTTGTCAATAAAGTTTTATTTTTTGTAATTATTTATTAATTTATTTAATGTAGGTGGTGCATAAAATGCAATATCACATATTCCTTTATAAATTTTTTTAATGAAACTTGCCTGTTGATTTGAAATATATGGTATTGATATCCAAAATTTTTTATCAGAAGAATTAACAATATTATTAATATTATTTTTATATTTAGAATTAAAATTTTTAACAGTATAATAAACACAATCATAATTATATCCAATGTTTAATAATTCATTATAATAAATTTCAATATTTTTGTTTTTATTCGATGTATATTTACAAAGGTTATCATTTCTAAATAAGAAGGACTTCAAACCTGCCATTTTATGTGACATTGCTACCTTTAATTCATATGGAATATATCCTCTTTTTGCTATTGGTTTAAGAGTAATATATTAATCCAGTTTATATTTGTTTCTAGTTATCTTGAGATCTAAAAATTGAACACTCATTTAATTTTTATCTGTTTTAATCCATTTTAAGCCCTTTATATTATTTAATTCATTAAACAAATCATTAATAGCATTTGGCTTTCCACAAACAAAAACATCATTAACATATCGATTGTATAAAGTAATATCTTTCTGATAATATTCATTTTTCAAAATATTTTCTTCATATGTAGATATAACAAAATTACATATTTGGGCAACAGTAGAAAGACCCATTGTACAGCCATTACTCATTTTATAAAATTCATGCTTACAAATCATATAAATATTTTTATCAATAAAGTTTAATGTTTCATTAATAAATTTTATTATTTTAACGTTAACATTTTTTAACTTTAATGCATTATTAATTATTTCACTAGAAGTCAATTTATCAATTAATCCATACATTTCACTGACATCGAAGGTACAAATTACATCATAAATATCAATAAAAACATTATTAATTTTACCAACAAAATCAAATGATGAACGTATTGTATACACACTAAAACCAAGAATTTCCTGTAACATTTTCTCAATTAATTTACGTTTCATAATAAAACACAGCCCCAAAATGTTAATCATTAATCATAGTGGTTCTTTTTCTTTATGAACCACTATGATTAATGATTGATTTTGGGGCTGTGTTTTATTATGAAACATGTAAATTAATTGAGAAAATGTTACAGGAAATTCTTGTTTTTGGTGTGTATACAATATGTTCATCATTTGATTTTTTGTTGGTAAAATTAATGTTATTGATAATTATGATGTAATTTGTACCTTTGATGTTAGTGAAATGTATGGATCAATTGATAGATTGACTTCTAGTGAAATAATTAATAATGCATTAAAGTTAAAAAATGTTAACGTTGAAATAATACAATTTATTGTTGAAACATTTTTTAAGCATGAATTTTATAAAATGAGTAATGTCTGGCCAATGGGTCTTCCTACTATAACGATCGAAATGAAAGTGAAGATCGAATCTAACCGCAAAAACCATATCTGCAACTACCAGGGTGCCATCTAGGCATTTGAGCCTAGAAAAATTTATAAAGTAGGCAGATATGCGCTGTTAAGATTCCACTTTATTTAAATATTCTGATCATTAGCCCAAGTCACTAGCTCAGTGGAGATGCAGAGATAAAAATCTATATCTTAATTTATATCTTAAATATAAATAAATAAAAGCCACTGCCAGAAATTAACACATAAAAATATTTATTTACGCACATATAAAATAACATTCTAAATTTTGAGGAATAAGTTTAACCTTTTAGATTTTTATATTAACTTGTAAATTTACATTTAAAAAGATTTCAATAAGTTTAATTTTTATTTAGTGAGTCGAGTATGAATAGACTATATAGGTCTGTATTTGAAAAGAAAATATTCTTTCCCTTATTTAACCTTAGGCCAAAAGTTCATAGCCAAAAACGCGCCAATCCATCTGATACATTTATGTATTCAATGTAGCATGAAAATACAACAACACAAAATACTGTACTGTCAGGAATGTCCATCTGAACAGTAAGTAGAATTAGAGAAGACATTGACTCTCCACCAACAGGAATGTTACATCTGTTGGCAAGTAGAACAATAAACAAAAAACTCCATAGGAATGGACTGCGGTCTTCTGCCAACTTACAAACCCATGCATAGGCAAACAGAAGGTGTGTGGCATATATATGCAATCCGGCCTGAAGCGGATCTCATACTACATCTACAATTACACAAATATATCCAATCCATTGAACCAATTCAACTACGAAATGAATAACCTAAGATTACTCTCCCTTAATATAACTTTACAAACCCTATAGCCATTCACGCCCGACTTAAATTTAACATTTAAATACGTTCGCACAGATTTGTTTAAAAATGTTGGGTATAGATCGATTACATAGATTCCACGGTCAAAAACATTTCAAAATAAACGTAAATGATCAAAATACAAAATTATTGATACCGACAATCGCAGAGGGAAATTTATAAGTAACCCAATAGTATTCACCATAAGATACTTGTGTTGTCACCAATAACTTAACCTTTTAACCGCTAATTATATTATTGGTTGTATGAGGTAAAAATCAAATCTTTTAATTGGCCAACTCACAAACTGAAGACAAAGTCTATTGTTAAAACATATTCGCCTATAATATTAAATTCAACTCAGATACGTTTATAAAAAGTATATTACTAATTTTTTAGGTTATGAAGAGAACGAAAGTTCTTTCAAAAATAAATTGCTATATATTTATTCTAAAATATTCAATTTCGGCAATATAAAAGCTATAATATAAACAAAAAGGTCGACTTTTACGTTATAGAAAAGTAAATATTTCTTTTAAATATTTCTTTAAAATTTTTACTAAAATCTTCAATATTTTTCGAAAATAATTTTGTTTTTTTAGTATATTTTTTAAAAAACTAGTTTAATTTCTGAAATTATATTTTTTTAACTTAAAATTGCATTCAAAATGAAAATCTCAGTGTTTTTCTTTATTTTCTTTGATCAGGCGGTTTCTTTGTTCTTTCCAGCCAATCAGAATGTCTTTTTCGGCTGAGAGCTCACTAACAACCAATTACAACCGATGTTCTTTCTTTGTTTAGGTTTAAATGTGTTTTTTTTTATTTTTTACTTGTAAAATAAATCGGAAGAGGGCACCATCTTACAGAACTTTTAAAAACCTATTCAAAACCTATCAAACAAATTTTTTAGCATAAGAACTGGCAGAGTTAGAGTGACATCAGATGTCTACGAGGAGCCTCGTAGGAGGTGGGAAAAGGGTTAAAAGACATCCGAATAAATACATTTTAGATACCGTATGGTATCATTATTTATCGAATGTCTATATATTTTGATCAAATATGAAAACCAAAATATAATTAACTGCGAATGAATCCATGCAAGCATCTATAAACAACTTAAATTTCATGCATTTAAATAATCTTTACAATAAGAAAAAAAAAATGAAAATGATGTTTATCAATCGGAAAACATATAAAATTAAACATTATTAATTTGATTTAAAAACTTACAAAAGTCAGATAAGAGTCCGTTTTAACATTTAAGTTGGCTTGTTTATCAATTTATAAAACTTGATGAAAGTTCTTAATTGATTTTAATAATTATTCATTTCATATAGCTTATGGTAGAAGAGTCCAGGTTCCTGTTTTTAATTCCCGCGACGCCTCCATTGGAAGATAATGTTCTGGAGATGGCAATAGCTGGTTCAAGGTATCACAGTCTTTTCCTTTTTCTTTTTTAAATAGAGAGTGTGGTATGTGTGTCCTACCACAATTCTCAAACACACAACACTGAAACTGTCCGAAAAAACTGTATTTCCCTTTTTATATTATCCACACGGATTCAATCAACAAAACGTCACTAATCCATCACTTTCATTAGGGTCCGAGCCAAGGCTTAGTGCTTCCATTGGTCAAACTAATTTTTCTTTATTCTCTTATCCAATTTTCATCTCATCATTTTAATTATACAAGAGCCCAAGGCTAGCTTGCTTTTCAAACCATTTATAAACAATCATTTCCATTTACAGATTACAAGAATTAATTAATACCTGTTTTTATTTTTAAATCTTGTACGTTCAAATACTTATTTATTTGTTTTTTTCAAAAAAAATATTTTTAAAGTTTGGCATCTGTGCGAATGTATATACGTTTAACAATATTTTAATTTTAGCGTTTAGTTTTTTACTTTTATTTGCGAACTTTTAAGTTTTTATTTTAAATAAATGTAACGACATATTTATATATCGTTACACTACAGTTGCTCAAATATGTAATTTTGTTATATCTACATATGAAGAAAATATTTTAAAAAAGAAATATTATCAGAAAGATATTACTTTATACAATCGATATGTTGATGATGTTTTTGTTTGTGGAAATCCAAATGCTATTAATGATTTATTTAATGAATTAAATAATATAAAGGGCTTAAAATAGATCAAAACAGATGAAAATTCAATGAATGTTCAATTTTTAGATCTCAAGATAACTAGAAACAAAGATAAACTGGATTAATATATTACTCTTAAACCAATAGCAAAAAGAGGATATATTCCATATAAATCAGTGGTACCAATGTCAGATAAAATGGTAGGTTTGAAGTCCTTTTTATTTAGAAATGATAATATTTGTCAACATACATTGGATAAAAACAAAAATATTGAAATTTATTATAATGAATTCTTAAACATTGGATATAATTATGATTATGTTTATTATACTGTTAAAATTTTTAATTCTAAATATAAAAATAATATTAATAATAATGTTAATTTTTCTGATAAAAAATTTTGAATATCAATACCATATATTTTGAAGCAACAGGCAAGTTTCATTAAAAAAATTTATAAAAGAACTTGTGATTTTGAATTTTATGCACCACCTACATTAAATAAATTAATAAATAATTCAAAAGATAAAACTTTATTGACAAATAAAAATTGTATCATTTACAAATGGATGTGTAGGTGTGGCAGTGGATATATAGGTGAATCGAGGTGCACATTGGAAAAAAGAACAAAAGAGCACTTGTTATTATTAAAAAGAGTTCAAAATACAAAACAAAATTATAAAAATAATGATAATTTATCAGCTTCTATCTTTTATGACCATAATAAATCATGTATATATGGTTTTGATTTTAATTATAGCAACATAAAAATATTGGAAACTGAAAGAAATGAAAATAATAAAAAATTAAAGAAGCGATGTTAATATATAAATACAAGCAAGATTTAATTAATAGGCATGCAGCAAATGTTAAGATCATGTAATTATGGGAAAGATGACATCATGGAATTATGGGAAGGCTGACATTTTAAAAGTATTAGTTGACGAAAACTACAAGGATAGTTGAAAACGCTTCTAAGTGACAGTTATAGATATATTTTTATAAACTTTTAAATACTGTATTTTCTAATATTTATTTATAAATTTACATATATATATATAATAAAGAAAGTTCTTTTTTGGCAAATATTGATTTGTTTCCTTGCATGTTGTTTAAATCAAAGAAAAATAGTGAAGATTTATTTTTGGAGTATATGATGATGAAAGAATACCAGGATAAAATGAATTAAGAGTAGGCAAAATTTAAAGATAAAGGAGAAAAAGTGCTAAAAATTTTATAAGTTTTTGCTTTGGTATCTATAAATAAAATGAGGAATAAGAAGTTAGGATAGTGAATTAATAAAACAGATTATATTAAAATGAGATATGAGAAGTAAAAAAAGGTGTGAAATATATAAATGTATAACAGTATCAGAAAGCTGGAATATTTAAGATTTGTAGTCAAAATTTATACACAAAAGTTTTTGACTTCATTTGCAGAGACATTATTCTACATTATATCACATCTGTTGACTAAAGATTTAATATATAAAAGTCTTTAAATCAGGGGTAGCTAACTTGTTTTATTGTCCATAGGCTAATTTTTTCATGCATAAGTTTTGATACACTATTAAATTGGTATAAATTATGTTAATATAGATAAATATTTACTTTTTGTTCATAATATAATAATATATTGTAGAAGGAAAAAACTTAAATATTCCTTATTTTAATAAGATTTTTGAGTCTATTTTTTCCTCAGATTTTCAACACTGAAAGTTATGTTTGATAATGAAAGCAGCAAATAATTTTTAAATTTAGAAAAACAGTTGTGACATCTTTTTGTTTTTTATCAGTTTTACTCATGAAAATAATTTTCACTTAAAAAAAAGCTGCAAGACTTACTCTGGGTGAATATAAAAAAACTTGATAATGCAAAAATGTAAATTATAAACTGAAAGTTAAAAATTACTATAGTTATTTTGGATTAGTCACTTCAAGATTAAACAATAGTAAACATGCATCTTCAGAATAAATAGGAACCTTTTTTTTTTTTGCTGACATATTGAATTTGAATTTTTGTTATAATTTCCCTCCCCAAAATATTAAAAAGAAATATTATTATTATTATTATTATTTATATTATTATTATTATTATTATTATTATTATTATTATTATTATTATTATTATTATTATTATTATTATTATTATTATTATTATTATTATTATTATTATTATTATTATTATTATCTCATCATCATCATCATTTAAATTTTAATTTACAAGATTTTGGTTTATTTTTTTGATACTTGTGACTTTTCTTGTAAATCAAGATCACAGCAAGTATATATGATCTACAGTTTCAGGGGTCCACAGAAAATGTTTACAAAATATTTGTTACTTGGCAGTGTTGTATTGAAAATTTTCATTTTATTTGTTATTATTACTGTTATTTTTAAAAAGAAATCATTGTGAAAAAAAATAATTACAATATTTATGCTTTATTATTTATTTATTTATTTTTCTGTATTCTTTTTTTTTTTTTGTATTAACATATTAACTGAAAAATGAATAATAATATAAATATAATATTTATTTGTTATATCACAATTTGTGTGGCCCTCAAGTCTTTCAATGTTGTACATATTGATACCAGTAAATGAATCAACAAAGTGATACCGGTGATGTACTTGGAAATGTGCAAATTCTATGTGTGTTAATTCATCACTTTTATACAACTTCCAGCAATCTGAATAAATTCTAGATCTATCTGCAACATTTTATTTTATGACATCCATAAGAATAATCACTGTTCTACCTGGAATGGTTACAATAAGACACTTCATTGGTGTCTTTGCATAAGCCACTGAAAAACCATGGTTGTGGAAGTATCCTCATTGTTAATTTTTGTATTTGGTAGATAGTTTAATCAATTTCAACATTTCTGTTAGGACCTCTGATTTTTATGACAATCGAGATAAAAGACTAGATGTGCAGATTTTCCTCAGGTAATTGTTTCAATCTATGATGATGTGGTTGCACAAATTCAATTGGATCTTTTCCTCCTTCAATTGACATTATGTCTCTATTTTGGAAATAAATCAGAGTGCAGCCAGAAATAAAATTTTAATCATGTTCCTTTATGAAGTGATATTCTGTTTAAATAAGATGACACAATGCACCACTATTGTTGGTGTGTTTGAATGTAAAGTTTCATATTGCAACCGTTAACACATATTTTCCAGAGAGCAGGGTATCATACTTTTGAAAATACTCCACTGTATCATGTTCTATGACCAGAAGATCTCAAATTTTTATCATGATGGCAATTTAACAAAAAAATAATAAACTGCTGATAAATAAAAACATGCGGAATTGAAACCAATGTATGACAATGTTAATGATAAATTCCAAGTTATGTGTACGACAATGTTAAGAGAGTCTCATCGTTTCTACTTTATAATATAAGGGTGGGGGGGAGTGAAATAAAGAGACTCTTACTGAGATTTATCTGAATTTATTGCTTTTTAAAAAATTTAACAGTGGAGTTATTATTATATTTAATTTAAGAAGTTAGACATTTTCAGTAGATTGTAGGCCCTCAAAACTGTACATTTATCAAAAAATTATAGTCTGCCAACTTGACTTACAGGAAAACTCATAAGTACCATTTTTTCCTTTTTAAAATTAAAGGTCTATCACCAAATTTAGTTACAGACTTTACCATGATTGGCCATCCCAGCTTAAATAATAAATAGTTTTAGGAATTTATATATGACGTTTTCTTTTAGACCTATGTATAGCAACAATGAATACTTTTTAAGTTGTTCTGAATTTTATTATCTATTAACTTTGATTATAACCATAAACTTGCATACAAAATTCAATAATGAAGATAATGCTGCCCACATACGCGCGCGCGCACACACACACACACACAAACTCATCATGCTAAAAAGCCAACATTTAGATTAAGAATGTTAACCAAAATCATGCTTATCTAAACATTTTATTTTTTAAATAAAAAATACGATTGTAATAAAGTTTTCCTTACTACAAATTAATAAAAATGTTATTATCTTATATGTATTTAAAATAAATGCATAATGTTTAATGAAAGCAAATATTTATATAGTTGAAGGCAGAGAAGAATTGTTTGTTGTTCTTAGTTAAACTTCAAACACATTTCAGCAATCTGACAACTATATTTGTCGTCTAAGATTTTTTTTTAATGTTTGTTTGCAAAATTCGGTGTTGAAAAGACTAGATTGTTTTGAATTTTAATCAGATACAAACGATGGAGAAAAAATTATAAGAAGTGAATATCAAACAACCCAATAAATTATTCACACACACATATTTAACTTTATATAAAAAATATGTTATTTTAAAAATACCCTAATATTTTCAAATAGTCCTTATTCTATGTTCAGGGCTCAATACAATACTTATTAATTAAAGATTAAGAATTATCTAGATTTACACTATGAAGGAATTGGGGGATGATAAATGATTGTCAAAAAATTGAACTACAGCATTCTCTTTTTTCCCCCAGGGTGCTTAGCTATTACGTAACATTCTGAATATCTGATCATTCATGTAATAAATATATGTATAAAAATCATTACTAAAAATTATAGCAAAATGAAAATTAATTACAATAATTGTCTGTGCATAAATTGATATTCAAATCAAATTAGAAATCAAAGTCACCCTTTTGAAATAAAAGACAGCATTTGAAAAAAAAGACATGCTTAACGTTGAATAAAGTAAAAGCACATTAAGTATTAGTTTGTTTTATCGGAAAGCTTAATTGAGTAAAATGAATAAAACAATAATAGAATGTTTTTCTGAAGGTTTATGATGATGGTCATTTAGTGGTGTTTTATATTGAATTATTTCCATCATCTAATATAAGCATTTAATGTCTCTAGAAAAAAAATTATTTAAATATTCCAAAAATATTGAACTGATAGCACACAGATTTGGATATGCACAACATTTCGAGAGGTATTACCCCCCCGTCTTCAGATGTTGCTGGCCTGACCAATGACAGTACTAGCATGGGAATTGAACCTGAACCCTTAGATTCTTGAGTATTGAATTCTAAGGTAACATTATAACCAGCATAGTGTGACTGTACATAATATATGGATACCACTGACCAACTTTGCTCTTAGTAAAAAGTGGAGAAATCAGGAGGAATCTCATAGATAAATATATAAAATTTCTACTGACTATTGCCTTTGGCAGAATGGCACAGTTGGTTTGAGCATTACCTTAAAATTCAATACTTAAGAGTCTAATGATTCAGGTTCAATTTCCATGCTAGTATGGCCATTGGTCAGGCCAGCAACACCTGAATAAGATGGGAAAATAATACCTCTTGAAATGTTGTGCAACCTGTATGCTATTACTAACAGTTAAATATATTTGGAATAGTTAAATAAAAGTTAAATTTTTCTAAAGATATTAAATACTCACATTAGATGATGGAAATAGTCCAATTCATAAATACAATAATTGAATGGTTTATTCTGAGTTTATAAGAAGTTCCAATACCTTGAGTTCCAGGTTCTGCCAATCTACCAGTGGAACAAATTATTTAAAGCAATAAGTTGAATATATTTATTGTACAACTAATATAAATTAATTATTGTCAGTTAAATTTAATATCGAGGTATGTAGCTCTAAAATATAATACAAACTCAACAATCTCTTTATATAAATAATATACAAAGTTTCATACCATTATCATCTATCTATCTTCTAAGTAGACAAAAATGAACCCACTTTTTGTAGTGGCCCAAAAATTTATATAGAAAACAAATATGAAAATGATAACTCATGAGACTTTCATCATGTATGTTATTAATATGGAATTAAAATTTGATGTGATAATATGTTGGAATATTTCCCATCATCTATCAGTAAAGGTTGAATGTATAGAAAAATGTAAACTTTTCAAATATAAACAACTTGATAATAATAACCACCATCACAAACTTTCAGGCAAATAATAATAAAAATTGATTCAAATTAATATTCCCAAAGTAGAGACTCAATGTATTTATTTTTAAATAAACTCACAACCCTATTCATAATAACATCTTGGAAATATTAATTTAAGCCTCTTTTAATTACACATTATTTACATCCATGATGGAAAATAATTTTATTCTTACAGTTATAACTGCATGTCTAAATAAGATACATTGTAATTAAATAATTATAAATGGATAAGTTTACACAAATATTTCCATCTAAACATCCATTAAAATATTATATTATACATATGGTATATGCGTTCAAGGTCATGAAGGTGCATTTATATGTGAGTTGTGTTAAACTTTAGCATTTAAACTGTCTGTTTAATTATAACACATCTTTATAAAGATGTGTGATACTTAATAGTAAATTGTACTCTGTAAATCCTGCATCTTCAGAAATCAGTGTATTTGTGAAAATTATTTTTAGATTGTAACTGGATTGTATATTTTATTATACAATAAGTGTAACAATGTTTGCAGCTAAATAGATTTGTAAGTAATCATTAAAAGCCAGTCAACACTTAGACAATCCCAAAATCATTACAAATAACAATTTCAAACTGTTGTCATGGCAATGGTCCAATACACTTATATAGATACTAAAGATTGCAACTTAACTGCAGAGATAGAAATTATTGATACAAAGAAGTTAAATAAACCTCTTTATTATACAAGTATAATAAAGTATAAGGGATTTGAACTCAGACTTTTAAGCACCCTTCAACTATACACACTATCTCATACAACTGATACACAAGACCACACATGAGTATCAGTTGTATGAGATAGTGTGTATAGTTGAAGGGTGCTTGAAAGTCTGAGTTCAAATCCCCTATACTTCCAATTGAAGAGCGCCTGGTTTTCACATATTTAAGTATAATAAAGGCAAATTTAGAATGTTTTTATTTTTATTTCAACACCTTCTATTAATGACTACATCTATTGTATGCATGTAATTTC
>JAQFVV010012479.1:1857879-2016208 GCA_028023455.1 Epiperipatus broadwayi | reverse complement strand
AATTATTATTTAAAAAGAAAAACATTTGGTTTTGATAATTAAAAAATAAATTATATTGTTTTATACTGCAAAGGAGTTGATCAAGCTGTATGATTTTTTTTTTAGTTTCACCGCCATAATGTGGGGAAATTTGTTAGAAATATCAATATACATATATATATATTTACATAAAATTTTATTGTTTTATAAATAAATATCATTTAAACAGGTTTGTTAACATGGATTTTGATTACATATAAATATAATTCAGATATTCCATTTTTGTTGAAGCTATATTTAATATGTATTTGATTGAAATTAAAGTGATTCCAATAATTAATCACTTTTATAATGAAGATAAATTCTCTTCATTACTAAAAGCAATGTCTGATAATAATTGGATTGAAACATATAATAAGATATGCAAACAAAATATTATTTTATATAACCATTTAATATAAAATTTAATTATTAATTATTTTTTCTAAAAGTAAAATATTTGAACCATCATATTTAAGGAGAACGACCTTACTAAATGAATATTGTAATATTTAAATACACGCAACCATTGATTATACGAAATTAATGCAATTTAAAGGGATTTAATTTAGACTTAAATCTCTGCAACCATGTACTCCATTTTATATAATTGACACACATGACCACATGTAAAAAATATAAATGTTTCCAATAAATTTATTTGTGCTGAACTAGGTACTCATCAGTTGGTGCAAATCATCATCCTCCCACACATATATAATAGTTCTGGTTTATATTAAGTTAAGAAATCTTCATACCAGTTTTGACAAACTTAATTTTCCCTAATCTCCAAGTCTTCAGTCCATATCATTAAATATCTAATGATAGGAAATTAACTCCTTCTGATACCAATTCTGTCATCACACCATGTTAATTTTAAATCACCTAACTTCATGTATATATCTATAAAGTAGAAAATTTTGGTGAATATCAACCAAATAATCCCTAAAGGTGAATTAAGTTCAGTGCAAATATGTGTCACAATTAATTACAATAAGAGAATGAATACGTTTAAAATTGAAGGCTAAATGTATAATAGAAAATAAGTTGGATTTGAAAAAGACACAAAATACCACAACAATTGTTGCAAAAACATTTCTACATTATATCACCATACACATAATTATCAAACATTTATACTATAAAACAAAACATATTTATAATAAGGTAATATTAATGATTTAATACAGTTAGTTTCTAGTTTACATTATTATATACAAAAGATTTTTTATGGCAAATACAAAAAGAAGGAAATTAGAAAATATTTTTTAATATAATATATATAAAAAACCAAATATAATCAACTTTTTTAATATTTAAATGCAGCAATTTATTTGATTAATAATTGTGATATTTAATAATAAAATGTCTTCTCCAACATATTTAAGCTAAATATTAATTAAAAAAACAATAAATACAAAATATTGTAGATATACAAAAACTATTTTTAACATGTCTATATTAAAGAATATTAGAAAATTCTCTTTTCACCACTGTTATAATCAGTAATTATATATACTTTACATTATGAATAATGGAACCTATAATTATACATTCATTCCTACAACAATAAACAAATTTTGAAGACCAATGTTAATCTGGTATTTTAATATATCTGTAAACTTCTACTCTTTAATTGTATACTTTCTACTATTAATATAAATGTATATACGTCCAATTAGAGATAAAGAGTTGGAAAACGTTTTAACATGTAAGAAAAAGATTAGTAAAAAAAGGTGTGTTAATGGTATTTCCATTGAAGAAACAGAGGGAAACTTCATACACATTACCACTCAGTGCAAGCCATTAGTAATCATTGAATATCAGGAATGCTTGTTACAAACTCAGTTAGTGCTTGTACTAACCAATAATATCCCCATACTAGTTTAAATGGCATTATGTGATGTTTATTGACTTCATGGAGTTAACAAATATAATATTAAAAAATGTGTTATACAATATAAAGTTAATTATATTAACATTTCCATTATTATATAATATATATAAATACATGCTAAATCATCAAGAATGAAAGAAGTAATCTTTATGCCACATTTTCATATATTTAAATAAATCATATGATATGACATAAACAAAAATATCTTTATATAACAGCAATATATATATATATTAATAATATTAAAAAATCTATATCTGTATTTCTTCAAAATAATATGTATAAATTTATAAATAAATATTAGAAAATACAGTAATTAAAAGCTTATAAAATATACCCATATCCATCACTAGAAGTACTTTCAACTATCTCTTGTAGTTTGGTCACCCAATACTTTTTAAATATTATTCTTTACATCCATGATCTAACATTTGCTGCTTGATATTAATAAATCTGTTTCATTTATATATTAACATCACTTTTTTAATTTTTTTTTATTATTATTTACTATAATTAAAATCAAACCATATATCCATGATTTATTATGGTCATAAAAGACAGAAGCTGATAAATTATCATTATTTTTACAATTTGTTCGCATTTTGAACCCTTTTTAATAATAACAAGTGTTCTTTTGTTCTTTTTCCAAATGCAACTAATTCACCCATATAATCCAATTTCCACAATCTACATGTCCATTTAAATGATAAATTTTATTTAATAATAAGTTATTTTTTTTAAATTCATTTATTAATTTATTTAATTGTAGGTAAGTATAAAATGCACATCATATATTCTATAAATTTTTTTAAGAACGTCTATTGATTTCAACATATGGTATTGATATCCAAAATTTTTTATCAGAAGAATTAACAATATTATTAATATTTTGTATTTAATCAAAATTTTTAATAAGTATAATAAAACATATTAATCATAATTATATTCAATGTTTACTAATCAATATAAATAAAATTTAAATATTTTGTTTTTATTCGATGGTATACTACAAAGGTTATCATTAAATAAGTACTTCAAACCTCTGTCATTATGACATTGCTACCTTTGGATTCATATGGAATATATCCTTTTTGCTATTGGTTTAAGAGTAAATATATTTTAATCCAGTTTGTCTTTGTTTCTATATCTTGGAGATCCAAAAATTCAGAACACCATTTAATTTCTTTATCATTTTAACCATTTTAAGCCCTTTATATTATTTAATTCATTAAACAAATCATTAATAGCATTTGGCTTTCCACAAAACAAAAACATCATCAACATATAGATTGTATAAAGTAATATCTTTCTGATAATATTCATTTTTAAAAATATTTTTCATATGTAGATATAAATAAAAATTACATATTAAGTAATATAGAAAGATCATATTTGAAAGAGTTATTACTCAATGGCAAAATCATGCTACAACCATATAAATATTTTATCAATAGTGCTTAATGTTTCATTAATAAATTTTATTATTTTAACGTGCTAACATTTAATCTTTAATGCATTATTAATTATTTCACTAGAAGTCAATTTGAATATCGATCCATATGATTTATCGATATTTATATATACTTGCATCATACATTTCATTTGTTATTTATTAATTTTTATCAATAATCAAATATTGAACGGATTAATTACACATTGAAACTATATTTTCAATATTTTCCTAATATTACGTTACATATAAAACACAGCCCAATAAAGACGATAATCATAGTGTCTTTTTCTTTATGAACCCTATGATTAATGATTGGATTTGGGCTGTGTTTTATCATGAAACATGCAATTAATTACGAGTAAAATGTTAAGCAGGAAATTTGGTTTTTATGTGTATGTATTAAATATGGTTCATCATTTGATTTTTACTGAAAAAATTAATGTTATTGATAATTATGATGTAATTTGTAATTGCATGTTAGCAGAAATGTATGGATCAATTGATAGATTGACTTCTAGAGAAGTAATTAATAATGGCTAAAGTTAAAAAATGATAACGTTGAAATAACATGGTAATTTATTGTTGAAACATTTTTTAAGCATAATTTTATAAAATGATAATGTTTGGCACAATGGGTTCTCCTACTATAACGATCGAAATGAAAGTGAAGACTTGACTCTAAACGCAAAACCATATCTGTAACTACCATGGTACCATTCAGCGATTTGATCCTAGAAAATTTATAGAGTAAAGCAGATGGTTGTTACTGCAAGAGATTCCACTTTATTTAAATATCTCTGATCGCTAGCTCAAGTCACTAACTTAGCTGAGACGTAGATGTATAAAAATTTATATCTTAATTCTATATCTCCAAATATCAATAAATAAAAGCCACTGCCAGAAATTAATGTATAAAAATATTTATTTATGCACATATAAAATCATCTCTAAACTTCGAGTGAACAAGTTTAACTTTAGATTTTTATACTAACTTGTAAATTCACATTTAAAAAGATTTTTAGTAAGCTAATTTTTACATTATGAGTCGAGTAAGAATAGGACATATGTAGGTCTAGGGATTTGAAAAGAAAATATTCTTTCCTTATTTAGAACCTTAGGGCCAAAAGTCTCATAGCCAAAAAACGCCTACTGTCCATCTGATACATTTATGTATTCAATGTAGCATGAAAATCAACAAACACAAAATACTGTACTGTCAGGGAATGTCCATCTGAACAGTAAGTAGAATTAGAGAAGACATTGACTCTCCACCAACAGGAATGTTACATCTGTTGGCAGTAGAACAATAAATAAAAACTCCAGAGAATTGACCATGTGTCCTTCGCCAACTCCAAAACCCCATGCTAGGGCAACAGTGAAGGAGTGTGGCTATATATGCTACTCTGGCTTCCAGTTGATCCTTGTACTCACATCTACAATTACACAAATATATCCAATCCATTGAACCAATTCAATCTAAGAAATGAATAACCTCAAGATTACCCTCCCTAATAATATAACTTTACAAACTCCATATAGGCCATTCTACGTCTAACTTAAATTTAACATTTAAATACTATGATCAGATTTGTTTAAAAAATGTTGGTTAGATTCGATTTAACATAGATTCTACGGTCAAAAATATTTCAAAATAAATTGCAATGATCAAAATACAAAATTATTTGATACCCATAACTCGTAGAGGGAAATTTATAAGTAACCCAATAGTATTCACCATAAGACACTTGTGTTGTCACCAATAACTTAACCCTTTAACCTCTAATGTATATTATTGATTGTAGGTAAAAATCAAATCTTTAATTGGCCAACCCACAAACTGAAGACAAAGCCTATTGTTAAAACATATTGCGCCATAATATTAAATTCAACTCAGATACTGCTTATAAAAAGTAGTATTATTAATTTTTCAGGGTTATGAAGAGAACTTAAAGTTCTTTCAAAAATAGAATTGTTATTTATTCTAAAATATCTCAATTTCGCAAATATAAAAGCTATAATATAAACAAAAAGGATCGATTTTTACGCTATAGAAAAGTAAATATTTCTTTTAATAACTTAATATTTTACTAAAATCTTTGCAATATTTTCTTAAAATAATTTTGTTTTTTTAGTATATTTTTTTAAAAACTAGTTTTAATTTTCTAAATTATATTTTTTAACTTTAGAAATTGAATTCAATTCAAAAATCTCAGTGCTTTTTTTTTATTTTCTTGATCAGAGGTTTCTTTTGTCTCTTTCCCTAGCCAATCAGAATGTCTTTTTCAGCTGAGAGCTCATTAACAACCAATTACAACCGATGCTCTTCCTTTTGTTTACGTTTTAAATGTGTTTTTTTTTTATTTTTTACTTGTAAAATAAATCGGAAGAGGGCACCATCTTACAGAACTTTTAAAAAACCTGATTCAAAACCTATCAAACTACACTCTGGCATAAGAACTGGCAGAGTTAGAGTGACGTCAGATGTCTACGAGGAGCCTCATAGGAGGTGGGAAAAGGGTTAAAAGACATCCGAATAAATACATTTTAAATACCATATGGTATCATTATTTATCGAATGTCTATATATTTTGATCAAATATGAAAACCAAAATATAATTAACTGTGAATGAATCCATGCAAGCGTCTATAAACAAACTTTAAATTTCATGCATTTAGAATAATCTTTACAATATAAGAAAAAATGGAAAATGATGTTTATCAATCAGAAAACAGGTAAAATGCAAACATTATTAATTTGATTTTAAAACTTTACAGAAGTTTAGGTTAAGAGACCGCTTAACATTTGAGTTGGCTATTGGTTTATCGACCTTTATAAAACTTTATTGAAAGCCCTTAACTGATTTTAATAATTGTTGTATTTCATAGAGCTATGGTAGTAAGAGTCCAGGTTCCTGTTTTTAATTCCCGTGACTGACTCCATTGGAATATTGTAATATTCTGGAGATGGCAATAGCAGGTTCAAGTTAACACAGTCTCTTTCCTTTTTCTTTTTTTAATAGAGAGGTGGTATGGGTGACCTACCACAATTTTCAAACACACAAGTAACTTGAAACCAAGTCTCGAAAAAACTGTATTTCTCTTTTATATTATCCAATACTGATCTCAATCAACGGAAAGCCACTTTAATCCATCACTTTCACTAGGGTCCCAATTGCGGTTAGTGTTTCCCATTAGTAAAACTAATTTTTTGCTTATTCTATCCTAAATTTTCATCTCATCACTTTAGGCTTATTAGAGATGTTTTAGTACTGCTTTATTTTTAAGCCATTTGTTAGATGACGTTTATTTCTATTGATATGATGAGATGAATTAATTAATACCTGTTTTTGTCTTTAAATCCAATGCTTAGTACTTATTTATTTGACTTGTTCAAAAAAATATTAGTTAAAGTCACATCAGTAATGTGTATATGCGCTTAACAATATTTTGTAATTAATGAATAGTTTTTTACTTTTATTGCGAACTTTTAAGTGTTTATTTTAAATAAAATGTAATCGATCATACTGATAGATCGCTACACCATAGTTGCTCAAATATGCTAATTTAGTTATATCTACATATGAAGAAAATATTTTAAAAAAGGAGAAATAGTTAATGCGAAAAGATATTACTTTATACAACAGAGGTATGTTGATTGATGTTTTTGTTTGTGGAAAACTTAAACGCTATTAATGATTTCTTTAATGAATTAAATAATATAAAAGGGCTTAAAATAGATCGAAACAGATGAAAATTCAGCTTTAATGTTCCAATTTTTAGATCTCACGATAAACTAGAAACAAAGATAAACTTGATTAACATATTACTCTTAAACCAATAGTAGGAAGAGGATATATTCCATATAAGTAAACAATGTAAGGTTGAGAAACGGTAGGTTTGAAGTCCCTTTTATTTAGAAACGATAATATGTCAAATACGCATTTGATAAAACAAAATATTGAATTTATTATGTTCGAATTTTTAAACATTGGATATAATATGAGATTATAGTTACATTATAACGTTAAAAATTCAACACCAAACTATAGTAAATAATATTAATTAATAATGTTAATTGTTAAAAAATTTGTGATTTATCAATACCAATATTTAGCTACCAGTGCTAATCCATTAAAAATTTATAAAAGAACTGTGATTTTTAATTTTACAGAACTACCTACATTAGATAAATGATTAGCAATAACTCAAAGATATTAAACTTTTATTATAAATGAGATTGTAATCACTTACAAAGGATGTGTGTGTAGTAGAAAGTGGATATATAGGTGACCATAAAAAGCAATTGGAAAAAGAGAACTAAAGAAGAGCACTTGTTATTGTTTAAAAAGGGTTCAATACAGAAACAAAATTATAAAATAATGATAATTTTATCAGCTTTATCTCTTTATGACCATAATAAATCATGTATATGGTTTTGATTTTAATTGTTAGTGAATATAAAAATATTGAAACTGAAAAGTTTTGAAGATAATAAAAAATGAAGAAGTTTATGTTAATATATAAGTATAAGCAGATTTAATTAACAGGTAATGCAGTAAATGTTAAGATCATGTGAATGAGGTAAAGATGACATCATGAATTATGTGGAGCTGCCGACATTTAAAAAGTGATTAGTTTAATTTAAACTAAGTATAGTTGAAAATGTTTCAAGGACAGTTATAGATATATTCTTGGTAAACTCTCAAATAATTGTATTTTCTTAATATTTATTTATAAATTTACATATATATATATAATAAAAGTTCTTTTTTGGCAAATATTGATTTGCTTCCTTGCATGTTAAGCTTAAATCAAAGAAAATAGTGAAGATTTATTTTTGGAGCAATATGATGTTGAAAGAATACCAGGATAAAATGAATTATGAGTAGCAAAAACTTTAAAGATAAAGGAGAAAAGTGCTAAAAATTTATGTTTTTGCTTTGGCATCTATAGTTAAAACAGGAATAAGAAGTTAGATAGTGGGAATTATTAAAACAGATTATATTATAGTATAGATATGAGAAGTAAAAAAAGGGTGAAACATATAAATGTATAACAGTATCAGAAAGCTGGAATATTTAAGATTTGTAGCTCAAAATTTATACACAAAGTTTTTGATCACTTGCAGGAGACATTATTCTACATTATATCACATCTGTTGACTAAAGACTTGAATATATAAAAGTCTTTAAATCAGGGGTAGCCAACTTGTTTTATTGTCCATAGGTTAATTTCTTTCATGCATATGTTTTGATACACCTATTAAATTGGTATAAATTATGTTAATTATAGATAAATATTTACTTTTTGTTCATAATATAATAATATATTGTAGAAGGAAAAAACTTAAATATTCCTTATTTAATAAGATTTTTGAGTCTATTTTTTCCTCAGATTTTCAACACTGACAGTTATGTTTGATAATGAAAGCAGCAAATAATTTTTGAAATTTAGAAAAACAGTTGTGATATCTTTTTGTTTTTTTATCATGTTTTACTCATGAAAATAATTTTCACTTAAAAAAAATAAGCTGCAAGACTTCACTCTGGTGAATATAAAAAACTTGATAATGCAAAATGTAAATTATAAACTGAAAGTTAAAAATTACTATAGTTATTTTGGATTAGTCACTTCAAGATTAAACAATAGTAAACATGCATCTTCAGAATAAATAGGAACCTTTTTTTTTTGCTGACATATTGAATTTGAATTTTTGTTATAATTTCCTCCCCAAAATATTAAAAGAATATTATTATTATTATTATTATTATTATTATTATTATTATTATTATTATTATTATTATTATTATTATTATTATTATTATTATTATTATTATTATTATTATTATTATTATTATTATTATTATTATTATTATTATTATTTATTATTATTATTATTATTATCATTATTATTATTATTATTATTATTATTATTATTATTATCTCATCATCATCATCATTTAAATTTTAATTTACAAGATTTTAGTTTATTTTTTTGATACTGTGACTTTTCTTGTAAATCAAGATCACAGCTAGTATTTTGACTCTACAGTTTCAGGGGTCCACAGAAAATGTTTACAAAATATTTGTTACTTGGCAGTGTTGTATTTAAAATTTTCATTTTATTTGTTATTATTACTGTTATTTTTAAAAAGAAATCATTGTGAAAAAAAATAATTACAATATTTATGCTTTATTATTTATTTATTTATTTTTCTGTATTCTTTTTTTTTTGTATTAACATATTAACTGAAAAATGAATAATAATAATATAAATATAATATTTATTTGTTATATCACAATTTGTGTGGCCCTCAAGTCTTTCAATGTTGTACATATTGATACCAGTAAATGAATCAACAAAGTGATATCGGAAGAGCACACGGAAATGTGCAAATTCTATGTGTGTTAATTCATCACTTTTATACAACTTCCAGCAATCTGAATAAATTCTAGATCTATCTACAACATTTTATTTTATGACATCCATAAGAATAATCACTGTTCTACCTGGAATGGTTACAATAAGACACTTCATTGATGTCTTTGCATAAGCCACTGAAAAACCATGGTTGTGGAAGTATCCTCATTGTTAATTTTTGTATTTGGTAGATAGTTTAATCAATTTCCAACACTTCTGTTGGAGACCTCTGATTTTTATGACAATCGAGATAAAAGGCTAGATGTGCAGATTTTCCTCAGGTAATTGTTTCAATCTATGATGATGTGTGTTTGCACAAATTCAATTGGATCTTTTCCTCCTTCAATTGACATTATGTCTCTATTTTGGAAATAAATCAGAGTGCAGCCAGAAATAAAATTTTAATCATGTTCCTTTATGAAGTGATATTCTGTTTAAATAAGATGACACAATGCACCACTATTGTTGGTGTGTTTGAATGTAAAGTTTCATATTGCAACCGTTAACACATATTTTCCAGAGAGCAGGGTATCATACTTTTGAAAATACTCCACTGTATCATGTTCTATGACCAGAAGATCTCAAATTTTTATCATGATGGCAATTTAACAAAAAAATAATAAACTGCTGATAAATAAAAACATGCGGAATTGAAACCAATGTACGACAATGTTAATGATAAATTCCAAGTTATGTGTACGACAATGTTAAGAGAGTCTCATCGTTTCTACTTTATAATATAAGGGGTGGGGGGGAGTGAAATAAAGAGACTCTTACTGAGATTTATCTGAATTTATTGCTTTTTTAAAAATTTAACAGTGGAGTTGTTATTATTTTTAATTTAAGAAGATAGACATTTTCAGTAGATTGTAGGCCCTCAAAACTGTACATTTATCAAAAAATTATAGTCTGCCAACTTGACTTACAGAAAAACTCATAAGTACCATTTTTTCCTTTTTAAAATTAAAGGTCTATCACCAAATTTAGTTACAGACTTTACCATGATTGGCCATCCCAGCTTAAATAATAAATAGTTTTAGGAATTTATATATGACGTTTTCTTTTAGACCTATGTATAGCAACAATGAATACTTTTTAAGTTGTTCTGAATTTTATTATCTATTAACTTTGATTATAACCATAAACTTGCATACAAAATTCAATAATGAAGATAATGCTGCCCGCATACGCGCGCGCGCGCACACACACACACACAAACTCATCATGCTAAAAAGCCAACATTTAGATTAAGAATGTTAACCAAAATCATGCTTATCTAAACATTTTATTTTTTTAAATAAAAATGCGATTGTAATAAAAGTTTTCCTTACTACAAATTAATAAAAATGTTATTATCTTATATGTATTTAAAATAAATGCATAATGTTTAATGAAAGCAAATATTTATATAGTTGAAGGCAGAGAAGAATTGTTTGTTGTTCTTAGTTAAACTTCAAACACATTTCAGCAATCTGACAACTATATTTGTCGTCTAAGATTTTTTTTAATGTTTGTTTGCAAAATTCGGTGTTGAAAAGACTAGATTGTTTTGAATTTTAATCAGATACAAACGATGGAGAAAAAATTATAAGAAGTGAATATCAAACAACCCAATAAATTATTCACACACACATATTTAACTTTATATAAAAAATATGTTATTTTAAAAATACCCTAATATTTTCAAATAGTCCTTATTCTATGTTCAGGGCTCAATACAATACTTATTAATTAAAGATTAAGAATTATCTAGATTTACACTGTGAAGGAATTAGGGGGATGATAAATGATTGTCAAAAAATTGAACTACAGCATTCTCTTTTTCCCCAGGGTGCTTAGCTATTACGTAACATTCTGAATATCTGATCATTCATGTAATAAATATATGTATAAAAATCATTACTAAAAATTATAGCAAAATGAAAATTAATTACAATAATTGTCTGTGCATAAATTGATATTCAAATCAAATTAGAAATCAAAGTCACCCTTTTGAAATAAAAGACAGCATTTGAAAAAAAAAAGACATGCTTAACGTTGAATAAAGTAAAAGCACATTAAGTATTAGTTTGTTTTATCGGAAAGCTTAATTGAGTAAAATGAATAAAACAATAATAGAATGTTTTTTCTGAAGGTTTATGATGATGGTCATTTAGTGGTGTTTTATATTGAATTATTTCCATCATCTAATATAAGCATTTAATGTCTCTAGAAAAAAAAAATTATTTAAATATTCCAAAAATATTGAACTGATAGCACACAGATTTGGATATGCACAACATTTCGAGAGGTATTACCCCCCCGTCTTCAGGTGTTGCTGGCCTGACCAATGACAGTACTAGCATGGGAATTGAACCTAAACCCTTAGATTCTTGAGTATTGAATTCTAAGGTAACATTATAACCAGCATAGTGTGACTGTACATAATATATGGATACCACTGACCAACTTTGCTCTTAGTAAGAAGTGGAGAAATCAGGAGGAATCTCATAGATAAATATATAAAATTTCTACTGACAATTGCCTTTGGCAGAATGGCACAGTTGGTTTGAGCATTACCTTAAAATTCAATACTTAAGAATCTAATGATTCAGGTTCAATTTCCATGCTAGTATGGCCATTGGTCAGGCCAGCAACACCTGAATAAGATGGGAAAATAATACCTCTTGAAATGTTGTGCAACCTGTATGCTATTACTAACCGTTAAATATATTTGGAATAGTTAAATAAAAGTTAAATTTTTCTAAAGATATTAAATACTCACATTAGATGATGGAAATAGTCCAATTCATAAATACAATAATTGAATGGTTTATTCTGAGTTTATAAGAAGTTCCAATACCTTGAGTTCCAGGTTCTGCCAATCTACCAGTGGAACAAATTATTTAAAGCAATAAGTTGAATATATTTATTGTACAACTAATATAAATTAATTATTGTCAGTTAAATTTAATATCGAGGTATGTAGCTCTAAAATATAATACAAACTCAACAATCTCTTTATATAAATAATGTACAAAGTTTCATACCATTATCATCTATCTATCTTCTAAGTAGACAAAAATGAACCCACTTTTTGTAGTGGCCCAAAAATTTATATAGAAAACAAATATGAAAATGATAATCATGAGACTTTCATCATGTATGTTATTAATATGGAATTAAAATTTGATGTGATAATATGTTGGAATATTTCCCATCATCTATCAGTAAAGGTTGAATGTATAGAAAAATGTAAACTTTTCAAATATAAACAACTTGATAATAATAACCACCATCACAAACTTTCAGGCAAATAATAATAAAATTGATTCAAATTAATATTCCCAAAGTAGAGACTCAATGTATTTATTTTTTAAATAAACTCACAACCCTATTCATAATAACATCTTGGAAATATTAATTTAAGCTCTCTTTAATTGCACATTATTTACATCCATGATGGAAAATAATTTTATTCTTACAGTTATAACTGCATGTCTAAATAAGATACATTGTAATTAAATAATTATAACTGGATAAGTTTACACAAATATTTCCATCTAAACATCCATTAAAATATTATATTATACATATGGTATATGCGTTCAAGGTCATGAAGGTGCATTTATATGTGAGTTGTGTTAAACTTTAGCATTTAAACTGTCTGTTTAATTATAACACATCTTTATAAAGATGTGTGATACTTAATAGTAAATTGTACTCTGTAAATCCTGCATCTTCAGAAATCAGTGTATTTGTGAAAATTATTTTTAGATTGTAACTGGATTGTATATTTTATTATACAATAAGTGTAACAATGTTTGCAGCTAAATAGATTTGTAAGTAATCATTAAAAGCCAGTCAACACTTAGACAATCCCAATATCATTACAAATAACAATTTCAAACTGTTGTCATGGCAATGGTCCAATACACTTATATAGATACTAAAGATTGCAACTTAACTGCAGAGATAGAAATTATTGATACAAAGAAGTTAAATAAACCTCTTTATTATACAAGTATAATAAAGTATAAGGGATTTGAACTCAGACTTTTAAACACCCTTCAACTATACACACTATCTCATACAACTGATACACAAGACCACACATGAGTATCAGTTGTATGAGATAGTGTGTAAGGTGAAGGGTGCTGAAAGTCTGAGTTCAAATCCCCTATACTTCCAATTGAAGAGCGCCTGGTTTTCACATATTTAAGTATAATAAAGGCAAATTTAGAATGTTTTTATTTTTATTTCAACACCTTCTATTAATGACTACATCTATTGTATGCATGTAATTTCCCATTATATATTTTATTTATATTTTTCTTTGTTTAATACTTTCTAAAATATATTTGAAAATAAATAAAAATTCATATATTTTATTATAAAAATAGAATAAAGACTAATATCCAATGTTTTTATTTTATTTGTATTTCAACACATGCTATTAATGAATATATTACCTAAAAATACATGACTTTCTTTGCAAAATTTATGCTGTGATCTTTTTCAAGTATTCTTTTGCAGACTGATTTTGACCATTAAAACTGAAACTACTCCAAATGTCTTTTCATTTATATGTATCTGCTGCAGAGATAGGAAATATTATTTTACTTTGGGCCACACTTTATATTCTGAATATTTTGCATCTTGTTTTACTGATAAAATAAACAAATCAATAATGCAAAGTGATGTTGACAATAATAATAAACATTAATATGCATTAAAAGACAAATGTATACTATTATTTTTAAATAATTAAAGTGCTTAACACTATACAGAAATAAATATCCAAATATCAAAGCACATCCATCATCACATGATTACTATCTCTTATACTAGCACATAATTGTTAATAAATGAGGCAAAACTTTCCATACAGTAGTGCCACTCTGTGCCAACCAGAGTAATCAATGAATGCCAAAAGGCTTGTGCATATAATCCCTATCAAGTGCATACTCATCCAATAAGTCCAGTTAGTGACTGGCTTGTGGCCTTCATCAGTGAGGAGTCTTGGATCTGAGAGCACTGCACCTAAAGGGTTGCATTGGATCCTAAGATCTAGGTGCAGTGATCTCAGCTCCATTGCTCCTCACTGACAAAGGCCACAAGGTAGTCTGGAGATATTGGATGAGTAGGCACTAGATAGGGATTTATGCACAAGCCTTCTGGCATCCATTGATTACTCTGAATGGCATAGGATGGCACTACTGTATGGAGAGTTTCACCTCCATTATATTTCAAATTAGCAAGTCCAAAAAGATACTTTGTTGGACTGTCTATTTTGAAAGACAGATTCTTATATATTTATTCACAGAGGATATAGCTGAATTTCTTAACAATGGAGATGATTTAATATATATTATACAAATTCAAATACAAACTATAGAAACATACAAAAATAAATAGATTAATAACTAGCTTATTGGTAGGCAATTAATGTCTTATCTCAAATGCATTTGTTGGTCACTTAATGATCTATGAATGAAAAGTTGCTGACTTCTAGCCTAATGTTTTCTTTTTCATTTCTATATTTATATGTTGTGTTAAACTATAGTTTATCTTGATTTGAGACCATAAAATTAATATTTTTTGAATTTTATAAAAGCCAATCTTATTTAAAGTATAATTGGGGATTTTTTTTTAAAAAAAAAAACAAGATCCTGCATGGTTAATTCAGCGACAAAGTATTACATTTTGCAGCATAATGTCCACAGTTTAATTTCTGTTGTGCACATTATATGCTTAAACTTTTTTCTAATTCCTGTGCATTATCATCAAAAATCTATTGTGCAAATAGATTTTCTTTAACAAATACACTAAAAAATTAGGTCTGAATGTTTAATTTCAAATGTATTTGAAAAAATGATTTTCTCCCCAAAAGATTATTGTTTGATCAAATTCTTGATTTAAAAGGTTAAATGATATAAAATATATGAATTTCAAAGACCATTCTATTCTATATGATTAAAAGTTGTATTCTAAATATTTTTTTAATGATTAAAAGTTCTAATAACAAATCACTTATTTCCCAGTTCATACATAAAATAAAATCAGCTCTCTACTTTAATGGGACTTACTATAAGCTTGAATAATGTAATTTCAAGATACCTTAGTACATTTAAATTTCCATTCAGACCCATATCTGATTTTTTTCTACTTTTCCAATGAGACTTGGTATACATGTTTTGAAATATTGAAACTACATATTTACTATCTTAGCTTCATTTTACCATTCAAAAATAATTATCTGAAATCCAAATCACACTAATGTTTTGAATCCAAGTCAATGTCCCTTAAAAGTTACTCTCAGTTCTCTATAAAGTTTGGAAATAACTGCAATACATACTTTTAGCTTTGGTGCCTAAATCTTACTGATGAAGGCTACAGTTGGAAACCATTATATGGATGGAAATTTAAAATGCAATAAGTCATCTAATAATCACTGATTTATTATATTCACAGTGATGATAGAAGAATAAATAGCAACTTTAATTAGATTTGGAATTAAGGAGGACATGCTGTCACTATTAACACTTCTATTAAGACAAAAATTTACCTATATTTAAAAAAATGAAGGTTTTAAAATGCACGGATGATCAATTCAGGCATATTAACTTGGGTTCAAAAATGTTAGGCTGATCTGAATTTCAGATTGTTAGTTTGAATGGTGAAATGGAATTCTAGCAGGTTTGAATCCCAAGCCAAACTAATAAGGGTAAAACATAAAAAAAAAACAATGTTAGTATAAGGATTCAAATGTTCAAAGATATCTATTATTGATCATACATGGTGATGAGTTTAAAATATATTGTGCTTGTAGAATTATAAATACATAATTAGTAGTAATGATATCCAGTGGTTTAGGTGAAATACTGGGATATCTTCAATTAAAACCTAATACTCCCTGCTATGTTGGCTTATTTTATGAGAGGTCCATTACAATTTCCTGCTAACAGCTTCCTGTTCTGAGCTTGAACTTGCCTATTAATATTCTAACAAATAATGAACTATGTGAATTACTAGCAGAGTAAGTGCAGCATGTTAATTACTTTTCGAAACATGACATGTTAATCTTATTTCCTATTTTTCTCTCAAAAGGATATCTATTTTATTAAGAGCTGTCTGATTTTAGTATTAACAATTATATCTTTCAACCTATTTATATAATTAGTCTGCTTATGCCATCGGTTATTTGTTTATATATTGTTGACTCATTGATCAGCCATACTACATACTGAATCTGATCTAAAGATTTCCATTAATATTGGAGAGTTCATTATTAAAGTTAAACCTAAGATGATTCTACAACAAACTCAGACAGTTTACTTAGCTTGTCTAACTAAAACTTCAGATTATGTAAATTCTTGTTTTTCATTATTCTTCATGGCTGTTAGTAATCGATCTTTTATTTTAACTTATTAACTTTAAATGGTTTTTCATTCTAATTAATATATAATATTAAATACTGTTAAGACAACTTTACACAAAGATTAGCACTGCCATCTAGGGTCTAATTGGTTACTTAGATTTGTATAGGTAAATTTATAGAGATATCCCATAGACTGCAAATATCTTATCAGAATGGGAAAATGTATGACTTTGAAATTTTATGCATGACGAAAAATAAAAAAATTAAAGATAAATGAAAATTAGCACATATTTAATTTAATTGACTAATAATCATTTCTCATATTGGTTGCTAAATAAATCACATTAATATTTTTCACTTGTTTCCATTCTTTTACATCTTAGTGTTTTCAGATACAGCACTATAATTATCAAAATTACAGGATGCAAAATCCTGACATATCTTTAATATATGGTGAGTTGGGTTTAGGTGATTAAAATAGTTTGTAAATCAACTTGGGAAAGAATTACTTAAATAGATGTATGACTTTATTTTCTTGTAATAGATATTCAATTATTGGCTATGTAAATTGGGATAAAAATATTTCTAGCAGATAGTTAATATGAAAAAGAAGGCACCCATCATTTATATAACTAACTATTCCACATATAAAAAAATTACATATGATTCATAATTTGAGACATGTAGAGAAGAAAACATGTCTATTAGCCTTTTACTCATGTCTCCAGAGATAAATATACTTGAAATTTCTAAATAACATTTTCACAGAAGATGGAAAAAACAGGTTAATACATTTTTTGATTAGGAGTTTTTCTCAAATGCAGAACTTTATATAAAGTCAGAGGAAAAGATAAAAAAAGAAATGTAAGATAGCATATATTTTACTTTAAAATAATATGTAATAAGCTAATTTAAAAGTCTAGCTCTTAAATAAGGTTGTCCTCTATTTACAACACATCACAATGTGGGTTTGTTTAATATCAATATTTAAGTATAGATTGCTGCCTATTTTCTAAAATAACATTTACAGATATAGAATGCTGACTATTCATAATCCACGAGTGGAAGAGTAGTTGTCTTCCATCTAATATATTTTAAAACAAATGTAGATGATTTATTGATGATATGATGAATTTAAAGAATTGGTTACAACATATGGTCATTTCTTTTCAATTTCATGCAGTGACTTTTTGATTTTTATTAAACATAATTAGATATTTATGCTAAATGCATTAAAATAAAAAAAGTATATTTAATGGAAATGTAATGAAAAGAGTTCTAGCATCTTTACTTTTTATCAGTGTATCTTTCATCTCAACTCTACCTTATTCCAATCATATTCTTGAAAAAGGAGTTGGACCCTCCCCTCTGTACTGCATGCATTTCACAAACAATCTTTACTCATTAAACCACTAAACATCACATGATCACCATTTCTTATGCTTGTTTATAACTGTTATTAAAACAGGCAAAACTCTCCATACAGTAGTGCCACTCACTGCAAGCCAGAGTAATCAATGGATGTCAGAAGGCTTGTGCATAAAATCCCTATCTAGAAACTAGTCTGGGGATATTGGATGATTAGGCACTAGATAGGAATTTTTATGCATAAGCCTTTTGTCATCTATTGATTACTCTGGCTTCACTGAGTGGCACTACTGTATGGAGAGTTTTGCCTGTTTTAATCCTTTACTCATCAGGTGAATTAGATGTATCAGTTATCTTAATTTTTATATTCATTTTGATTGTTCAATTACTACTCTCATCATACATGGTAGTAAAACTAGTTTCTATCCACACAAGTGGTAAAATCAAAGAAACTGAGAAATATAATAGCTGTTTGCAATGCATGATCAATAAAATCCCAAATAATAATTTGATGTTATGATAATTAATAAAGCAAGTCATATATAATGTGACATTACTTTTATAAGCTTGTAGTTACAAAAATGCAATACAGAGAGCGTACCAATAGCTCAAACAAGCTCTTAATTAATAAGTGCGGTATGAGAAAATATTTAAAATCTCTATCCAGAACACTCTCATCTCCAGACCAACTGGCCCGAGCTTGTGGCTCATGTCAGTGGAGATCTGAATTTAGTTCAGTCCCATATAGATATTTAAGTTAGAGAGCTGGATTTAAAGACATTTTCATGTCCGAAAATTTCAGAGTTTCTACTTAAATATACGTCTAAAATGAGTGTTGGGTTTTGAGTTTATATTTTTAGATGTAGTGTCCGAATATTCTAGCTCTCCACTGACATGAGCCATAATCTCAAAACCAGTTGGTATGGAGATGAGAGTATTCTGGATAGAGATTTTAAATATTTTCTCATACCGCACTTATTAATTAAGAACTTGTTTGAGCTATTGGTACGCTCTCTGTATTGCATTTTTGATATGTTATGATTTTTTTCTATCTTTTGTTTTGTTTCATTTTTATGTATTTTTAAATTTTATTATTCATTTTAGTAAATATATTTCATTGTATTTAATATATATATATTATCATTTTACACCCATTGCTTAAGAGCTGTTTTACATTAAAAAAAAGCTTAATGCAGAGTAAATGCTTATCAGCGGCTTCTTATATAAAAGCAATGAGGAAGAAGACTGCATTTATCAGGCTTATTAGTTGTTTGAAAATGAAGGTTTGCTATGCTTGTTTTGCACTTTAGCTAAAATTAGCTAAATATCTATTTACTGGACAATATTAGATGGTTAGATATGTTGACTGTGAACCAGCTAATTAAAGAAATAAAGACTTAAAATAAATTTCGTTTGACATTGGATTTGAATCTTAGTTCAAAACTATGGTAGACACATATACTAATAACCTTTTTAACAATGTTATAAGGAATAATTTTTTAGGCTTGCTTAAGCTACCTAAGTTGTTGAATTTAGCCCAATATCTTGGCAGAAAAAATGCAAAGGCAAGGACTCATTCAACAATGAAAAATACTTTTGGATCATTAAAAGATTGAATAAATTATTATCACTGGGCTGGTACTCACAAAAGGTACTGAAAAGGACCTAAATCATAAAGAATGCCTTACATGGATTGTTGCTGTAGTTGGAGCGGCAGACACTGAAGCTCAAGGAACTCAGATTGAACCTATTTTTGTCATTTATGGTGCTCCAACTTCTTTTGAACTCCTAAGCGATAAAGATATTAGATTATTTTTAAATCACGAAGAATGTGTATTTTTTCCCATGTGTCATAGCATCGGCTGGGAAGCGAACCCGCTAACCCATGACAATTGCTTGTACGGCAGCTGCGCTGACCTGTCGACCATCAACGCTTGACAGAAATGTGTATTTTTATGCTATAGATTTTAATATAATATTCAACGCAAACGAAAGCTGCTACACATATTCACTCTAAGATAATATTAATATGTGAATTTCATTATATTATTTAAAATCATCAAAGCTATGTTTAGAGATATAAGTTTTGTTATGCGTGTGTGTATGTATGTGCATGCATCAACATTAATATATCATATTAAAAAGAAATCAAATATTTCAGTAATTAAATATTAAAAAAAAACAGGTTTAACAACTTCATTTTTCTAAATATAGAAAAATGATTAATTCTTAAAATATATGTAACTCGATTAGAAAATAATAATGGCTTTTAACATTCTAAACTTTTAAAATCATTTACTTCTAAAGATTACGTTTATATAATTTTAGAGGGATTAATAGTATATTTGCATTGAAGGTCGTTAGAAAAACAAATGCTATTACATGTAAAATTCCTGCAGGCACATTGTTAACAATCTCTCATCTTGGTAATATCAAGAGACCTACTGGAGGCCTTTGACAGTTTAGAGGTCATAGCCAATTGCTCTTGGTAGGTTTTAATTTTGTGGGGAAATTAGATGGTGCTAATGAAGACAGATCTGACACTTGAGGCTAGTGAAGGTAATTATAAGACTAATTGGTCCTCATAGAGTTTCAAATATAAAAATTACATTTTTATCATAAATTAAAATGTGACAGTTTCTTTTAGCTTCTTAGTTTGTTATTCTTTAGTTTGTATATCAATCTATATATCGGTTAAATCGCTAATAGAACAAAAACTATTATTACACAATTTTATTAAGTATTTCAGTTATCAATAAAATAAGATTTCTTGGAAACACACAGCTTTATTGTTCAGATCTGTAGTAGAAGTAATATCAGTAGGGGTACAACATCTCTCCAATAGTGGCATATGGCAAACCATATTACTATCATATATATTGCTTTTATAAGTTGTTCATCACCGCAAACCTGATTAACGCAGATTAATAACTGGGGGTCTTTATTTTCTAATTAATAATAGCTAAATACTCGTATATTAACCTATAGTAGATGTCTTTTATAATTGGTAAGCTTCTTGTTGTACAATAAAGTCCGTTTTCCAAGTGAAGCCATTTAATTCAAAAGTAACTTTATTATTGCCTATGAATACAAGGAATACATACACGTACTAATATAAAGTGAAAAAAACAAATAAATTGTCTTGAGTCATGATGAGCGTTCGGTCAGTTTGAGCAACACACACTCTTTTTAACAGTGTTGTTCTTTTTCTAAAATTGAGAGTTCGGCATCTTTACTTGACAAAGCACAGTAGGGAAAGAATACATATTCTCCAGCCTTCAGACCATTATAGGCGGGCTAATCTTTGGATTTCAATCACCCGATATGAGGGCACCTAACCATGGCCAAAGCCATGTTAGTGGCTTATGTAGAGTGACTTTCGGATACACTGTGAAGGAAGCCCCTGAAGCAAAGTCATTTAATTTATGTTCAAAAAGCTGTTATTTGCAGTAACATTCAACACAACAGATATCAGAAAATAAGTTGTTTCATGGATAGAGTATAAAATGTGATCAGGTTAAGATGTAATTTCACAAGACTTGCCTTAAATCAAAAATCCTTTTTTTGGATATTTATTTAAAAACCTTTTCAAACAACAAATAATTTATGTAGGCTTTTTCTGGTGAGGTATCTGTTGTATGTGATAGTGAATATGCTATAAAGATATGAATAGTAAAACACCTTTTCATAAACTAATCAATATTTTGAGAGGTATATGTAAATTAATTATGATATATATATATATATATTGATATATAAAATAATTATAAATGTTTAATTATCAGCAAACAATAGTTGTTATTTATATAAAAAACAATTTCATTCAGAAGACATTCTAGAAAATGAAAAATAAATATGTTGCAAAATGGTCTATAAATATATATTAAATAAAAGGCAGGGTTAGATTATTAAAGAGACAACATAATCACAATAAAAAATAAGGTAATAGGTAGTAACAGCAGATTCAGAAATAAGTATTGCACAGATCACCAGAATGCATAGTAGCTGGAATATATAAAAAAGTGAAAGACCCTATAACAAAACACTATTGCTGCAAGAGACCTAATTTTAATTGGTTTTTGCATCCCTCTGTCAATGAATGGATTATCTGTGTTGTTAGTTAATTAATTTTGGACTATGGTTTTGGTGAGAAGTTGCCAAAAGTTAACTCAGCACTGTTAAGTTACAATATATATATATATATATATATATATATATATATATATATATATATATATATATATATATTTGTTTTTAAAATACCTTTTCATAATGGCTTGACTTAGCTCAAGTTTTTGGAGTATAAAAAGACATAGGTGATACCATGCCTAATTAATCTCCTGCTATTTAAGGCATAAAGATAATACCAATAAAATCTATCTTCATCTGCTTTTACTTATATATTTCTATATGTATTGTTCTCCAAAATTTTGTACATTTCTTACAATTTTATATAATATAAACCATTATATTATAATTTAGATATGCCTTTAATTAAATTTTTTCTCATAAATTAAATATTCTAATCCTACATTTTAATCCTGTTATATTTATTTTACTAAATTAGTTGTCTGTCCAAGCTCATTCAGATCAGGTCATAACAATAGTTAGTTGTGAAGCAACTCACTGCAGTTGCAAACAATTTTTGTTCTTTATCAAATAATATGGCTATCTGAATGTTATATCACATTTCATTTGAGTTTTATCAGTAAGATTAATTATCCTAATTAATTATTGTTTATATAATATTAAAAATAAAATCTTACAGTCTCTGACATTATGATCAACATAAACTATGAAGACATAATTAGTTATTGTCTAATCATAACATAAACATAGAATTGAAGAATTTCATAAAGTTACTAGTGATCCTAAATTTGGTTGGTTTCTTTGAAAGGCCTTTATGGGGAAAAAACATATGCTAAATAAAGTAAATAATCCTGTAAAATATACTCTGCATATTGCATTGTTTATAGTGCTTTTAATTTTAAATTTCTTGTGATAGTTTCAACTGATTATTAGTTTTCTAAGATGTTCTGAAATATGCCTTTCAAATTACAACTAACTTTTATAAGATATTTAAATAATGTACTATAAAAACTGCACTAAGAGATGTGTTATTTCTTAGGAAAATGATTAGTTATAATTTGAAAACAAGGTTGAAATTTAGAGATATTTCAGTGTATCTGAAGAAGACTGCTAGTCTGTCAAAACTGTCATAAAAAGATAATACAGCATTGTAAAAAGTGCATTATTAATGCAATAATCTGACTGTGCCAAAAATTCTAAGCCAACACCAAAATATAAAAAAATGCAAAAAAATACTAAACAATTATTTAGTGTTTAGTTAAAAAACCCAAACCAATATAATAATCTGAACTACTGACTACAATGACTATTAGGCTCATTGATAGCATGAGTTACTTGATTTTATTTATAATTAAAGCAAATAGATCATGTCCATCAAAGACAAAAATAGATTCAATAAGAAACCCAAGATGATAGAGCAGAGATAATTTTTACAGCTATTGATCAATATTAAAAAACAGAATAGTATATATATTTTCAAAAGTGACAGGAAACACTAATAGAGATTATAACAAATATAAATCCTAAAAATGAGGCAGAACATTCCCTACTGTAGAGCCATCCAATGCAAGCCAGAGCAATCAATGGATGCAGGAAGGCTTGTGCATAAAATCCCTATCAAGTGCTACTCATTCAATATCCTGTAAGTAGTTTCTAGCTTGTGGATTTCATCATTGCAGAGCCTTGAATCTGAGATAACTGCACCTAGATCTTAAAATCTAATGCAACCCTCTGACAGCCATCTTTTATCACCTTAATTAATTATAAATCTTTGAGTCCAAAATGAAAATACAATAATGTTTTTAATCCATACTCATTCATTTGTATAATCATATAGGTTTGAACCCAATTTGACATCTATATATTTTAATATCTTTGTTTCTTTAATAACCATAGTCAACATCATCCCATTGAACAGGATTGGTATTAGGCTCCTAAATATGATGTGATTACCATTCTTATGCTTGCACAAGCTGTTAAACACAGACAAAACTCTTACCAATGGATGCAAAAAGGGGTGTACATAAAATTCCTTTCTAGTGACTACTCATCCAATATCCTCAGACTGGTTTGTAACTTGTGACATTATTCAGAATTTCGTCTCTGCTTAAACAGTTTGTGTAAGCATAGAAAATAATGATGATTGATGTGATGTTTAGTGGTTTAATAATAATTTTTGCCTATGGAATGATAGTAACTATGGTTATTAAAGAACCAAAGACATCAAAATGTACAGATTCTGAATTGGGTTCTGATATATATGACTATCCAAGTGAGTGAGCATGGATTGAAAACATTATTGTGTTTTTATTTTAGGCTCGTAGCTTTGTAGTTAACTAATTTGGTAGGAGATGGCTATTAGAAGATTTCATTAAACCCTAAGATCTATGTACAGTGCCTTCAGATCCAAGGCTCTTTACTGATGAAATCCATAAGCTAAAAATGAGTCTGAGAATATTGTATTGGAAAACACTTGAAAGGAATTTTATGTTCAAACCTTCTTGATTACATTTATTGTTCTGGGATGCATAAGGTGATGATACAACATGAAGAGGTTTGCCTCTGTTTTAACAGCTTGGGTAAGCATAAAAATGGGTGATCATAAAATATAGCTCTGTTAAGCAATTAAAATTATACACCAATGTATAAACAAAAATAAGAAAATACAAGATCAGATATTAGAAAGAAATGAACTCAAACATGACTGTTGCATATATATATATATTACAATGTTTAATATATTTTTAAAATCATTAAAAGATCTAAAAGAAAATGTTAAAATTAGATATGCCTTAACATAATAATAATAATCAGTGTCATGATGATGTGAGATAAATGGCTCAAAACATTAATAAAATAATACAAAAATGGAGGTTGGAAGTAAATACAATAAAAACAAAACAAACATTCATCAGAGGAACACAATCAGGGTATAATGTAAGAAAATGCACTATGGATTAAAACAGTGAGAAATATAAGTATTAAGACAAGAAATATACACAAAAGGAACAACCAATAAAGTTATAAAGAAAACATGTTGTAAGTAGAAAAATTAAAGTACTGATTAATTGGATATTAAAAGATAAGAACATATCAAAAGTTAATAAATATTAAGAAACAATAGTGAGAAGATTGGCAGTTAAAAAAAATAAGAATGAATATCGAGAAACATTATTTCTGCATGAATATTGGGGTGGAAATGGATACGCAATTAAAACAATTTGATAAATAAAACCAGAACATGATACTTGAAATAATTTAGATATGTATAGAGAAAAGAATACTGAAACAAATATTAAATTAGACTCCACTAGAAAAAGAAACTAAAGGAGTTGAATAGATAAAATAGATAGAAAAGTTAGAAAAAGAATTTTTCAGGAAGGTTTATGGATTGATCGAGAGACATAACAATTGAAAATTTAAAGTCACCACAAATCATTATATATGAATGCAATGGGGATTATACATTTCATCCTGAACTGAGTTCTTTACTGGACTTCATTTCTAGAAATGTTTTCTAAGGATGTATTTTTTTATATTATTCTAATAATTTTAATATAGAGAAGGGAATAAACCTCTGGTCATGAAATTTTTATTTATTTAGATCCACTCACCCATAAGCACCAGCTTAAATAGCATAAGTGAACCACATTTGCATAGTCCTTCCCATTATATAAGCCAATTTTTGCCCACTATGATGAATTCAACGCTTTATTTGTTTGGTAGATGTATTACTTAACAAATGAATTGTATAAACTTATTCATTCTAGAGCAAGAGAGAGATAAAATTCTCATTTTAACCACCTGCAATTAGAAATAAATATTAAATTTTGAACTTAATGTAATAAGTAATGTATTTATATAGTGCTTGATTATGTATGTATATAGAAAAGGGAATAAATCCGTTATCATACACTTTTTATGATTTTACATGCACTCATCCCTAAGATCAGTTTAAAAAGCATAAGTGGAACCCTTAATCTTGGTAGCATATCATTATATAAGCCAATCTTTGCTAACTATGCTGAATTTAGGCTTTAATCTATTGTGTGCATGATAAGTGCATGTAAATTCATAAAATGCTTTTGGCAGAGGTTTTATTATTTTTCTATATCATATACATAGTCAAACACTATATAAATACCACTATTTATTACAGTAAATTTAAAATTTAATATTTATTTGTAATCACAGGTGTTTAAAAATGAAAATCTCTTTCTCACTTTCTATTGAATAAATAACTTTATACAAATTTATTTGTTAAGTTATTTATCAGGCTCACTATAGACTAAACTCTGAATTAAGCATGGTGAGCAAAAGGTTGATTTATATAATGATAAGTATATATAGTCCATTATGCATTTTAAACTGATAATTATGGGTGATTACATGGAAATTCATAAAAATCACATGGCCAGAGACTTTTTCTTCTTTATATTACATACATAGCCAAGCACTATATAAATATACTATTTACTCTAATCATTTTAATAATTCCATAAACAAATGTTCAAAAATAATATAATGAGCATGCTAATAGCCCTTAACATTTTTTTCCAAATACCCCTATCACCAAACCAGTTTCAAGCTGTGGCTATTATCAGTGAGACACTAAAATATTCAGACATTAGATCACCTCACTGATGATAGCCACAGCTTAAAAACAGTTTGAGAGTAGTGATATTTAGAAAAGCTTGTTAAGAGCTATTAGCATACTTATTATATTACATTTGTAGGACAAGTTTATTAATTAAGTCACATGATATATTACTTGATTTTTATTACTATTAATGTTTAAAATATATAAACTTATTCATAGATAAAATAATTGAATATGTTATTTAATATACAAATCTGATTATTAAAGAATCATTTAAACAATCTTTTAACATGTGCCACTTTACATATCAATATCAGTTCATTAATCACATAAAGAATAATTATTTTTATATGATCTGACATTGATAGAAGAAAGTGGACAATGTCTACAAGTTTCTTATATTGATTCTTTAAGAATTTGACTTGTAAATTAGTAATGTTTTGGAGTTAATCTGCTAAGTTCATTATTTTGCTCTATTTCTTTTTCTTTTACTATCTGTTAGTGACTTCTTATTAGCATCTACATTGGACATCAATAATTAGAAAAAAACTGAAAACAGTTTATTGCAATATATTAAAAAAATGTCAAGCTTCTAGATGAGAAAAGTAAAATAAAAATATCTCAGTTTAGTCTATTGGATGGAACTGTCTTCATCAGCTTATAACATTGTTATTTAAATATGGCTTAACTTCTTATAAAATTAACAATGTAAATAGTGTCAATTGAAAGTTTGTGATGTTGGATTTTTTGACTTGCAATTACAAGTACTATTTCCATCATCTAGAATTGATTATTAAAAGTCTTCATAACATTTACTAACTTTATTTTTTTTAAACATTGAACTATTAGTAATACTACATAAATTAATACACAACACAATGTTTCTATTAGAATTAATCTTTCTCTTTCTCTTTAACAGATGATATTGGCCTGACCAATGGAAACTGAGCTCTTTGGTTTCATGAATGATGGATGTAATCAGCATTTTCTATACTTATTTACAAGGGTCCTAACAATTTCTAATTATAGATAAGTATATAACATTTATACTAAATGTTTCCTTTGATGGAATAACCTAGTAACAATTAGTAGACAGTCTATTTACTTTCTATGAGAACCCCTAATAATTTCCTTTTATAGATGATTATATATTAAACTTCTACTGACTGCTATCTTTGACAGAATATCCCAAATGCTTAGAGTGTCACTTTAAATTTGGTATTGATTCTAAAAGTTCCACATTCAGTTACATTTCTCATACTGCCTATGATCAGATCAGAAACACATGAATAAGAAAGGAAAATGAAACTACTTGAAATATTGTGTTAAGTATTAACCTGTGTTGCTATCACTAATATTAGAATGCATTTGCAAATTTAAAGGTTCAATTTTTCTAAAACATATGACAATCAATTCTAGATGATGGAAATAATCCAAAATATAACAATATAATTATCACATTTTAACTTTATGTAATCAATTTTAAATATAATAGATTGCTTAACATAGCTAAGCATCTTAGAATAGATCTGCCTGATGTAGTGATGACATACGACCTCAAGGCCAATGGATTGCAGAACAGGTCTGTTGTTCTGATGCTTACACTGTTTGTAAACATCTTAACAAAACGCTATAAATTTAATTAATTTGAGAATAGATTATGACAATCAATGGATTAATAAATATTTATTTTTAAGGTATATCGTAAAATAATTCTTTGTTGTGAAATTAATTATATACATAACAAATTTAATAAATTTGTAATGCTTTCTGCAATTTTCTCATAGAAAAATTATTAGAAGCAAAAAAAATCGTGTCTAGAATGATTTGTGACTCATGTTAGAGGAGTTAAGTTTCAGTGACAGTTTATCTTATAATAGCTTAAATTATGCCACAAGTTAAAAAAAGAGAAGACATCAGTGTCTTGTAGAAATTATAGCAAATTTAGAAAGAATGATTTCAATTGTAAAAAAACAGACTTTTATTTATAATAAATTACTTCTGAAAATGACCCAACCTTATTGTCTTTTTCTTTAAAAATAAAAAAAATTAAAAGTTGCCTCCCACTTCCCACCCTTCAACTACCATAAAGGTTAAAAATTGAAACAAATATAAAATAAGAAATTTAGAATAATGGCTATTAAAAGGCATACAAAATTTAAAAACATAGCCTTTAAATCTAGACTGTAATTAAATGTTCGTCAAACTGTAGATTTTTATGGACTTAATGTGGATATTTCAGATATATGGATTCAAACAAATCTAGATGTAGTCACATCATTAGATTAAACTAAAATATGATAGTGTATCTTAATTCTAATGATACAAACACAGGTTCAACTAGCTCATAACTTAACCGGGATTTCCTCGTCCATAGCTAACTCCGTCACTTTAGATATAACTATCTGATATAGATCTATCCAAATCATAAGCAATCCAAATGCATCCTGTACATAATGATTCAAATGTAGCAAGATTATAGTCAAATGCAAATTAAACATGACCACCTTATGGCCAAGTTAAGGATAGAAAAATTATGGCCAATCCTAAAGTAATTTTATTAACAACAATTTAAATGTAGATGAAAATATTTAGATATTTCTAACTGAAAAATTCAAGCTCAACTGGGATTAGCATACATATTTTTTAAAAATGCTTACTAAAGAAGAAGGAAAAAAAGGATCATTGAATTATGATGTAATCATTAATGCTAACATTGAACAATATTAATTAGCAACATATAGCATTATTATTTTAGCTAATTAATTAAAATAAAAAAATCAAATGGTTTTATTGTCTAGGAGTTCATAAAAAATTTGAGCTATAAAGTGGTTAAGCTGAATGATATGTGGACCTTAAGGTTCATAATCTGCACTGTATTAGAATACCAAACCATGCAGAGTTTAAATTTATTGTGTGTGAAATGAGATTTTGATACCCTGTAAAAATGTTAGAATTTTTTTAATTTAAAGATGGTCTACAAAATTCACTAGCAAGATCATGACAATAAGAAATATATTTTTCAACTTATTTGACATGATGATATAAAGTCCACTATTATAAAATTATTTGTTATATTGGATATGTGAAGTGAAAAAATATTAAAAGACTTTCTCAAAAGTCTTTCATATTAAAAAAATTGAATATGATTTTTTTTTTGAAAGAAATTGATTTTATTTACATTATAATAATTATCTCAAAAATATTCATAAGAATTTACAATAAGCCAATAAACATCACATGATGTCCATTTCTTATGCTTGATTATAACTGTTATTAAAACAGGCAAAACTCACTATACATATTACCTTCTGGCATCCATTGTTTACTCCAGCTTGCAGTAAGTGGCAATATGTATAGTGAGGTTTGCCTGTTTTAATAAGAATTTACATTGTTGATTGCTTTTATTGAGAATATAGAAAAAAATAGAGCATACTGAACAGCTACAATTAGATATGGTATTACAATATTTTAGAAAGAGTTGATTGCTTCAGAAATTAAAAAAGGATAGGATCTCAAATGTCAAAATAACAAAATAATGGACCATCATGTATCATTTGAAGGCCCATTTTGGTTCACATATTAATTTGTATATTTTAAAATGTCTTAGTATTTAAATTTATAAACTTTGAATATTTTTTTGTAAATTTAATATTTACATTTAATAATTATAAACTTTATAAATATAACACAAACACATTGTTTGGACATAAAATTGAGGCTGAAATATAGACATGCACAGATGCCTCACTACTGTTACTTGATAAATTATGATAGAAAGTTTAGCTACACTTTCCTTGTGAATAATTACTGGGTAAAATGATGACTTGTGTAAATATTTGGTTCCATACTTCAAAATGTATATACATTTTGTATATATATATAGTTAAATTTTATTTTTTAATTATATATATCTGGATGAAGCTGCTGATTTCATTTATAAAATCAATGTGTAACATTCACATGTCACACCATTTCCATGTAATAAAATCAATTTAAGAGTAGATTCAATTATGTTTTCTACAAGTATGTGAGACAAAGTAATGTACTTATGTAGATATTTTATTTCCAAATATTAACATATGGATTTAATTTAAGTGTTGAATAGTATTTATCATGTCATTAATTTCATATAATAATAATCTTTTGTTAAACTGATTTTCTGTATCAAGTATAATATGTATTTTATGAAAATACAGCCAAAACTGGATCATACATTTTTATATGTGCATAAATGCCATCATATTAATCTAATAATTATGTTTTAATGAATATGTTAGATAAATAAGAAGCATAAATAATGTTTTGTATTAAAGATGTATAAAGATATAATGGAGTTAACATGAACAATGGTGGCCCCTTACAAGGCATTAAATTAGAGATGAAAATCAAGTGATGGCAAATATATGAATTACATCTATTGAAAGAGTTTAAGCTTTGATTTCATACAAATATTCTGGTGTGGAAGAGTTAACCTAATTATGTTTTTAAAGTTCAGGTTATTATCTTTATAGGATAAATGAGTAAAAGATGCCTATAGCAAATGCATAGGTCTAGTTTTACATTTTAGTTTTCACTAATAGAAACAAAATTTCTCGATTTAATTGGACTAGAGATGAGAATTTTATATCTGTTGATTAATCAAGCTTGTAGGAGATAATTCTAGAGTAGAGTAAAAATATCTCATTTTATAGAATTAATAAATAATTTATTTTTGGAAAACTAATCAGAATTTACTATGTGAAACAGAAATAATTATCATAGTCATCATCATCATTTTACCATTATTGATCTAATGCAGGATGAAGATCTTTTCTAAGTTCAATTCATCTTCTCCAATGTCTAGCCTCTTTTCTCCACATCAATTCTATATACTTTTTTATTTCATCCATCCATCTAACATGTGGTCTTTTTTTGGGTCTTTTACAATCTCTTGGAATCCAGTTTAAAATTGCAACTGCCTATCTATTATCATCTCTTCTAACGTATATGTCCAGATCAATTCTTTTAATGATGTCAGTAATATCTGTTTGTTTCCTCACCTATGTATTTAATTTTTGATATCTTCTTGTTATTCCTGACATATATCTTTTGATACTTATTAATATAATATTGTTCTAATAACATAAAATTCTGTTCATATAACTACCATGCTCAGGCAATCAAATTCAGGCCAGGTAAACTTGTATATTTATTTTAGATTGCAGTTGTAAAATTTTTATTCACATAGTTAGGTCATAGACAATTTAGATAATTATCCAATATCAATTAGTAAATAATATCTAATCAGTTTTAGCCAAAGAACAAGACATGCTTAAAATCTGGTAAATGTCTCATCATCCAGAAATTAGCAAACCTGTTGAATACTGACTTTTTCTTTATTGATTTTTTATGCAAGCCCTTGAAAAGTTTTCGTGCTGAAGTGGACTATTTTAAAACGGTTTTATATTTTTGAGATAAAAATGGCAGTATTTCTGAAGATGGATGCCTATAGGCTGGATTTTTCAAAATAAAAGTGAATACCCAAGTTCATACTAAAATAGATTTTTGTTTCGAGTTATTTAAAGGAAAAAAAAACTGTCAAATTGTCACAATATAACTTGTCAAAAATAATGCAATAAAGTTTGATCATATACAGATGTAAGTGAATATTGATTAGATGTGTTTCACATAACAGAGGGTTAACATATATTAAATTCCATTAGCAGCTTCTGCACATCGCGGTAACCGTAACGCCTTTTTATTCTTCACTTTATTTTTTCAAATGCTTATGATTATTTTTTAAAAGATCCCCATCAATATTTTTATTTCTATCATACATTGTTTAACATTAACTTTTTAATTTTCTTAATCTAAGTATGTGCCCTATACAATTTTTTTCTACATTCCTTAATAAATAAGTTTTGTTTTTCATTTACATTTATTAAAACTATAATATTACTCATCATTTCTGCCCCCCCCCCCCCCTATTTTCATTAAATGTACTTCTCAAAAAGCTCCAATCTTTTATATTTTTCTAGTCCATGTTAACGCAAAGTTCAGAAAAAATATTTAATAAATCTTTTTCTCTAAATCTAATGCTAATTTCCACATAATTGTCCTCTACCATTAAAAGTCATTTACTCTTTAAAATTGTTAACCTAATATTTTTATCCATATATATTACCAGAACAATGCCTTTGTGCATTACACCATTATAAATAAGGTAGTCCCAACTGACTGGACTCCTCCTTATCCCAAATCCTGGATATTGGCTTGAATCCATCATCTAAAACAACACCAACCCATTACACAGTCCACCTTTGATCAGAAAATTAAGCTATGGGAAGCTTATAACCTTATTCATCCAAACTAACAAAATTTATCAACCAGCCTTAAGATTAATAATAATAAATTATTACATCTCCTCAGAAGATGCAGTCTTAAAGCAAAATTCTTTAATTTCGCTGTCAAAATTAACCTGTCCATTCTACCCACTAATTCTTTTCTGCATTTCAAAAGTGGATACAACAAAATCAATCCAATATGCAGCCTGAGCTCAATGGAATATGAATCAATTGATCATATCATTCTTAAATGCCCACAGATGAAATCTACAAGAAAACTCGTCATCTTCAAAGTCCCAATTAATAGTGAGCTCATATTATCACTAGACAAAGCAATGCAGTCTGGCATTTATTCAATAATCAGAATTTCTTTATTCATCCTGCATACGCTTTGGATAGTCAGATGTAAAATGCTAATTCAATTACCACAACCAAACCCAAGCTCCCTATTCATACATCTAATCAATGAAATTAAAATGTGAGATGAGCTCTTTTCCACAATCAAAACTTTCAATGACACATGGTGTCTTTTTTCAACAACATAATTGACTGCAATAGCAGTTAACACATATGCTATATCATCCCCTAAACAAATCAAGTTATGTTTAAATCACTGAACCCAATAATGCTCCCACCCATTAAAACTTTGATACATCTAACTCATACTATCAAAGCATTCTTGACCACTCTGCATCCTTGTACTTCTTACAACAATTTAAAGACTTTATAATACAAGAACATTCATTATTAGCAAAGCATGTATAGCAACATTAACTTCTTCTCCTTGTATCATCTGATTATCCTGTTTTTTTTAACTATGTAACATACCTTTTTGAATAAATTAAGTTTTGAAATGAACTCACTTTAATGTTTAGTCATTTTTTATAATATTTTTCATTTAATTTCAAAGCAATAAAATAGTTACAAAAAATAAAGTGTAAGTAACAGATAAATAGATATACAACAGGTTAGTTCTTTTAAATGTTAGTGAAGTTGGAAAACTAATGGTGGAAGTAATGATGAATAAATTATTATTAGAAAAGGACACTGAATTTATATCTTGTTAAATGTTTTGTTCACAGTACATTTTTATATGGAGAAGAAACATGGACAATGAAGAAAAACCTTCAAAGACTCAAGATATAAGGATTGAAGGAGAAAAGAAAAGTTGAGTTGAAAAAATATAATCACAAATGTGTTCATTATGATTTAAGTATTAGCTATATTAAAGTAAAATAAAAACTGGTACACATCTAATAATTAAAAATAAATTTCCCTAGAGATATAATGTTTTTTTCCGTTACTATTTTGTTAGAAGTAGAATGAAAAATATTTTACCCTCTTTGTATTTTTATGTTGGATTATTTCCATCATCTAATATAAGTATTGAATGTCTTTAGAAAAAAATAATTTTCATTTCAATATTCAAAATACATTCAACTGTTAGTAATAGCACATCAACCATGTGTTTGATGTGCTATTATTAACAGTTGAATGTATTTGGAATATTTAAAAAAAAGTTAAATTTTTCTAAAGACATCATGCTCATATTAGATGATGGAAATAGTCCAATATAAAAATAAAACTACAATACCATCATCACAAACCATCAGGAAAATATTTTATCCTCTTACTTTTTTATTTATATAAAGATAACCTAAAACCCATAGAAATTAAATTTATTTTGTAAATTGTATTTAAACATATTCAAATTTTTAGGTTTTTGCCAGTGCCAATCTTATTTCAACTTCATCACATTACAAAAATCCATCAATGTAAAAACATAGACAATCTCTCCTCACATTGCATGTATTTGATACTCTCCAGATGAGATATAGGTATCAAATACTTGAACATTCAAATATGTGTTAGTAACTGGATATTGTTTATCATATATTTGTAGAATTTGATAAAATTTATAATTGGACCATATAACACGATCTAAATTATTTAATTTTATTCATTTGTAGGTAAATATTTCATATTTTAAAGTAAGTTACTGATTCATATAGTTTCTGTTTTCATTTGCATTCAAAATAAAGATGACTACAGATACCTTTACTACTTGAGTGAAAAAATTAAATGTGATAAAGACAGGAAAATTGTTTTTCTTTTACATGTTATAATATAAAACCTGTAGTAGCATTACTTTTCTTTTATAATATATATAGTTATTTATTTTTAATACACAAAATTTTAAATCATTTCTACATCATTTACAATAATTATAAAAAAAGCAAAACATAAATAAAGACTTTGGGACACACTATATGTAAACTCAGCATATGTGTCAACTATTGTAATTGACTCACTTTAATCTTACAATGAATAATGGATCTGTCCAATCTATAAAATTCCCAAGATCAGATTAAGACATAAAGTGGTTGTCCAATGAAGCAACATTAACCTAAATAATTACCCAATAACATGAAAAGGCAATTATATAATTAGGTTATTGATTCATATTGTTCACAATAACATAGAAGTCAGCTGTAAAATGAAGAACTATGAGGAAGAAGTGATATGTTTCTGCATCATATTCCCTGATCTACAATTATTCTGTCACTAAGGTATGTCAACCAACTATTTGCAGAGAGCCCTCAGATATGCTAAAGTTCATATATTGAAGCTATATCTAGAAAATAGCATCAGACCTTTCATAAGAATGCCCACATTGTTATTATTGTTATTAAAAGAGACCACAATATTCCTCAAATCAGTTTATTGTTACTGAAAATAATTACACATTAATATATTAACAGTCAAATCTTAAACTGGATTCCAAAAAATTGTGAAATTCTTAGAAATAGATTGTACTTGAGGTGGTCCAGATGAAATGAGAATGTTGTGTTGGTGTAATGTGGAGAAGAGAATATAGAGATTATAAAAAGATGTATTGAACTTGGAGAGCCTTTAATCCTACAGTGGATTGATAATGGGTTAAAATGATGATGATGATATACTAATGTAAATCCAGTTGCAATAAAGGTTTAGGCATTTAATGCATCTCACTTATTTAATAGCTTTTAAATCTTACTTTTCAGTGCAAAACATACATATATATGATAATCTTTAGCTTTTGCAGAAGTTAAATGTTAAGTCAAATTTTGTGCCAAGATATCTAAATAAAACAAAAGTATATAGTTCAATTCTGTCATCCATAAATTTTTGTTAGTGCTTTGTAATGCCATATTTTTATATAGAAGCTACTATAATCAGTATTTTATAGAATGCACAGTTGAAAAATAAATTTTACATAGCTTAAATAATTTAATTTAATTTAAGTAAGTGTTTATCCTGATAAAATCTTTAAATGTTTAAATAGCTGGTAATGTCAATGATTAATATTGCATTTTAAGTTAATAATGTTAGTTTAGTCATGATTTACTCACTAAAAATGTATTAAAAAGCTTGTATTAATTTTAAGATTAAAAAACAAGTTCAAACCCTATATTTTTCTTTACTAGAATACAAATTAAATCTATAATATTTTAGTTCATTTTAATTTTGACATAATATTATAGTTAAAAAAAATATGGGTAATAATAAAAGACAGGATCTTTAAAGCAAGAAGTAAATGAATATCTAAATAAATGAGTGAATAAAAGTGTTAAATTTCAAGATCATTTATTTTAAAATGTTATGTCTAACATTAAAAGACAATTTAAATTTATATTCTGAGAAATGCCTAGATTAAAACAATAATAAATAAATGTATTAAGTATTATTTGTAATATTTGTTTTATTAAAGATGCAATGCATATTTTAATTATGTAATATTTTTATTTCATCATGGCATCTGTAATTTTTAGATAATTATTTTATTTGCACTCAGCAAGTGGTTTTAATTAATTTATAATTGTCTAGAGAACAGTTGATTTATTATAAAAATTGAATATTAATTAGGTAAATTTTATTTAACAACCTTACTTAGTTACATTAGATCACCATTCAAAGTAATCAGGAAAATTATAAGGTTAATCACAAGATTTGTAAAATACATGATTAATAGTATAAATAGGTGAAATTGTAGTCTCTTGAAGTCCTAGCATATGAATTTTAAAACTCCTGATAAATTTTTAAAAGTGTAATTTTATTTAAACTTTATTATTTTTCTAGCTTAAGTATGATAGGGTAATTTAAAAACTACATTGACACAAATACCTCAATTGAAACACTAGATGAACTAGAGTCTTGATACCTGCAAGATTCAGCGGTAACCCCATTTAATTATTACAATGTTTAGAATGTTATTTTTTTAATTTTCTGCAGTGGGAATTTTCAAAAGTTATTACTATTGCCATTATAATGATGTGAGACCCATTGCCATATTTAAGATGGGCAAAAACATATGTTTTAAATTTCAATTTGCCACAATATATTTAAAATTTTGTGGCAATAATGACACTACAAGTGTTAATAATTTGCTGATATTTTATCTAAAACATTCATTTCAAATCAAATATTTTCCAGAATATATTTACCTTGAGTAAAAGACTTTTGATTCAGAATAAAAGCTATATTTTAATATAAAATTATATCTTACCATAGATTAAAAAACATATTTAAATCCACAAAAGAATATTAAATTAATAATAATTTTTATACTTCAATAATTTATTTGTGCTGTATTCTAAGAAAAAAACACCATTCATTGAAAAATGGAACAGCATTAAAGTGTTTGGACAATTTAGTATTATATAGCAATTTAGTTATTATGACTGTTTGCTCCCCTTGGATGAAAGAAATTATTTTCAAAGTGGGGTAATACAAAAATCAACATGCATTAAACTACTTAATAAATATTATAAATAATTTAAAATTAGGGAACCTTATTTTATTACTGGTAGCAATAATTCTATCAATAGACACAATGCCTGCTTTGATATCTCCAAACACAGGGTTATCTAAACAATTTGTATGTATTTTGCATATCACCATTATCTCTGTTCTGCACTGCTCAGTATTGCTATGAATATGAGGCAACCTGCTTCAAGAGCACTAAGCGTTTAATATTTTTGCACTCTTTATAGCTTCTCTTTCAAGCACTTCACAAGCTTTTAATTTTATTTTATAAAATATACTTGTAAAAAACATTGTCTTTATAAATTTAACCTCTTTATAGCTGGTTATTTTATTGGCTGAGTGAGGTAAAAGACTAACTTTTTAATTGGTCAATTCACAAAGTGAAGTATCAAAACGCAAATTCAATCATCAAAATATATATATTCATCTTTTAATATTACATTCACTTTAGTTTCATTTGTAAAAAGTACATTAATAATTTGTCAGATTATGAAAGTGAACAAAAGTTTTTTCCAAAAATGAATTTCTCTTTATAATTGTAAAATTATTTGTGAGTGGAGAAATGTAAAATGAATATTTTTGACCAACAAAAATGTTTTATGATGTCAGCGATTTTCTTTGCCAATTTTAAGGTAAAAAAAAGTAAATAATTTTGTTAAAGTCTTAACTATTTTTTTAAAATAATTTTATTTTTAGCATATTTTATCAAAATAATTTATAATGTGTCAAAAAATATGTTTAAAATGGTCTAAAACATTTGTTTATCATTTTCGAAATGAAACAAAAAGAGTTCATAACTTTTCAGTTGACAACCATTTTCTTTGTTGAGGAAATGTAACAGCCAATAAGATTCAAGAAGAAACCACCCATTTGTTTTGTTAAAACTATGATAACCATTTTATTGATTTTTTTTCTTGTAAAATAATTCAAGAGAGGGCAGCATCTTACAGAACTTTTTCTAATTTTTCAAATGATGGTGAAATCTTAACCATACCATTAAAAGTGATGGAATTTGAACGGTCGGAAGTGGTGTGAAATCTACATGTTTTTAACCATGACTATTGACTATTGTGTTAAACAAGTTTTCTACATTTTAAGTATTTTATAATGCCTAAAAATATTTAAATTCTGCAACTTTTTGTTCTCCTGAAGTGTTACTATGCAGATCACTGTCATTATGAATATGACATTTTTGATTTAACTATTTATTTCTGCTAAATATATTTGTAATTTTTGATAAATATAATTGAGAAATGTGTTCTCCTACAAAATAATTTCTTTATTACAATAAAATAATTCTTTTGATGGACTAATTTTTAAAAAACTTAAATTTAAATGTTAAGAAGATATTTATTGCAAAATGATGAACATTTATCATAATATAAATTCATGTATTGCCATACAATTACTTACTTATTCACTAAAAGAGTCATCTGAAGTTTACATTAAGAATATCAAAAAAGTATTTTTCTCCTAGATTTATTATATTATAGTTATATTGCATTATATGATGGATATGTTTGCATTATATGATGGATATGTTTACTATCCACCAGATTTCGTTGCCAACATTCATATTTCTCTTCCAGTGTAATGATTATAGAATAAAAAAAAGCAGAATACTTTATTTTATTAGTTATTGATAGATATTTGAAATACAGGCATTTTTCTTATACTTGGAGCTTAATTGTAAATATAGGAGATTTGAACTCAGACTTTCAAGCATCCTTCAACTACCTACACTATTTCATACCACTGGTATACATGGCCACACACATGTAAAAAATAATCACCAACATACTTATTTTATGCTGAACCAGCACTCATCAGTTGGTCGAGATTATCATCTCCCATATATATATATATAGTCAGTGCTCAGTATATATTAAGATGACAAATTTTCATACTTTAATGGACCAGCTTCAATCTACTCCAACCTCCAACTCTTCAGCAATCCGTAGCATTGAAAATATGATGATGGAAAGCCTTGTATTTAAATGGATAAGGTCCTATAATGAGGGATCAGAGTGACTTGAGGTCAACATGGGTGTGCCAATAAGATTGGCATCAGCATGGGATTTGGGCTTTCCATCAACAGATTTTCAATGGTATGGATGGATGAAGAATTGGAGGTTGGAGTAGATTGAAGCCTGTCCATTAAGTATGAAGATATGTTATCTTAATAGATATTATGCACTAATTATATATGTGTGTGGGAGATAATCTGGAGCAAGTGACGAATGCCTGTTCAGCACACAATATATATATATATATATATATATATATATATATATATATTGGTGATTATCTATCTTTTCTAAATGTGTGTGGTCATATGTTTTAATGGTATGAGATAGTGTGGATAGTTGAAGGGTACTTGTAAGTCTCAGTTGAAATCCCTTTCATTTACAATTAAGCTCTAGGAATATGAAGAATGCCTATATTTCAAATATTTACACATTAAGACTGCATCCTGCCCATCTCTTTTCTATGTATTTAAATGGTTACGGTTCTATACTTGAGGGCTCAGTGTGACTTGATGTCAACATGGGCATGGCAATAATATTAGTATCAGCTTGGAATTTGGGTTTTCCATCAACAGATTTTCAATTTATGGATGGCTGAAGAATTAGAGTTTGAAATAGATCGAAACCTGTCCATTAAAGTATAAAGATTTGCTATTTTAATATATACTGAGCACTGATTATATATGTGGGAGGGAGATGATAATCTGGACCAACTGATGAGTTCTGGTTCTGCACCTAATACATATACTGGTGATTACTTATATTTTTTACATGTATGTGGTCAAATGTATCAGTGGTAGAGATAGTGTGAATAGTTGATAGATGGTTGAAAGTCTGAGTTCAAATCTTCTATATATATTGATTATATAAAATACATTTATTTTGCATTTATGATTTTTGCAAACCATATTTTATTTTAGATACATATTATTTTCATATTATATGATATATTTTGAAATGATTTAAGTTTACATTCTTAGAATAAAAAGTCATCATTATTGTATATTTTTAAATAGTATGTATTTTCCTTTTTACATATTATTTATTTATAAAGATATATTGTTATGCTGTAAGCTGAATAAGTAGATGTATATTTATATTCATCACATGATCACATTTCCTATACTAGCACATTAATTGTTGATAAACAGAGCAAAACTTTCCATACAGTATTGCCACCTGTGCTAAACAGAGTAGATGCAGTGCTCTCAGATCCAAAGCTCCTCACTGATGAAGGCCACAAGCCAGAAACTAGTCTGGGGATATTGGATGATTAGGCATTAGATAGGGATTTTATGCACAAGCCTTCTGGCATCCATTGGTTACTCTGTTTAGCACAGGTGGCAATACTGTATGGAGAGTTTTGCTTTGTTTATATTTATATTCATTATTTTATGCATATTCATTGCTTAGTGTTAATGAAGCCATGTTTGACATTAGTTATTTTTATATATCATATTTCACATTTATTACCTATAGTATTTTTATATATTTATTTTCTTTCTATTTTAGGAATGCTTATGTATGTCAGTATATTTACAGATGGTAGTGGTTTTAATTATTTTGGTAGCTTATTTTTACAACAGATGGTAGCATTATTCTCTCTTATATTTGTTTTGCTAACATTTGTATGCTCATAACATATATATTTGGAGATAGTAGCTTAGTGCCACTCTCTATTTTAAGGCATTTTCTATTTAATAATTTTTCATGATGTGCATTCTCATTATTTTTCCTGACTAGTAACAAAGGACTAGCATCTTTTTAGCCCTCAAAAGTAGATGCCCTTTATGAGCTATGCCATCAACTTTACACTTTGCCTTACTTAATTATTTGAAAATGATTTTTTTTGGTATTTTGTAATAAGTTTAGTAAAGCATGTATAATATTTTAACATGGCTGTAACTGACATTTTTAATTGTTTTAACAAGGTATTGAGATATTCTATCTTATTTCTGAAGCAGTCTTGGTTGGCTTAAATATGAATAATTTATTGTAAATGTGCAGGTCCTATATCTAGATTTTACTAATAATGAGGACAAAATATGATAATTAATTTTAAATTTTAAAAGTGTATTTAGAAATAAATAGAAGATATACATCTGTCTTATCACTTTTTCATCATTGGATTGGTAAGTTCATACTATTATTATTGAGTATGCTAAATAGTCATAAAAGAGACAATACTTATATAAAGGTTATTATCTTTGTATAAATGCATTGATAAGTGAGAACATTTTGATAATTAAACAGTAGAGAGTTTATTTTAATCTGTTGGATTATTTATGTTTAATCCAATTGAATTTATTTTTTTAAAACATGATGTAAATTTTTTTATAGCTTTCTGTTATAATTTTGAAAAAGTAAAGTTTGTCTATATGGATTCAAATATGGAATATTTGGAATTTTGTATTTGTTTAATTGTAGAATAAATATTTGTTTTTATTATTTTAAATATTTCTCATAGTTGTTTGTTTGCATCATTTCACTTATCAACCAGAAATCATTCCACATATTGAATAAAAAATTAAATGCTTGTAAATTATTACAAATTATTTTAAATGTATTTGCCACAAGAGTACATGAACATTAAAACTAATAAGAGAAACTTTATTGAATTATTTAAGCATAAAAATTGCTGTTTAATAGGAATTATAATTTTTTTATTACCATCAATCACTTTAACTAATTTGATTTGCTATTTAAAATTACTGTGCATTTTTATTTTTAAATCATTTTCATATTTGAAGATCATATTTATTATTCTATGATAAAAAGTTTAATTTTACAAGAACTTAAGGTGTTTACATAAATTTAGTCTAAGATATTTAGAATGGCTATTAAAACTCTTGCCGATTCTTATCTGAGTATAATCCTAGATTACTCATTATCTTATTCTAAAATCAAGCAATCTTGTTTTATTTATTTATGTTAGCATTAATATTGTAAACATTATTATTGTAATGACATTAGCCTAGAAAAGGACATGTCTTATTTATTTCATTAACTAGGATTTTATTCACTGTAGAATACATCTGAAGTGTCTAAAAGAATTTCTTTTTATAATTTATATGAGTTCATATTACAATTAGTCAGTTAGTCTTATCCAGGTGTAATTACTAAAGATTTTTGTAATCATTTGAAGATAATGTAAACATTTTAAAATTATTATATCTATAATATTAATAAAGATATTAGGTTTTTTAAAGATTTATTTAAGTTTTATTTTAGTTAAATCGGCAATTGATATGTCTTTTCTAAAACTCATTTAAATAATAAACATACACAAATTATTTTCTAAATATAAATTTAACTGTAACAAGATGTCATTTTGTATATCATTTAAAATCATTTCTTGTTGTTTATGGAAAATTAAGTTTAAAGAGAGAAAAAAAAACCTATTATCTCTTGAAGTATGTAATCTGGGTGGAGTCAGAAAAGAGTGCAATTTGAGAAGCCATTCTAAATACAGGCTGGAAATGTATTATTATTCTTAATGATATGTATCAACGAAGGTCTACTAAATAGGCGAACAATTAATAAAATGTTAAACTTTTATTTTTTATACTTGTAGTAATTTATTGATAATCTTCGATTGATGTATGATATTCAAGAAATTAATCACAAACGGTCATCCCTTTGAAAACAAATCTATCAAAACATTTTGCTAAGTTTTGGTTATCTAATTCTATTACTTCTGCGTTCTCTAAATATTTAAAAAAGGCAGGGAGAAGTATCGTATTTCACGACAAAATCTGATTATTTACTATATAAAAATAAATTCAAAACATATAGAAGCATGAAAATAAAATCAGACAAAATATTGGTGAAATTTGAGAGGGGGGGTAGGATTCAGTCGTTTAAAATACATTTATAAAAAAATATTGCATATGGAAAACGGGAAGCATAATTAAATTACTCTTTTATGTTTGTTTGTGTGTGTGTTTAATTAAAAAAAAACTATTAATCTTTAACTCAGGTTTGAAATCTGTATATGGGCTATGAATAATCTCTGGTTAAATACATATTAATCTTTAACTAGAGGTTTAAAGCCTACATTTGGGCTGGGGATAATTTTTAATTTACTAACTTTAGTCATTAATCGGGATTTAAAGTGTATAACTGGATTAGTAATAATCTCTAGTTTAATAAATTTTTAGTGATAATCATTCATATATTTATCCAGAGTGGATTATGTTAAAATTGTGGCTCAAGTAAATTTGATACTTGATAATCAAAATACAGTAATTTATTATTGATAAAAGTAGAACATACATAAGAATATATGTGAGAGATAGAAATCTGTGCTAACTGATGGGTATTGATTGAGCTTGCATGGGGGTTATTTATCATTCAAAGTGTCTTTATTGATAGTTTAAGAATGTAAGATAGAGTGAACATTGTGTTGTACATATAATGCACATGGAGAATTGCAGTTGAACTATCCCTTCTGCGTGTATGTCTATTTAAACAAACTGATATAGTAATCTTTAACTAAGGTTTAAAGTTTATATGTGAGCTAGAGGCACTCTCTAATTTAAAAATTAATTAATGATAATCATTAATGTATTTATCTAGAGTGGATCATGCCAAAATTGTGGATATAGTAATTTTGACACTTTGCAAATCAAAGTGTAATAATTTATAATTGAAAAATACTGAATATATGATGAAGAAACAAGTGAGAGAGGGTGAACTTGTTCATAATAAGATGCATCTTGATGGTCATTTGTCTTTTGAGATGTATGTTTTAATATATTTCAAGAATATGTCTAATGCAGTGAAGCATATTAATTACATCTAGAGATTTTTAATATATATTTTTTTAATTAGATCTAGAAGAATTCAGTTGACATTAAAGTAACAAAAGTTTAAGTATAGCTCAACTGTTTCATGCAAATAACTAGACTGCCTTCATCCATCACACACATACTTATTTTCATCAGCAGAAAATCAATGACAAATTTATTTGTTTATTTTTTTAAAATTAATCTTGTAAAAAACACAGATATTTCTTTTTATTTGTTTAGATTATGGCCTTTTTAGACAGTTATAAAAACTTTAACAAGAAATGGATTTATTAGCTTACTGAGGACTTCAATTTTGTTGCTGTATATCTAGATTTAACTGACATTAGTTATATGGTTATAGCTTGTGTTTAGCCACATCTACATAAGATTATTAAATCTTTCTAAAGCAAATAAATGCACTACATATACCAGGTCAAGACTCTGTTTATGTGATTCCATTAGAATTTACAATTGTTAGTCTTGAATTTGTTGATGTGACTTTAGTAATATTTACAAAGTTCAAATTCCTAAAGCTTTCTGTTGGATCTGAAAAAAAAAGTTGTTTTAAACTTAAAAAGAAATTCAGTTTTCAAGTGATTTTATTTAAAGGTATTTGGTTTGATCATCCAGAAATAAAGTCATAATTTGAGTCATGTCTTAGATGGTGAACCAAGCAATATTTTTTTTCTTTAAATCCAAAAGAACAACAACAACAACAAAAAAAAACTTGAGTTATATGTTAGGATATCTTACTTTGATTTAAAAAAAGTGCTTTTTTAAAATTTGATATTAGAAATCTTTCTGTAATAAGATGCTACATAATAAAACGTTTTAAATATAAAATAAAATTGCATGCTATTTATAAAATATGTTATATCTAAGTATAACCAAAGGCAAGATGTTTTTGTTCCATCTAAAACTATTTCTACAATTCTTGCAAACATTGGAGACTCACTTTTTTTTTAAAAAAAATACTATTTTAAAAAAGGCAAACTAACAAACAAGTTTAATATTTGGCTAAGTTTTTAATTTTGTTGAAAAAGAAGCTGATGTTCATTATGCATCCTTTGCTTCATCATTTTTATGACCTAATTTGCATGTTCTATAAAATTATCAAAATGAGCAATTATTAAGAAGACAAAAAATATTATTTATTTTTGCATTAATAAAAAAAGAGTGTCAATCTGGATATGACTATAATATCAAATCTAACAAGAAATTGAACTTTCCATCATTGGGTTTTCAATGAAATGAATGGTTGAATAGTTGGAAGAGTGAGAAGACTGAAGCCTGTTCATTAAAGTTTGAGAAATTGCTATCTTAATAGAAGCCAAGCACTGATTGTATATATGTGTGGATCTGGCTCAACTGATGAGTGCTAGTTCTGCACCAAATATGTATATTGGAGATCATCTACTTTTTCCACATAAATATGGTCATGTGTATCATTGTTTAAGATGGTATAGAAAATTAATATAGACTGAAAATCCTATGTTCAAATTCCTCTACTTACATTTATAAGAAACATTCAGTACACTGAATGAAATTATAATTTTTTACATTCTGCAACTATATATTTTTTTTCCAAAGTTTTATGAAACAAATATTATGTGCTACACTATTTTGATCTTTTGATGATGAGTTCATAAATGATGCCATCATAAATTATTCACTATTTAATAAGTAGACATGCCACAGCAACATGAAAAATATCTATAATATCTATTAAATCTATTCTCTATAATTGATGTTACACAGAGAGTCTTGGCATATTCTCAAAAAGGATTTCACATGGATGATTTTGATTATGATATACATTAAAAAAAGTTATTAGGATAATAAATAATTATAAAAAATACATTCTACTTAATGTACTTTCTACAATACTTATGACAGTTTCATCTAACTAGAAGCTTTCTACAGTTATTCAGAAATAGCTTTCATCAATCTCTAATTTGAAAAAAGACTGTTGACTACTTCATAAAATCTGAATAAAATTTCATAAATTAAATAAAGCATTATAAAAAATACATTAAGAGAAGTGTCTTTTTGGTCCTGACATAATGGAAACAACAAAGTAAGAGTGGAGAGCTTAGGAAGTATTAAATAATAATCCTAATATGTACACTTATAATTACAATTACGATTTACATACTAAAAATATCTCTTTTTTACATTTACAAACAGATAATTTATTAATGAATCATTATAAAACTAAGGCATTTAAAAATGGATTTTTTTAAATTCTACCATAAACCGATAGTCTTTTTTTGATGCCGGAGGCTGCCTAAATGTTTACTTCCATGAGAACATTCTTTTTATATTTCCTTCTATTAATGGACTTTTCTAATTTCTTCCTACAGACTGTTTATAGTTAAATCTTTACAGCTAATTTCTTTAAAAGATTTTAGACTTAGCTATCAGATATCTTTTAAATAGAAATATGCCTAAAGTCATGAAGCAAACATTTACCTTGTAGTTGTTTTTTTAAAATATACATTTATTTTTCAAGATAGAATAATTAATTTTTTTTATAAAATTAATGTGAAAATAGAGACAAAATAATTTATTACCCTACATAAAATTCCTCTTTTTTGAAAAGTAATATGATGATATAGCAGCTTATTAAAATTGTTTTATGACATCGCATATTTTCCTTTTATGTGGTTGAAGCTCTAAAGTGAAACACAAATACAAAAAAACACTCAGCATATTTATAAAAATCAGTCATATTACCAACATATCTAATCATCCCAATTTGTTAATAAGTAATTTTTTGGTTAAATTTAGGTGGAGATTAAATTAAGGAAAAATAAATTACATAGGTTTTCAATGGAGAATAACTGATTAATCTAGTGACATGTATGAGAGATCTTATAAGAAAAAGCACTAAGTAAATCTTACTCCTGCAGTAAGATATAGTGAGACTCTGAGTGAGTATAGTAATTTTTTTAATCGATCACTAAGAATGTTACTTTTTGGTATTTTCAATGGTTCGGATCACTAGTGCAATTGGTAAACCGAATTTGCTAATGTTATCATTCCTTAGTGATTGATACATATGAAATTGTGTCATTCTATTAATATTTACGTGAGAAATTTATTCAATGATGTCCACTCAATATAGTAGTCAATGTTTTATATACTAGTGAATTTTGAATCAGATGACATGAAATGCAGTTATTATTACAATTATTAATATTGGCAAAAGATTAAAATAATTTTATTCATCAATTATCTATAAATATAAAATGACTTCAAAGTCACTTATATATATATATATATATTAATTTGATTATATATATAACTGACTAACAAACTTTTCATGCAATGGTCCAATATTGGGCAGTAAATAGATATCTAAATATATTTAAGAAGAGAGGAAAAGAAAATCATTCAGAATTTGGAAAACCTGATAAGGACTGCTATCTTATTCACTGTTTTTTATGAAGAGCCATTTAAGAAAGTTTTTTTCTTTTGAGGGTTATTTGGAATGTGTTTCATCTATCTATCTATTTATTATATATCTGTTAATTAATCAATCAATCAATTATCAATCCAAACATTTAATGATCCATTTTTTTATTTATTTCTCTATATTTTGAATGAACAACAATCAATCATTCCATCCATAAATTGATCTATCTAATTGTTTCCTTACCTATCTAACTATCCATCTATCTATTTGTTATCTATATATTTATCCATCTATCATCTATATATCTACCTACTTATTTATTGTTATATCTATCTATCTATCTATCTATCTATCTATCTATCTATCTATCTATCTATCTATCTATCTATCTATCTATCTATCTATCTATCTATCTATCTATCTATCTATCTATCTATCTATCTATCTATCTATCTACCTACCTACTTACCTATCTACCTAACTAACTACCTGTCTGTCTGTCTCTCTGTCTGTCTCTCTAGCTGTCTCTCTATCTGTCTCTCTCTCTCTATCTATCTATCTATCTATCTATCTATCTATCTATCTATCTATCTATCTATCTATCTATCTATCTATCTATCTATCTATCTATCTATCTATCTATCTATCTATCTATCTATCTATCTTTCTATCTATCTATCTATCTATCTATCTATCTATCTATCTATCTATCTATCTATCTATCTATCTATCTATCTATCTATCTATCTATCTATCTATCTATCTATCTATCTATCTATCTATCTATCTATCTATCTATCTATCTATCTATCTATCTATCTATCTATCTATCTATCTATCTATCTATCTATCTATCTATCTATCTATCTATCTATCTATCTAACTATCTATCTAACTATCTATCTATTGTACCAGTCGAAAAACGTCCACCACCTAAACTGCAAGTCGGATCCAAACTCAGTTGAACCAAACTGAATTCAAACCCAACTCACCAGCTCAGATTAGTAGAAATCTAAATCGATGGCACAGTGCTATGCGCCAAGAAACTAGCTCAATGGTTAGTGAGGATTAGAGACCCCTGAACTGATACTAATATCGGATAATTAATTAACTTAAGATACTTTTTTAAATTAAATCATATGTATATGTTCGGGTTGCCAACACAGACAGAAAGCATTAATAATTATTGAATAAAAGAATTAAAAACTAAGAAACCAAGTGTGTTTAGAAAATATTTAATAATAATAGTTTGTTTTGTTTGAATTTTAAATAATGATTATTTTAATTAATTTTAGTCCTTAAACAAAGTTTATAATTATAATCAGAGTGGCGGTCCTTATTATATGCCAATGAATATTACGCAATATTTGAAAGTCTATGTCTATGCCCCCAACAAGGAATAAAAGGCAGATAAAGGTATTCATTAGTAAAGAAAATTATCACTCTAATTTTATATGAAAGAATGTGATATTTATTTTCACATTCGCAAATCCATTCATGAAGAGCAAGATACGTATTTTAGGGCATAACTTTAATCTTTATTGGAAAACTTATTTACTGAAAATTTGTTGGACTTTAATTTAAATCACTTCATCAAGAATTACAAGCATCAGAGTGGGCTTTACTGGATCAGAGGCAACGGTGCTGATGAATTATGAGCTATAAAGTGAAATTGAAAGACGATAGTTAGTCGATAATCAAAGTTTTATGGTGGCCTGCATCTGACAAGTCTTATGCTCTTTGACTAATATCAACAGGAAAGGAAGTGCTTTCTTCCTCGATAATTTAAAATAACAGAAATACTATCACCGACCAGCCTAATGGAGCGGAAGATTGCCCTATGTCAGCAACATTGAAGATGATGACTTACTAGTCACCGTTTGAGAACTAAAACTCAATTATAGAATGCTCTACATGATGACTTGATCAAATGAATTAAAGTCAAACGAGCTTTTAAGTAAAACTATTTCAAAGCATTTATAAAATTATATTAGTTATGCCCCAAACATCTTGCCCCTCCTGAATCTAAATAGCAATTAACTGAAATTTGTATTAGAGTTTATTTAGTTGATTTCTTTATTGACCCTTTTGCAGAAAACATTTTAAGATTATATATGAGTAAATACATATTGGTGAATACGAAAAATAGTTGGGGCATAGATTAAAAATGGAGCTAATAATTTATTATTAGCCAATTATAAAAATAGTAAACATGTAATAATTTTTTTTGACTCGATTATTGATAGTACTTATAAATTTAGTTCTAATGGGCAAGAACTACTATTAGAATTAATATTATATTATTTGCATGAGGCAAATAGAACAAAGGAGCTCATCGAGTCGAAAGATTATTGGCATATAATTAAAAATAAACGACATTAATAAAGTACACAATATATATATATATATATAATATAATAAATGAACCGCCAAGTAAGAAAAGAGAAAGTTTAAAGACTAGAGATGAGAGAATTTATATAAATTTAAAAATAGCATAAATAAAAGGGTTTCACAAAATATTACATTTATAGAATGAAAAGAGCTCTTAAGGGAAGTGTAAAATAAAGTTTGGAAACTGGGCAGAAAGTTTAAGGTTCATTACGGAAATATATTACCCATTTCTTCCGGGGCTGGTTCCCTTAGTTTACACATCCGGGTTGGTAAAAATGTAGGCATGCATTCGATTGATTACTCGAACAGTATTTTAATGAATTTTCATGATTTTAGCAGCATGATTGGTCTGGAAAGAATTTAGCAGCTCCATTGAAGATTTTTAGGGGACTTCAGGAACAATAGCCAGATTCCTGACGGTTAGCCCCTTACCATGATAGGAACACTTTTTGAATTTATGATTTTTAACAGCACATAATTTACTGGTACTTTACTGCAACAAAGATGGTTTTTTTCCAATCTTTTCAGAGCTATATATCCTGTCCTCTGATGCCTTCAGGCTAGCGCTTCTTTTATTATAGTTGTTTTTAGATACATTCCTTTGATAAGGCTTTCAAACTCATTAACTTGAATTCATTTTCTAATTAGAAAATGAATTCTTAAAATCAGAAAATGATTTTAATTAGGAAATCCTTATCTTTTTTTCTAATTAATAAAACTTTAACTATTGTTTTTGGAAAGGGAAAATCTGAAAGCTTATCAAAAGAATGTAGCTTTTAATCAATAAAACTTTGAAAAATTATTTAAAAATAAAATTAAACATTCCCGACACAATGAAACTTTTAAACAATTATATATATTTAAATATTTACAAATATACATGCACAATCCACGCAGATATATTATATAAATTCATGAATAATTCTATCATAAATTTATTAATAGAATTGATCAATTTAAATCTGAAACTAATTAATTTTAATACACATTTGTGAAATAAGTTATTCTTTATGGCAATTAGCATGGATTGAACGTATAAAGCCCCACTGCATCGGAAATTTAAGGTAAGTATTAGGGTTTGAAGTGGGTTTATGGCTAGATGTCATGAAGCTAGGATTGAACTCAGATCTGACTGCTTCACTATCTATCTATCTATCTAGGTTACTGTGTGGTATAACTGTAATTATTATTTAAGATGATGTAGTGTAATATTTTTTACCCACATGGATAGTTTCAATGTAATAAAATTTGGGATGAGGATGCACTGATAAAGTTTGAAATTCCATTTAAAAATTAAGATATTGAACTTTCTACAAAAAGTCAATATATTTTTTTCAAGATTTATTATCATAAGATTACAACAACAGATAGTGACTCTAGATACATTCCTATAACCATCAATAATTTTTTTTTATAAAGCATGATAAACAATATTCCCTATATAAATACACAAAATCACAACTAACAAAAAATGGAAGGATCTCATGGTAAAATGCTTGGTGCTTCCATCTCTCACACTAATGATTTATATATTTTTAAGTAGTCAACCTAAACATCAAGCTAGCTAGCCATCTACTATTGGCTAATAATTTAATTTTTTGCTATTAATAGTGAGAGTCCTGGAAAAATATGTTCTTTATTGAATATAAAATAAAAAAAATTAATTTAATGATTCCTTTCCTACTTGTGAGAAAAGTGTCATACTTCTATGGATGTTAAGCTCTAGGTTATTTATACTCTAAAAAGTACTATTAATAATCAAATGCTATTTACTGTCAGAGAGAGAAGACAGCAAACTCTGACTGAATAAAAAAAACATAACTGAAAGAGATAAACTAGTTAAGTACTTCCTATATGCGATTTGTGATTCATCTTCATATTTAATCCCCCCACCCATTATTATCTACATAAGAAACTTTCCAGGAACATGAATTTGGTATCTACTTCTTAAAGTAATATTAATTTTAAATACATATTTATTGGATAATAAAACAGTATGCATAAATTCATTAAAATCATTACATTGAAGAAATCATTACATTGAAATAATGATAATTATTTGAAAATTAAATTCAGATTATTTCCTGATAAAAGTCAACCTCAGAGCCCTTCCAACCTTCACCTTTCTGTGTTACAAGTGGGGATACAGAATTGATCCAATCTGCCTGATGTGTAATAAAAATGAAGAGACAATGAACCATATCCTAAATCAATGTGAAATATGGAATAATCTATATTATTGTGCACTTAAAAGAATCAGGGAAGCAGACATTATATGTACAAATATCTCAAAAGCAATAAAGAGTGGCCTCTATGGTAAATTAGACTGGCCACCTTTATAATTTTCACTATATGGTTAATGCAAAATAAGATTGTCCTTGACAATGGATTGACCAATATGCCAGAAGAGATTTTTCTCAAGTTACTTGGTGAGGCCAAAGACTACGATTGGAAAATGTGCCAGCACTGGTTAGCTAGGCAGACATGGGATGAACTGAAAATCTAAAGATCAAAGAGCCATAGGTGTTTATTGAACTGTTATGGCAAGATCGATCAACTGGATATAAGGACTTCTATGCAGAGTCTAAAAGTTGTTACATTAATGTAATCCATGGTAAGTACAAATTGTGACATCAAATCAGAATTTCATACATTCTCTAGTAAATTGTCACAGGCTAAATTAAGCAGTATCTAATAAGGTTAATAGACAGTGGAAAGGGACTATAGAAAAAACCTGCTTTGATGTGTGGAAAACTTTTACCTGAAACCACCTGGATAGCCGCTGTATTTCTGGTTTTTCCTTTTGTTATTTATTGTTAAAACACTGTATTGAGTGGTCACCTTGTCACAAATAATGCTTAAGTAGCTTATTTCAATGTAATTCTTTATAGATGTGTCAGACAAATGGCTTACTTTTTTTACCATTTGTTTTTTTCCTATTTATTGTTTTCATTATAGAGCCACTTCCCATTTGTAAGCATGTAACCTATAATAAGAAAGATGTAAAATGATATCCATATGTATCTTCTTAAGATGTGAATAAAGTTGTTATTTGAAACTATTAACAATATATAAATTTATAATAACAATATATATGTAAATAAATTAAGAAGAGATTACATAAATTATAATACAGTATATATAATAAATAAATAAATAGATTTAGGTTTCTTAGAGATTACAAGGTTTCAAGTATTGTGAGTAAATTCTATATAGATATATGGATGTACAGGGGTGAAAAAGCATCTGTGATTATAATTTAATTTTTTTATTGCAAAATCTTTAATCAATAACAGCTTCTACTCACAAACGTGTGTAGCTATTCAAAGCACAAAAGAATCAAAATAGTTAAAATATAAAAAAATGATGATGATGATAATAATAATGATGATAATAATAAAAAACTAGAGATTAGTTTTGCAATGATTACAAAACCATGTGTGAAACACACATATATCCACATATAGAACATATTGGTCCATTATTCAATTTATTTGATATTTTGTGATACTATCTTTTAATTTCTACACAAAAAAAAAAAAACTTTTCTTTCTGCAATATTTCAAGTGTATGAATAATTGTAGCTCTCCCATTTATTCTATCTTTGAATTTGACCTGTTAAAGTAATGATTTTTTTTCTCTTTTTTAGATTATCTGTGGTTGTAAATGAGTCCATGCCCACTATAAACATTGTAAATTCAACATAAAATCCTTTTCATAAGACTTAGAATGTTCATTAATTGAACTTGTCCATTCCAATGAAGTTGTGATTTTATTCTATAGCATCACATCCAACATGGTAAAAAATATGTCCATTGTTCTACTGATTATGCAATTATATTTTTAAAACTGTATGAAGTACCTTTAATTGATTTTTTTTTTCATTTACATGTTGCAATTTATAGGTTGTTGTGTTAATACACAAAAATTATTAAAAAAAAAAACAATCATGAAGATTATAAATATATTAATAAAGCAGGATCCCTTTCTATATCTTGTTTATCTGTATATCTGTGAATGGTATACAAAACATGTAGTAGTGGCTGTGATAGTTATTTATATGTGTAATAAAGTTTAATGCAAATTAGACTATCCAATCATATAACAACACTGCTGCAAAACATTTCCTACAGATCAGAATATGATTAGTACCAAAAGCTGTTACACTTATTCTAATTAAAAAATCAAAGCACTTAGATATCATAGACCAATGTTTAAATTGTTTGAATAATCTGTTTGTTAATGAAATGCAAAACTGAATAATTAACATGTAATTAAGTCACCGTAAATGGTCATCAAGCACATAAATACTTTGGTTTAGGATATTTTCAGATGCAATTTTTAACTCTATGGTAAAACTACTAACTGAAAGTAATAATGTATCTAAGAGAGAATTTTTTGTGAATTTCAGATTGTGTGGAAAGCAATTTTAAAAAGCCATTAATTTTGATAGTAATTCTTAGGCACTTGTTAATTTTGAGTTCTGATGAAAAAGTATAATAAACATAGAGTAATTAAATGCACTGAGCCAGCTTTCAGTAAAACACTGCCATAATCATAGTGTTGAGTAAAGTTATGCAATATAGATGTGCTTAAATAATTGGCATGATGTAATATGTAAATGAGGCACAATATACTAATAAGGCATTAGATATTCCATTTTTAGATAATGATACACATGACCTTTTTGCTGATGGAATATGGATCCTTTGCAATTTTCCAAGCCTCTTTCTATTTTCTTTTTTTATCATCCTTTTCAAAGGAAATTGTTCTACTATTTTTGATAAAATATAACTTATAGTACACTGCATGACTGTCTACATTTTGTATAACTTTGATAATCATTTATCATAATTTGGATAAATTTATTAATGTTATTAAAAATATTTATTAAGCTAGAGGTTGTTATAGTTCATATGTAGATGTTATTTTTACAGATTCCTATTAAGTGTGACATTATTTCAACAATGTCTTCATCCACACCTACAAATACTTTTAAACCTATAAAAATAAGTCTTCTAAAGATTTCTCTTATTAAACAAACAAAAGAGATAACTGATCTCCAAGATATATTATTGCTGAAATAGGTTCATCATTTGGTCCAGATAATCTTATTTTCTACCCTATATGGTTTAGTGCAATGGTAGATTGTGAAACTCCAGAGGTTTATGGGTTAAATTACAATTTTGACACTTCCAATACTCAAACCTTCTTATAAACTTCTGAACCATAAAGGCATTTGCACATTTATTTTATTAAACATTCTCAATTTTTTTTTTCACCATTCGTTATTTATTATCATATTTGATTGTGACAATATGCAAGGGGGCAAACTCTTGTACAATATTAATAAAGATTTAACATATTTCAAAGAAAACTATTTAAAATATCTATATCTAAGCTTGTATCAACAAAATAATCCCTAATATAAAAACTCAATATTAATAATTGGACCAACTGACGAGTGCTGGTTCAGCACAAAATAGGTAAATTGGTGATTATTTATCTTTTCAACATGTGTGTGATCAAGTGTATCAGCAGTATGGCATAGCATGGATGGTTGAAGGTCATGTGTAAGTCTGAGTTCAAACTCCCTATATATTACATATAGAAGTACAGGTATGAAAAAGCCTGTACTGTAGAAAAAATTCATATTAATAACATTGATATATTTATTTAAATGATGGTAAGTTTTTAATCAAGTTGTGCAAAAGCTGTACACTTTTAGCTTTAGTTGTAATAAAATATGGTGGAGAAATAATAAAGGATGAATATGAGATTGGATTCAATAATTTAAGCCAACTGATGAAGCTAGTTCAGCAGAAATATATCATGGAGAAGAGTATTAGCCTATTTTTGAAGGCTTCAGTTATTTGTTTGAAGTGGAATCATATTGATCAATATATTTAAAAAGAGATTAAGAATACTATGACAAATTATTATAGTTTCTGTATCTTTCAACTTTTTAATTGATTTATTAACAGTTTGTTTCTATTCCATATTAATGGGTTCTAATGAAATAATTTTTATTAAAGCTGTTAGTGTATTTGGTAAGTGGTGGAAAATATATTATTTTAAATAAATGAAAATATAGATAAGTGAGACATTAACATAAATGGAAAGAAACATTTATGAAAGTGAGAATATATATTTTGTCTTTTTTTTATTATTGAAGGTTAAATTTTGTTTCTGCATGTTAAATGTGTTGAAATTTGGAGATTGATTTTAGGATTATTAACAGCATTGAAAGCATATAAATTGAAAAGAATCAGACATAATTCTATGAATGAGGAATATTTGATGTTAAATTATATGTTCTGCAATTGTGTTGGATTGTGAATCGTATTAGATGTTTTTAAATAATCACAGGATGACAAGATTATCCAAGTAATAAATGTGGTTTATTGACATATAGAGATGATTTATTATGCCTAGTGAATCATATTTATGCACATATTAGGAAAAGATTAATAAAAATGAGCCAAACAAAGATCTTGATATAAAATTGTGAGGAACATAATTAGGGTATATTTTACCATTTAGATGGTTTTGAGCATGCCATTATTAGATTTTCAATGAAATGGATGGCTGAAGAGTTATGGGGGTGGAGTGCTTTGAAGATTATCCATTAAAATATGAAGATTGGCTATCTTAATGTAAGCTGAGCTTTGATTGTATATATGTGTGGAGATGATAATCTGGACCAACTGATGAGTGTTGGTTTAGCATGAAATATGTATATTGGTGATTATTTATTTTTTCAACATGTGTGTGATCAAATGTATCAGCAGTATGATATAGAATGGATGGTTGAGGATTGTGTAAAAATCTGAGTTCAAACCCCTATATATTACATATAAAAGTGCAGGCATGACAAAGCATATACTGTAGAAGAAAAAAAATCATTTAGAATATTGTAGAATTGACACAATACTGATATATTATATAATAAGTTAGTGTCAACGCTTGTTAGGAATGTCTTTAAAAAAAAGTTTAGATAAAAACAAATAAATAAAAAGAAAATGATGGTTTATTTACAAATGCATATTTGTTTGTTTTTTTATGACAAAAAAGAGGCATAATTAAGTAATTTATTATTAAAATCTTTTGGTTTGTATAACATTATATATCATGGCGCATATTAAATGAATATTCTAATTTTTTTTTTTACAAACATGTTTACAATTTTTTATCCATACTAGATTAACAGAAAATAAAGTTATTAAATAATTATGCACAGTTGTAAACTATGGTAGAAAAAGTGGCAAATTTGAAAGTTAATGATTCACTGATCACATATTTCAATTGCTTAAATGTCACATGATCTTTCAAGATTACTGGTCATTCAACAAATTTTTCTGAAAGGTTATTAGTGCTATTTACTAAATTTGTAAACTCAGATATGGGCAAATGCTTTGGTAGAACTTTTTAAATAGAGATGATAGTAAGCCAAATGGAATAATTCGATCTGATATAAACGGCTTTTTTAACGATCTTAGTAATATAAATTTAAAGCACACTTAATTCTAAAAATTAAAATTCAAAATTATTTGTTTCATTTTACTAAAACTGTATAAAAAAATCCAATTAATGTTATTTTTGTTAATTAACAATTTTTGTAATTGAAATGACTTTTTGGATAGGGATTAATTAAGTTAGGACCTTTGATCAAAATAATATTTATCATTTCCAAATGTCAATTTTTAAATAATAATGTTGTTAAGAGATTCTTAAAATTGTTTTTTCGCCAAAGCACTGATACTATTTTTGACTTAACAAAAATTACTCCATCACTCGTTAGTAATTAAAAGAAAACTCTATTAATAAATCAGTTTATTATACATATTAGAATGAATGGTTGTCATTTTAAGCATGTAATTATAATTTTGAAAAGTGATGAAAAGAATCTAAATTTAATCTCTTAGACAAATATTTTAAATTGTTTTAAAAAAATAACGTGATGCCCCATATGTATTTACATACTTCAGATCAAATTTTATAGTTGATTTATATACACAAAAACAAAATAAGATATATTTCCCAACAAAACAAGTAATATTTATTGGTTTTCACATAAAGCAAAGTATATCAAATTTAGAAAAACACACCCAAAGAGTAGATATTAACCCTTTACTGATTGCATTAGATCAACATATTAAGTACACTATCATCTTTCACTTTCACATTTTTATTTAGTAGTTTTTATTTTAACTCTTTATCAGAATGACATCTCTATTATGTCTCTGGTGGTACATTTGGTAATCATCCAAGATTTGATTTTAGTATTAAATCTTTATTCTATAAATTGGACTTAATTTGTTAGAAATATAAATAAGTTTATGAATAAATAATATTCTAAATAAAATCATATTTGAGTATTGAAAATATTGAGGAAATAATATGAAATCAAATTAACATTGGTGTTTTTTCCATTGTATAATATGAAAGGAGTCACCAAAATTAGTAATTCCAGAAAACATGCAAAATCTTGGTTGAAAAAAAAATTTTTTTAATGGTAATAAGTAAAGGGGAAGTCCTGATAAATCTATAAAAATTTGTTTTCAAATTAAAAAAATTATCTATAACTTTCAAAATATCTCAAAATATCCTGCTAAGGTATTGATAAAGTTATTTATGATCAGGTTCACAAGGTATTATACCCACTGTAGTTGTCATTACCAAAATTATTCAAGAACTTAATATTTATTTTTAAAAATAGAATACATACAACAGATATCAGCTTTGTTTTCAAACCCCTCAAAACTCTAACAATTTAATTAATAACACTAAAGACCAAACTCCACTTTTACAGACCCCCCATACAGTATATAATATTGCATGTTCCAACAATAATTGTAAAGGCACATATTATGGGGAAAGCAGAGCATCTTTGTCCACACGATTAGCACAATATAAATATTCATATAATAGAGCTCTCAATGATCCTTCCATCTATTCAGTTTTCTATCAGCACCAGAGCACAAGTCACCATGAGTGCATTCCAGACAATCCCACAATCATGTGTAGAGAGAGACATGACCTTAAAAGAAAAATCAAAGAGGCCTTCTTCATCTCACGAGACAAGGATGCCATAAATAGAAAGGACACGTGCTATGCTTTATCGAAGAAATGGAATTAGCGTATTTGCATATCATTAAACATAGTAGCAAGTTATGATTATGAAGGCAAGATCCTTTGAAAGCCCTCAGCTCATTTGTTTTCAGTTATCTATTTTATATTAATAGCTTTTAGGAACAGTTGTGCCACACACACATACGTGCTAGAATACATATACAATAAAAATGTAATCATATTTAATATTGTTTTTTAATAATTATTGTATAATTGTTATGTAAAATAATCATGAACTACATTAAAAACATATTTTTTTTGCTATTGCAATTTTTTTTTTTCAGAGAACCTAAACTAAAGTTATTAAGCACATGGGAGATGGATTATATTACTGTGAAGTTGTCAAATGTTATTAGAACTCCTGACTTCTTTAGATTTTTTTATGAATTAATGAAGCTCTATTTATTAGTTAATGGATTTGCTATTTTTTTAAAAAAAAAACCTACCTGTCAAATTATCACTAGTGATAGATGTAAAGGTATGAAATTAATCAAACATCAAAAGTTGCCACCTTTAAGTGAAGATATTCAGGTTTATTAACCAATTAGTTAAATAATAAATGTGTATTTTTTATTTTACTTTTTCATTTTTTACACATTTTATTAAAAACATAAATTCAATAAATAATTTGTTTGAAAAATAAAATATCATCTTTGCAAATAAAAAAATACTATTAAATAAAGGTTTCATTTTAGCATTCAGACCAAAGAAAGAAATATTCCAATAAATAAAAATGTATTGCCTGAAAGAAACAATATATTTAATAAACATTTTGATAAAGAAATATAAGTCTCACATAATTACTTACAAACAAATATTTAATACTTTTTTACAAAAAATAAATAATAAAAAAGATAAGTTGATTGATTACACATAAACTCATTATTTTGTTTTCATGATGTAATCATAAATCATTGCACTATGAAGGCAGTAATGTGCATTGACTTCTGCACAATATAATAAAAAAATCTCACTTTTTTGTTTGTAATTGATTCCAAACTCTTTCTCTCATTATTGTTATTATTTTGTTAATCCAATAGTGTCTGACACCTAAGTATTTTGTTTTAAAAAATAAATTATGCAAAGAGTTTTTTTTTAAAAAAACTAGAATCTGCTCAGTCATTTAAAATATATTTCTGGCATCACCATAACTATTATAAATGTATTACATTAAAAATAATTTAAATAATTGTATGAATATTTATAAAACTTCAATAAATTTAGTTAACAACTGATCAATTGGAAATGAATCAAAAATTACTTAAGACAAAATATATAAAGTTGTATAATATATGAATTATATGTTTTGAATATTGTTATGTTATATAATCAATTTTTAAAAGTTATATTGGATCTATATGAAGGCTTGATTCTATTATACTGGTAAGTTATTGTTATTATTTTACTTTCATTATTGAACACTAGATCGTGTTTCATATGCCATAATTGATTAATGTTATAATAGATTATTAACAATTGAAAAGGGCACTAAATCATGTGACAAAAAGCTTTTTTATATATGCTTAATATATATTTATATTACCTCTTGCATATGATTTTTATTATTTGCTATAATTGCAAACCATTGTACCAATGAACAACAAGTACCAAAATCAATTGAGAAATTAAAATGCTGTATGGATTGCTGCATAGTAAAAAAGTTGTTTGCCATTCACTAAGAGTTTTTTTGAAATAATTGAGAGAGTGCAAATTTCTCAAGCGCTTATGACAAATCAATCAAATCTTAAGCACTGGGACAGAGAATTTAATAAGAAAAGAGTGGTTCCACTCTCTTCTTTACTTGTTTTTATATATATCCAAGCCAGTCTAAAGTATAAAGCGTGAATCATAAATATCTTCACACTTAACTCACTAAGTTCAAATTATGAACATACAGTGTGAAATCTTTCAATTTACTACATAGTAATTTTCAATGTTATAAATTTGCAGAAATATATGTAAATAATATTTAAAGTGCAGTCGATATTGAAATAATTGAGAGAGTGCAAATTTCTCAAGCGCTTGATTTGAAAAAGAGGACGCTCTGAGGAAGGTACTTGATATTGTACTGAAATGTCAGCATTTAGCTTTTTCACTACACGGAATATCCCGCAAATAGTAATAATAATATGACATCTTTTATCAGTGAAAACATTAGAATTAACATATATATATATATATAATTAGATACCAACCAGTAACCACCTAAACATTCACAGTAAAGATAGTAATCAATATTTCTCACTGCTGTCAAGGCAAACTTCTCACCTTTTAATAGCAAGAATGGAATAAACCTCTTTAAACATGAAATAAACATATCCCGGTAATGCAGACTAATAAATAGTCAATTATAACATTACAAACTGCAATACTTTTAAATTGCTCATGTATTATTTAGAAAGAATAAGTGAAACAGTGCTTAAAGCTAAATGGGATAATTATATATATATATATTGTAACATTTTTCGTTTTACTAGGCCTCTATACGCCTCAAATTTATATTTGAGCGTGAGTTGATCAAGCTGTATCAAAAGAAAAAAGAAAGTTGTATTTCTATTCTCAACACAGCTATTTTTCCTGATCAACTTCGGCCTAGAACTATTACCGAGTACTATCGTGAGCAGAACCAGTTTTTAATTTCTACTTGAGGGCGCCAGAGTCGTTAGACCCACTGAGACTGCATCAAACATAATGTAACTCGTAAACTAAACAGAAAAAAATGCTTTTAAACAAATCGGTATTACCTCCTACCGTAACGCAAATTAATAGTTTTAAGATTATTATTCCTGGGCTTATTCAAACATATTGGCAACGGTAAACTCCAATTTTAAATCTTATTAAACTACTAATAGATTTAATAATAAAAAATAATAACCATTATTAATAACGCACAATGGATAGGGGTATTAGAAATCGAGATTTTTATTTTAACAAATTAAAATATAAATAATAAAAAAAAACATTATGATTTAATCAATTGGAAAGATGACACACACACTAATCTAGATGTGAATTAATTAATAATAAATAAAACAGTTCAATGATTATAGTTCTTAGGTACACAAGAGTCTCTCGAAGAATAAATTTTGAAGTCTTGATCAGGATTATTTTTGATATCAATTTTTTAGAATTGTTTGCAAACTTTGTCACAATTAGGAAAAGTTACTCTTAACTTACCGGTAAGTTCATGTAGGTTTATGGGATCCCAGATCATGAGAATTTCCATTGGTCTCTCCTGCCGGCATCTTCCATTATTGTTCCGTTCTATAGCTGGAGAAAAGGCACGGTTGTAGTGACCCTTTTATTGCAAAAAGCGGTCTTCACAAGTCCCGTTTCCATGCTTGCGTGACAGCTTGGTACAGCAAGGGGCATACCTGTGTAGAAGTATATTTCTTGCCACAGGTTATGCTCGTGGAAACCTCCAACTTTCAGAGACGTAACTAGAAGTAAAAGAGAAGACCCAGATTGAAGTTGTCATCTCCTTTTTATATCGCGCTCCATTTTTGGAACTTCTGCGCACTCTTTTGTCTTTTTATCAGCATATAAGATAATAATCTTATACACTCTCTCTTAAATTTAAGTTACAAAGTTCTCTTTTTTTTAGCATTATTCTTCCATCTTTAATTAGCTAAAATATTTTTCTTTTAGCTTATACTTTTAGAATTCTTTTAATTTATCTGGATTAGTAATCTGTATGTCATTTATTCTTTCCAATTAGATAAAAAAAAATAAGAATGACAATTTTAACCTTCATTGCACGTTTTAACAAAAATTATACTAATCAAAAAAAAATCTAAATTTACTTTTTTAGCTTTTACCAAATGCCAATATATTTGTAACATATATAAATAAACGTTACAATATATATATATATATATACGTATGCAAATGGTCAACAATTAAACATTATTAATATCATTAACAATTAACAATCTCAATCAGTTATCAAGATAATCTCCTTTAATCAATGAAAGTGAAAATTCATCTATATATATGGTCTAACATGTTTATATAGACACTAAAGGCAGAAAATTGAATGCAGAGAGTGAAATTATTGATACAAGGAAGTTTAAATAAATCTCATTAAACTGGTAAATATAATCTGTTCTGAAAGCAGATTAACAAATAGTCAATTATAACTTTCAAATTACATTTCAACTATCTATTACTTAGATAATAAACTTAATAATTCTCAAGAACTAGAAAGTTATTCAATGTAAATATATGAAAGTAGTCAACACTTAAACAATACCAATATCATTAACAATCTCAATCTATTGTCATGACAACCTTCTTTAATCAATAAAGATGGAAACCCATCTTTATCTATGGTCTAATATGTTTATATAGATACTAAAAATTGCAACATGACGACAGAGAATGAAATTATTAATAAAAAATAGATATATACTTTTAGAAATTACAACTTTTAAAAATAATAAATATAAAAACACATATTAAAATATGATTGCATGATTTTTATCATAAATTATGAATAAAAATGAAATGACATAAAATAACAATATTATTTATTTATAAAACATTAAGCAAGATGATATCATTTGCTTCAAACTAGTTAGTGATTTTAACATAAGTTTTTTATCACACAAATGTAATTTTTATTTCAATAAACCTTCTGTCTATGGATAACATCTAAATGTGGTAGTAAGAGATATTTATATGATATGACTAATCATGGTGGAAATTAATTCAAAATGGAAATTCTCAATACAAACAATAGAACAATGGTAAGAAATATTTAATCCTGACGGGAAAAGGGTTAATCATTTATTCTGTTTACATTAATTATAATTGTGGTGATTTTCCGACTGTATAAATATAGTCAAAATTTTATTTAATAGTATTTAATATTTTTTGTTAACGAAATAAGATTTATTTCTAGTTTTGTGCTAAAAACATTATAAGCATATATATATGTCAAAGTGTTGACCGGGAAGTGTACCCATGCCTGCTGCTTGGAAGGCAGCTATGCTAACTGCTAGGCCATATTGACAACATTATAGGCATTTTATACTACTTTAAAAAAAAAAAAAAAACAATTACTTTTCTGTAAAATTATTTTATTTTATATTAAATTTAAATTTTTAAACATAAAATAAGATAGTGCATAGATAAAACCATGACTGTATGTTATAATATTAACAGCATGTGTAGTATTTTAATGTTAATTCTGTGTTTGGGTTTTATTTAGTTAATTATTTAGGATTACATTTTTAGTATTTAATATATATATATACATAAAATTAATAAATTATTTAGGATTACATTTTTAGTATTTAATATATATATATACAAAATGTGCATGGGTTAAGAAAGATATTTTTACATATAAGGACCCAACAAATTATCATGATTCCCAATTATAATCATTTTAAGTATAAGATTTTTGCTATATATCTGAAATATGCCTTTAACCAACCACTGATGAGTGCTGATATTTTGATTAATATTATTTAAGTATTAGAAATATTTGGATAATATATTGGATAAAATGAATGTTTGATATTTATTCTGTAAACTTGATTATCATGTGTTAATGTTTACATTTTATTATATTTCTGTGTTATTATTTTTTATACTGGTTGACACCAACAGTTTTGTTTGCATTAATATAATGTTAAAAAGTATAAAAGAGTATAGTGTAGTTGCTAATTAAAATATATTTGCAAAATATTTACATGAAATAATAATACATGCATGATCAACAGCATTAAATCATAAAAAGTCTAACTTTTGTATAATTTTAAAAATGGCTACGGTATTTTGTTTATTCTCTATATTCAAGTGTGAAATTAAATATATGGTGCAAATAAAATTGGATTAATTTAAAACACAATTATGCAATAAAATTTTACCTAAAATAAACAAAAACTACAATTCTTTCCATTTTTCTAATATATATTTCAATATCCAGGTCATAAAATACTTTGCATCTGTTTAAAAATGTTTTCAGTGTTTGCAATCTCTTTTAATCCACACTGCCCTTTTTTGTGTGTTTTTATGAAGTCATTAAAAAATGATTATGATTATCAACACATTTTTATATTGCAGATTACCAAAAGTTTTTTAACAATTAGGGCTATAAAGTACACTTCCATAGCCTATGCAATTCTCCAAAAAAAAAAAAGGTAAAAAAAGAAAATAGTGCAACATTAATTAAGATTGGTGCAATATTTGTTGAGCGATTAAGTAACAAGCAAAGAAACATATTTTCATCTTTATATAATAATAATAGATTATTGCTTTGATCAATGATTTATAGTTAATGAAAAATTGATATATTTTGGTTTGTTTAGTAAATAATAATATTGATTAGTTGTTGCATTAGAATCTGATTCTGTATTCTGTGTGGATCAGAAAATGAATAATTTATAATTAGTTAATGTAATGAAAATGCTTTATAAGTATTATATGATTTATATTTTGAAGTTACTGTCAAGTGTTGGTGGTCTAGTGGCTAGCATAGCTGCCTTCCAAGCAGCTGGCCCAGATTCGCTTCCCAATCAACGCTTTGACGTATAAATAAATAAAAATATATTGCGACAGGAAACTATTGTATATCGACAATTGTTACAAAATTTTATATATTATCATTCATTATATAATGTATATTGATGAAATTTACAAAATTATATGCATATAGATGTATTTCTGTAGTCACTTTGGATATAAAATAATAATCTTCTTTGTAAATATATATTATGCCTACAAGTTGCCTTTTTTTATTGTGATCTAGGGTAAAACTGGATCAAATATAACTATCATTATTTCATTCTTATCATCTTGTAGTATTTTGGTATGATCACATGATTTAACTAATTACTGTATTACATTAAAGGATTCTCAATATTCTTGTGTATGTTTTGTTTGTAGAAAACATTATATTTGTTATTCTCTAATTTAGTGAATTATAAGTAATGATTTATTGCATTAAATTGTAATTTTTATACCTGGAGTTATGTAATTATATAAAGGATTTGAATATAGACTTTCATGCTCCCTTAAGTTATCTAAACTATCTTACACAATGTGACCACATATGTGTAAAGGATAAATGAGCTTCAATATGCATATTTGATGCTGAACCAGAACTCATCAGATGGTCCAGATATTCATCTCCTACATATATATAATCAGTGCTCTGTTTATATTAATATAGCAAATATTTAAATTTTAATGGAGACTTCAATATACTCCATTCTCCAATTCTTTAGCTAACCATTCCATTGAAAATCTGTATCATGTCCATTCCTCTTCAGTATATTTAAATGGATAAAGTCCTATACATGATGAATCAGAGTGATTTAAGGTAAATATAGGTATGACAATAATATTGGCATCACCAGGGTATTTGGACATTCTATCCTCAGATTGTCAATGGATTGGATGCCTGAAGAGTTGGAGAATGCAGTAGTTGAAGCATGTACATTAAAATTTAAGGATTTGCTACCTTAATATAAACTGGAAATGATTATATATATGTAGGTGATAATTATATGGAATAACTGGTGAGTGCTGATTCAGGATGAAATATGTACTAATATGTATATTGGAGACCATTTATCTTTTATGCATGTGTTGTCATGTGTAACAGTTGTATGATATAGATTGGATAGCTGATTGGAAATTGAAAGTCTGTTTTCAAATCCTTTATATAATTAATTTATAATTAGTAATCAATGCTGTATTAATATTTATCAGAAGTGATTGATGCCAATATTGTGAGTACAAAATGCCCAATGCATAATAAAAAATTGTCAATCTTAGATTCCAACTCTAGGCCAAAACATGGAAGAATTTACAGTAATAAACTCTTAATATAATAATATTTAGGAGTGTATGCATTAATTATATTCTAAATTAAATGTTTTTGGCATTTAATGGTTATTTTAATATTACTAATTTTTTTAACTCAAGATATTTCTTGAGAGAGGAGATAATGTCCCAACTTAATGCTGCTTTATCACTTTAAATATTTCTGTATGATTTACACAGTTTATTAGTATTTTAGTACTAGTAAAGCATTTTTTGATCCCAGAAGTAGATTTCTATAAATAATTAACAATATTTATAATTAAGAAAATTAATAAAAGATTAGTGTGATGGTTGTGCATAACAATTCTATTCCATTTGTTAGTCATGATATTTTTATATCTAGAATTAGTTTGTGAATCATTATGATTTGAATTAAATAAATATTTAAATTGTTCATTGCTTGGGTTTTCAGAAAACATTTGGGCTTTAAGTTACAGGACTGGTTGCTTGACCATTGCAGTAAACTGACAGAACAAATGAAATAATTGATTGGATGATGCTTGGTGGATGATAAAACGTGCAGCCATAAATGACAAAGCTGCACCACCTTTACATAGACTCCAAGCTCCAAACTCTTCAAATTTTATTATTGCTCTAAACTATGCTGAACAAAATAAGTAATACAATGGTTTGCTGTTCAGGGATTTATAAGAACTTAAAACACTAGAAGTGACAAGTCTGAAGTTCAGATCAATGCGCTTTAGCTCTAAAATCTGCCTCCATACCACTGTTATAAATATACAGAGCAATGGGTATATATATATATATATATATATATATATATATATATATATATATATATATATATATATATATATAGTGCCCTTTTCTATAGGTCAGTAATAGTTTATAACAGTCAATTACTAAAAATTTTAAATTTTAGAATATGTTCTTTTAATACATTAATTATAGTAAGTCAATTATATCTGTAAAGTACAATTTGAAGCTAAAGAAAATACGTAGTATATAAAATTATAGCGAATTATTTGAAAATAGTTATATAAAGCTTAAAATATTGTTTCATATGGTTGTAAAAGCTGGCCATATTAAATAACACAGCTATAAATAATTAAAATTATATTTAAAAAATTCGATTTCAATAGTTTAAAACTTATAGTTAATAAATGCTATGTTTAAATTTGTAATCATATTTAAATAGTCAAAATTAATATAGTATATTTTAAAAATAAATTTTATGATGGTGAAAATTATATCTAGTTCTATATTTTTAAAAATTATTCTTCCAAATTTTTTATAATTACTTTATATAATATAGTAAGTGTATCAATTTTATAAATCTAGGCAGAGAAATAGATTAAAAATCGTCTGTCAAAGTTATAATCATGTGACTTTTAATGTATACTATCACACACACGCTTGTTTGAAATAATAACAAAGTTTAAAATATTTTAAAAGTTATATTATAGAATTGGATAGAATTATTGCCTATCATAAAAGTAAATAGTATTAAACATTAAGTTAACTATCGTATGTAATGCTTAAATGATGTAATGTTTTAAATAGTATCATAAAAACGAATACAGATATATAAAAATTAAATATTTTATTTAAATAAAAATAGATAAATTGAATATTAAGAAATGGAATAAGTTATTAAATGTTATTTTAAAAGTTATTTTAAATGTTTAAATAGTTTTAATAAAATAATAATTTATTTAAAAGTAATATTTTAAATAATATTTTAAGTTCATTATGTCATAATTTTTTTATTTTCAAATATAATTCTACTATAAACTAAAATTATGTAAATTTGTTCTCAAGATAAAGTAGGAATTAACCAATAGGAATAGGTATTCTTACAGACTATAAATATCATCGTAACTAAGTTATAGGGGGAGATTAATAATGTATTGAAACCAAAGAAAGGTATATTAGCAGCTCTCAAAAAGATAGTATTTTTTTTTTAATTTTTTTATTTTAGTCAATTTTTTTTAGTACTTTCTCATAATTTATTTGAAAAAAAAAAACTAATTGATAATTTTTAAGAGTAACTTGCAAAAAAAAGAGTGTAAACTAAAAAATATTTTAATAATTTCGTTTAACATGCTTTGTTAAATTTTTAAAGATCCTTTATCAGTCGTATTTTATCTAAAAGTTTAACCTAAACTACGCAATAAAAAATGGATATACTACGAAATAAAATGGATATAAATTGTAATACTGAAAAAAATATTTGAAATATTTATTGATACAGCTGTATTTATGCATAACTGGAGAACTTTTTTGGTACATAAAAAAAAAAAACCACAGCACGGACATCATATGGAGTCTAATGAAAAAATTGGAGACACATTATTATTTATAAGCCTATCCAAGATTTATTTTAAATGGTAATAAGATAATTATATATTGCATGAATTATTTTATATAGTATGATATTCAAAGGAATAAAATGTTATATCCTTTCTGAAGGTAACATTTTTTAAAAATATTTTTCACGAATTAAATAAAGAACCCAGGAAAATATGTTGCAGAAGTGTTTTGATATTATAATATCCGTTCTTCAAATTATTTAAAATGTATTTGGAAAAGATTTGTTCAAAAGTACTTGAAATTTTTATTTTAAAGTGATATATAAAAATACCAAACGAAAGTTTATATGTATCAAGAAGGAAACATAGATAAAAGATGAACACATAGATGAATGAAAAGATGGATCCATGGAAATACAAATAGTACTTAAAAGTTTATCGAATATTTTAAAGTTAAATTAGATGAATTGATGCATTGGATACACAGAGAATATTGGTAGAGAAGATTAAGAAGCTTCACGGGATTAATTGATATTATGATTTAATAATTATCGTCCTAAAAACTAAAACCAAGAATTATTTTCTAAATTTTACTAAATGGATTAATAATTATTTTTATTTTAAACTTTAACACGCTTGGAGAAGAACATTTTTTAAAAACTCTAGAGAAAATAATAAGCATTTTGGACTTATCAGGAACTATCGTCAAGAAAATATGTAATTATAGTTTTTATTTTTTTTTATTTTGTTAACCTAGTTTAAATCTAAATTTTTTATATAAGATTAGGAAAAACATAAAAACATTAATTTATTAATATTAAAATTTTATAATATAACAATCTAATAATTTAGCTAAAAATATTTTAATATAAAGTGTATGGGTGTGATTTTTTTTTTTTTTTATATCTGCAATGCTCAAGTGGATAAAGAAAAGCCTACTGAACATGATGACTAGATAAAGGTTATTGGTAATAATAATAACTATTGATAATTTATAATGTATATTTTTTTTGTTTCTTTAGATCATCCCTAAATTGGAAGAATGAAGTGCAAAAGTTTTTTTATTATAAATGTAAACGCATTTTCATACAACATTTTATAAAACATTATGAGAGAGGATTGATTTGAAACTATGCGTATGATGATTATTTTTTTTTATTAGTAATATAATCCAACATAACAAATAATTATGTGATTCTTTTAAACTTTTCATGTCATTGGATATTCAAATATTGTCTAAGTAGATTGTATATGATTAAACATATAGAATAATGAAGTAAGCAGACTTTTCTTGTGGAACAGCTAGATTGTTTAACTATTAATGAATTTTATTTATTGTTTTGTAAATGCAGATAGTTATTTTATCGATGTAAGATGTAGAAAAATCTTGAGAAATAATGTTGAGATAGTGGCTTGGAAGTACTATAGTTAGCAGGAAACCAAGATGATGTTTTAAGAAATAGGATGTTATAAGGAATGGAAATAATATTTAGTCTTTATATGGTTATCAGCATAGTTAACAAAGCCCTATGACTGATACACATTTTATTTGGACAGTGTTTATATTTCTTTAAATATTTGATGTTCTAATAAAGCTCAAGAAATAGCTTTAATATCGTCCCTGTACTAGAGGATATTAGGCAAGTAAATGCCATACCTCTTCGCACTGTGCCATGATTTTGAGATATGTTAAGAGTAATACTCTAGCTTTCTTCCTTAATCCTATGCATCTGTTTTCGCTATCTTTATTTCATGTAACTGCATTGTTTAGTAAGATATGTTTAAGAGAAATGATAAATAATTTAGAACTTAGGTTATGCTATCGTTTTGTATAAGATTGGTTTATTTGCTTAGAAGGAATAGGACGTTATAACTTAAAATTGAAGATCCAAAGTATCCTAAGGAAAGAAAAGAATCATAGAATATATTTTGTATTTTATTTCGGAAATGAAATATAAACTTTTTTAAAATAGGGTATCTAAACAAAGATATTTTTTTAAAGTGATAATAATTTTAAATGCTTTAGTATTTTTTTTTTTTTTTTAAGAGAAAAATAAGTATTGCATTTTTTTTTTTAAAATACAATAGTACAAAGAAAATTATGTAAACAATATGCATAGTATATTTTTGTTTATTAATTAACAGACATATATTAATGATTACATTTATATCATACTAAAGTAAGGCTTAAAGAAGAATATATTATGATTAGTAAACTTTGTGTGATAAATACTAAAATCTAGTACTGAATTTTTGGATAATATTTTGTGTAACATCTTTGACTTTGCAAGATGAAATTTTTTTTTAATATTTTGAGAAGTCCATACTCATTATAAAATTTTGTTTTCTATAGAATGTTTTTCTAAGTATGAATTTTTAAAATAGGATAGTTTAATAATATTAAGGATAAAATGCTGTTGCTAATAAAGTAGATAAATTTATTTGTAATAAGTTAACCATAATGAGAAACCAAATAGTAACATTTTTTAATTTTGTTCTAAATCTAAATAAAGATGTAATTGAAATATAAATTATTTTTTATATAACCCGGTAGATCAAACTGTAAAGTAAAAAAGTTAAGGATATCCACTGTAAATAGTGTAAATAAATTGTTTATTTATTTGTTGTTAGTAATAAACTTTGTTAAATTTTGTTATTTCAAAAAGTTTGTGTCCGAGTTATTTATTTCTCCACATCGCTGCATGAAATCATGATATATGCATAATAATCGAAACAAATATATAATTTTGCACAAAAGATAGAGAATTATTTTAAGAATTTTAAATATTTTATTGGTATTCATTATAATTAAATAATCATAATCTTACATTATTTTATTGGTCATAAATCAGTTATCACAATATTATATTAAATTATATGCTATCAGTTGCCACACATATTTTGTTTGTCAGATTATCATATGCTACCACATATTTATTTATTAAATTTCTTGAAGATAAAAGATTATATAAAATTATTTTATTATTTTATTATGGTAATAAAAATATAACGAAAAGAAAAGTTATCCAGTAGTAATTAAACAATGAAGAATATTATTATTGTTATTTATTATTAGTTTCAGTGTAGTAGATTATGAAATAAAATCCCTTCTCATATTTTACTACCGTATTTTTATTAACTTACAATAAACTTTATGAACCTGAGATTATTTTATTTGAGCTAGATTAATACAAATAGAAGATTAAGTTAATTATTAGTTTAATCTTAGTGAGTAGAAGTTATTAAAGTCGTAAGAATATTATGAGTTTGTTATTTAAAATAGTAATAAGGGGAATAGTGTTCTTATGCCATTGAGGTAGTATCCTGTAGGATATTGGCTCAATGTAATCTATCTTGTCACTTTGTATTTTCACTTCAAGTCTCATGAAAATATTAAATATTTATTTAATTTATTTTTATAAACTGAACCTTATTCGTATTGTAAATTTGAGCTAGTGAAACATTTTAATTTTAATGCTGAATATTTTATTTATTAACTATTAACTGAGCTAGAACCCATTTTATTTTATATCATATACTATTCTGAAGTGAGGCTACACATAGTAAAGGTTAGAGTATATATATATGAAAATATTTTAAAATACAGACCCTAATATATTTAGACATTTATATCACAGAGAGTGGTGCTGAATTTTATAACCATGTGAGATGATCTAATATATATCATCGAATAGCTCATTGTTCAGAATTCATAAGAAGTTCAAGCATCACATTTGATAGAATTGGGTGATAATTCATGAACACTGACAAGCTCCAAAATCTGCCTTTCTACCACTGCACTAAACTTCTCAGAGAAAATAAATAATCAAATGATTTATTGCTCTCAAATTTAAAAGTATGAGTCTTAGAAAGGATAGAGCTGGAGTCATGAGTTATGAAAATTAAGATCCAAACTTTCTCACTTTAATACAGCATCAAATCCCACATGTCACAAATTGAATTCATTACTTTTATTATAGCAATAAAATCTATTGATTGTAAACAATACTAATTATTCATTTCATAAGCATGTGCCATTATTTGGTTACAATATCTAATAATATTATGTGAATGACAAACCTGGGTAATAAGTCATGTTGCTATTATTGTTAAAATAACAAATATGCACACATTTAGTAAGGTGAATAACTCAATAGGTGTGTGTGTTTAATTAATGTGGTTTAAAGTTTATATGTGGGCTAGAGATAATCTTTAGTTTAGTAAATGATTATTAATAATCATTACTGCATTTATCTGGAGAGGCTGATGTCAAAGTTGTGGGTGAAGTAAGTTTGAGACTTGTAAATCATATGCAAAAAGTTACTATTGATAAATATGGTACAAGTGATTAAAAACGTATGTCAGATATAATATGACCAATTGACATATTTGTCTTTTAAGGTATCTTTATATATATATATGACCAATTGACATATTTGTCTTTTAAGGTATATATATATATATATATTAAAATGTGTAATGGTATGGAGGTTATTTAATACATTAATAAAGATCTTACACATGGGGACAGAGGTGAAGTTGAATATTTCATACACGTGTGTGTTAAACTAAAAAATCAGATATATTATTTTTTTATCTATGATTTAAAGTTTATACCTGAATTAGAGCTAATCTTTAGTTTAATAATTGATTTATGAATTTATCTAGGATGGGTTGTGTTAAAGTTGGAGTAAGTTTGGCATTTGCAAATCAAGCTATAATAACATTTTGCTATTGATAAATACTGTACATATGATAAATATATATGTGAGAAATAATAACTTGGGTTAATTAAAGAGTGTTGGTTTAGCACAAAATACTTCATGGGTGTCATTCACCTTTTATTGGGTCTGTATTCATTTTTCAAAAGAATGTGAGATGGTGTAGAGGTTATTTAATATATTTATAAAAAATATTTTGTAATTAATCATGCATGATTTCTTTAAGGATTTAGTATACATTGGTGAAAAATAATTTAAAAGAAATAATAAATTCAATATATATAATTAAACTTTGAAATTTTATACTTTTTAAATATTATTTGACTTACATTGCCTATTTTAGGATTATTTGTATTTGTAAACAAAATTCTTACTGTCATAGAAACAATTATGAATAAATTTTTGCAAGGAAAGTTTTACAATAAGGTTTTCGTTTTATATTGATTTCAATTTCAGTGATTTTTTATTTTATTTTTTACAACTAAATTAAAATAACAGTATTTGCATTTGTAATTTAAAATTTAATGCGTTGCTATCTTAAATAATAATAACAATGAATAACTTAAAAAATATAATACTGTATTCTAAAACTTATATAAAGTGTACATTTTTTAATTTTTATTATGTAAAGATACAGCAGTCTTTTTATAAAAAGTTCACTGCAGGGCAATGGCAGTTCTCATTAGGTTTTCTAATTGCTGGATAATTTGAGTGTTTTTTAACCCTCTTTTTAAAGATAGCTATACGTCCATTTCCTGACCAATGATGGAATATTAGCTGGATTGCTTATGGGCTAATTGAGAGAAAAGCTCTACATCTTTTGAAAAACTTTTTACTTGGCTTGGAAATAAATATCAGACCTTAGGCATTATATATGTTTATAAATTTATATTGGGACATTCTAGTCTTATAGACCAGTGGTCTTCAACCTTTTCACACCTGCGGACCAGTAAAAATAAGGATAAGGTTTCGTGGACCGGCAAAAATAAGCGTAAGATTTCATGGACCAGCAGAAGTCTATAGATAAATTTTCTTAAAGATTTTAACAGCTTAGCCTTAGATGAAGTTATATATATATATGGAGTTTGTATAATAAAAAAACTTTTTTTTTTTAATTTTGAATTTTTTTAGAAAAGTAATAAAAAATTTAATTCTATCCCCCCCCCCCCATAAACATCTGTGATAACTAGAAAAACAAATTAATTGATGTATGACTGATTAGATTTTGTTCTGTTTCTTTTTTTTTAATCAGGTAAAAGTGCGATGAAAAAAATAAATAAAAATTGTTTATATTAATTAAAAGTTTAAAATCTTATTATTTTGATATTAAAAACTTTCTTGCCAGTCTAGCACGGACCAGCAAAAAACTTCTATGGCCCGGCACCGGGCCGCGGACCGGTGGTTGAAGATCACTGCTATAGACTATAAGATTATTTAAATATATTATTAAATTAAAAATATTTTGTACTACAATGATGACAAATTGACACAAACACACACACATGGGTGTGTAAATTATTATTAAATCAGGTTAAATGTAACTGAACAGAAAACAATTGAATAATTAAATGACGATTCTTATCGTTTATTTCATAAAATATATAATCAATAGATTGAATTCATTCCCTCATTTAAAATTATGTAAATAAACTAAACATATGTAAGAACAAATGCTAAAAGACAAATGGTATCATTTGTCTTTTGAAGAGTTTATTTATATTGTATAACCCATTGGAAGCTTCACTTTTTTCCTGTACAGTTATATATATATATCCGTGTGTGCGTACGTATTTGTGCGATGGTGCACAAAGTATAAAAAAGTTGTAAATTTTAATTTATATATATATTGTGTTATTTATACATTCTGATACATTTGGCAACTCAAGTGGAGCATAATTGCATTAAATTTTCCACATTTGGTGCATCAATGTATGGTTATATACCAATAAATTATTATAATAAATATATTCAATTGACTTCTATCTATCTATCTATCTATCTATCTATCTATCTATCTATCTATCTATCTATCTATCTATCTATCTATCTATCTATCTATCTATCTATCTATCTATCTATCTATCTATCTATCTATCTATCTATCTATCTATCTATCTATCTATCTATCTATCTATCATTCTGTCTGTCAGTCTATCTATCTATTTATCAGTCCATTTATCTATCTACCTATCTATTTATATAATGTTAATTGCATGGATATTTATCAATTATTAGATGAATCCTGATTTGAAAAAAACCTACTTACTTTTTGTTGTATTTATTAAATTGATGTTTCATTTTCTATTTGGGATTGGTAAAATTAAGCCACAGTTTTGATTTTCTGAATAATTAAATAGTAATTTTAGAGCATTTAGCTATAAACAAATCAAACTAATATGCATACTTTTTTTTTTTATAACAACATCAAAAATCCAATTTTAAATATTATCAGAGCTTAAAATGTAGGTGCTATCATTCAATTCTTTACAAAATGTTTTGACATTTTCGACTACTTGTTAAGCAAAGCTCACTGGGAGTAGCAGTTATTTGCATTTCAATTTTATATGCAAATTTATATATATATATAGATGTGTGTGCGTGCGCATTTATACTGTAATATAATGCTTTTAAATATTTAAAAGAAAATGTTATTAAACAATAAATAATTCTAAAGCAGTATGTAATTTTCTTATACAGAATGTTTTATATATATAAGCAGAGGGATTTGAACTCAGGAGCAGAGGATAAAAAACTGAAAAATCCTGAGTTCAAATCTCTTTACTTAAATAATAAACAAAATTTTCTTATAATGATATATACAATGCTATTTGATAGATAGAAAAGAAAGATAATTCTATTTTTTTTTTAAAAAAAAATGTTTCAAACTTGATTAGATAAGAAATTAAAAAAACATAATTATTTGCAGTATATTTTCTTTTAATATACTTGTTGTGAATAAAATTATTTCAAAAGCGAGTTTTTTGAATTAATTTTTGAAATAAACAAACTACTGAAAATAAATCATTCAGTTATTTTTTTTAATACTAAAACTTGTTTTTAAAAATTATGAATTTAATGTACAATGTCGTTCAAGATTTATTTAAAAAAAGTGAGCCATTATGTAAGTAAATTTGTCTTATATTTTTTTTTTCCAATCAAAAAGAAATATGTTTCATATTTCCCTCTTTTCTGTAAGAAAGGTTAATCATATTACCAAATAAAAACTTTACAACAAAAATATTTCATCATTTTGCAATTTGTTAAGATAAACTTTTATAATGGTTCTGTAAATTTTTAAATTTATCTACCAAATATTTGCTGCTAATGTAAGCAATTTAAAACTAATGATCAATTTTGAAATAGAATATTGATTCAATTCAACAAGTCTGTGTTTTCCAGAAAATTTGATGTAGTAAGGCAGTTATGAATTACGAATGAATATAACTACATAACAATAACTCATTGATTGATTTTCTGTGAGTTAAGAAATTTGAATGTTTATAAATCCAATATATTAAACTTCAATAGTTATTTTATTAATTTATAAATATTGCTTAACTTTTTTAATTTTTTTTTCAAATTGTCATCTACATTTCACATGATATTAATTTTTAAAAAAATACCATTTATATAAACAATGAGGATTGCTTTGGGTTGGTGTTTTTAGATCTAGTGTCTGCACTTATCCTAGCACCTCTCTGAGGAATTCCAGAGCATGAAACCATAGAAGAGATTGGGGGGGGTCCTGACAGAGATATTTTAAATGCTTTCTCTAGCTAGCATTTATCACAAAGCTTGTTGAGGAATTGGCAATCCTCATTGTTTATAACCTACAAGATTAAGAGTATAGGGTCATGTGATCTATGACTCTTATTTGGAATACCACTTATATATTTTTTAAATCACTATTATTAATATATATAAAGGCTATATTTTTTAAATCACTATTATTAATATATATAAAGGCTATAACCTTAAGACAATGCATCTAAAATGTGACAGGAGGGACTTCACAAATCTAAACACAAGATTAATGACTTTAAAAGACAAGTGGTAGCAGAGTATTATGACAAAATTATTGTTGATAATTATTAATAGTAGTTCATCAATGTTTGCTATTAATTAAAGAATTATTTTGTTAATTTTTAATTTTTTTTATCATATCTTCAAAATTATTTAAAGCTAGATAAACTACCATTAATAATTTCCCACTAATATATATAATATATGCTTTCAACCATTTTCTGTGCCTCTTGATATACCTAAGATAGTGCTGTTATATCATGGGATGTGCTATCCAAGATATCTTAAGAGTGTTTTGTCGTCACTATAGTTAGTAGGAAATCACAAATTTACATATAGATGGAACCTTGTGTATTTCAAAAAATTAACAAAAATATTGCACTGTAGAAAAGATATATATGAGAAAAAAATAATTTCACCAGATGTCATTAGTGGATTTTATATGCTGAGGAAATTTAAAAAATAACTTTGGTTTTATTTAAAATTATAATGTATATAATATTTAATAAATAAATAAAATATATATTTAAATGTAAACTGATTTTATATGCAATTCCAGATGGGAAGCATGCAATCATAGAATTGCATTTATGCAAAAATACATTTTTTTCAGTTACGTCATAATAATATTTAGCAGATTTTGAATTATCTACAGCATTTTAAAAAGTATTTTTATTATTTTTAAAGTATGCATACATAAACATTGCAATAAAATGTTATTTTTCCACAAACACACAACCAGATTATTTTATTGAAAATCTATATATAGTATTTTAATATAAAAAAGTTCACAAGTGTTAGTAAAGATTATTCTAGTGGAAATTAATCAGTTTCTCTGTGAATATAGTTCATATCTTCAGTTAGATTCAATTCATGTAAGCTGTAAGCTGAAATAAAGTTTTCATTTAATACATTATTTAACTGCACTTTTAATATGTTAAGCACATATTATAATAAATATTTAATACTAATTGTCATATTAATATTAACTTCAATAGGTTCATCAGCTAACTATTAATCTGTTGAATTTATACTTTCATATGTGCTGTCTTTTATATTATTTACTTTATAGTCTCCAAAGACTTAGGTTAGTATTTATGAAGTGTTTTTTTTTTCTGTCTTTTATCATCATCTCAATATTATTATACCACAAACAACTTGGTTATGACAACAATTAGTCTTTGATAATTGATAAGCATGATCTGATTTATCCATTAATATTAATTGCAAATGACTGACAACCCATTAAGATTAAATTATTATCACAATGCTCAATTTTCTACAAGAAATATTTTTAAAATGAATAATAGTGTGTATTATAGACACTGCTTTAAAGAGATACAAAATTTAAGAAAAATACTGAGAAAGTGACCTAACTTAAATGGCAGACATATTTTAGAAATACAGTTTACTTATTTGTAAATTTTAATGTCAATTATCACTTCTCGGCCTTTTGGCTAAGATCAAAGGGTAGTATCTATTCTCATCAGCTTAATATCAGATATGCTCCCTAATGGGGGCCAGGATATTAAACTGATTTTTGGAATTAGGTGGAGAGTTAGGGGCTTGCTCCACCTCTATCACAGATTGACCTGGTATTGCAGTACTTCCAGAAACGTTCCACTTCTCTTCCCAGGGGAAAAAAATTAATATCAATTAACAATGATGTCACTGGCAATTGCCTTATTACCTCATGTCTTAATCAACATTAATGTTTTTTTATATTTTATCTATAAAGAGACTTTTGAATATTTAAAAATGTTTTAGTGGTCCATATCATATTTTGGGATAGGAATTACATTAGATTTTGTGAAGTTTTTAAGAAAGTGGAAATTATCCAATGGTTCTGAAGGTTTATTACATAGCTGATATATAATCAAACTTAGCTAGATACTTAGTCTTAGCTAATAAATGAGTACATTCCATCATTTAAATATTAGTGTTGATAAAAATTTCCATGATTAATACTAGTGTTGATAAGAACTGCTATGATTAAGTGTTGATAGGAACTGCTGGGATTAAGATTAGTGCTGATAAGAGCTGCTATGATTATATCCATATTTTTATTTCCTCTGAATAATCAGTGTGATTCTAGAATCTATTCAGCATAAAAAAAATCCTGTAGGTAGCCTACTTCTGTTACAGTTTTACTGAAGATTGTACCATAAAAATTTAATTTAAAGTAACAATAATGAAAATTGTTTTCATTTACCTCCAATAGAAAATTGAATTAATAACTTTTATTCATCATTAACTCTTTGTAATATGACACCAACTGGAAACTATAAAATGATATTTTAGAACTAATTTTAATAAATTGTTTGTCTTCTATAATAATTTAAGAGATATGAATGAATTAATCTTCAAATGATTATTGAAATAATTTTGCAATCATAAGCATGTGGACTCAATAATTAATAAACTAGAAGATAAATTTTATTTAAAAAAATTTCTTTACAAAAGAAAATCTTGCCATTTGAACTAAACTATTATACTCGATATGCTATTTTGGTGCTTATATGTTATTGTGATCTCCTGACTAACAGACAAGTACTGTATTTTTATCTAAGAGATAGAGTGAATGAAAGTTTCTGAATTGGATGTCACCATATTGCTTTTGGTGCTAGACACCATAATTTCTCTTGATCATTTGATGCTCAAATAACTTTTTGATATCATATGCAACAGATAAGCTCGTGCCTACATGTCATAATAAACTTGAAAATGAAAGTTTTCTGCATTGACATGCAACTTTTCACTTATGGCAAATTCGGTTACTTTTCATATTAATGAAGAGTATCATCTTTTGTAAGCTTGAGTAACTATTGGTTACCATGGTAATGCATGGTAATCCCCATTTCCAGTTCAGTTTTTGGTTTTTGCCTTTGTCACTGAGAGGTTATTCAAAAATTGAAGTAATGTAGTTATCCATCTAGCAACTAATTTTTATATTAGTAATATACCACTCTATAAATTAGCACATAAGAAATAAATACCAATTGTTTATTAGTTAGGATAAGAGGTTGGAACACTGTATTAACTTAAGGAAAAAGTACCAATTGTTTATTAGTCAGGATTGGAGGTTTGAATACCGGAATTCATAGAGCTTGATTAAAATCTATGAACTTCCAGCTTCAGAATCTTCTAATCTAAAACTAAATCAAACCACATGGGATGTATAAAAAAAATTCAATACTAAAATGGTTAATATTATTTCTCTCAAGTTTTCTTTTATATAAGATTATGCAATATTTAATTCATGCTTGTCTATTAAAAATGACTAATTCCTTTATTATACTGACGCACTTATTACGCATAATATTCAGTTTATTTTATTTGATTATTTTATTTACAACAAATTTTATTGTTTACTAATGTCTGTAATCACCTTAACCTTAGTTTCTCTAATTGTAAAACTATCCCAAACACACACAACTTTTAACATTTACATAATTTTTTCCAATGGTATAAACGAATAGATAATTTTTATTAACATTATTTTGAACTTTTGTTTAAATTATTTCTGAAAATCAATATATTCTTCCTGTTCAGTTACTCCAGTTTTTACAAATAAATAAAAATTTAACATTATTTTTCATGATATAACCGCAAGATTTCAGTATGATCGTAAAACTATATACACAATTAATTAATTTTTAAATTAATGTCATTTCAAGCCTGTATTTTCATATTTTATTTGGGATTATAAAATAAAAATTTATTACTTACTTAGAATTAAATGGATTTCCATAAATTTTCAACAAAAAATTTACTTAATGCTTTTAGAAACAAGAGATTATATTCTTGACAAACTAATCAAACTGAATTTATTAATTTTTTTAGAAACACAGACTTAACTATCTCGCACTTGAAAACTATTAACTGACATTGATTTTTGTAAATATTAATATATACGTTTTACCCTTACTAATTTTTTTCTTTGTAGATGTGTTTAATGTAAATTGTAAGATTGGAAAGTCACATGATCGCCTAAATTACTTCAGACTCCATTTGAAATAATCCCATTAGAAGCCTTGCCGATATAACCAAAAAAGCTTTAATCTAACCCAATTAGCATTCTGTTTTTGAACTCCAGTGCAACTTTGTTTTCTAATGAGTTTAACGTCAAACAGTTAAAGTATTATCTGTTCTTTGAGCCTGTAATGGGATCATCTAATTTTATTGGTAATCTAGTTTTTTCAATTGAAAATAATGAATTAAAACTCTTATTTATCTTCATTAATTTTATTACGAAGGCAAACAAAATAAAAATAAATGGAACTATTAATTGTAAATTTTTGTTAAATGGGATATTTAAACACAATAAAAGAAACAAAGTAAAAAGTAATGAATTTTAAATAGAGGGCATAGTAAGATTACGTTGAACAACATTTAAATAAACTTTCCCACAAAACATGATATGGCTATTATAGATGCTTTAGAAGAAAGCAGAAATTGCTCAAGTAAAAAAAAAAACCACTGACGTGTTATTTGTAAAGTTAAAATGTTTAATAATAAAAAACTAACAATTTTTGTCAAGCGTTAGTTCTAGCGGTTAGCATGGCTGCCTTCCAAGCAGCTGGCCCGGGTTACCTTCCCAGGTCAACGCTTTAACATAAAAAAAAACAACAACAACAATTAACAATTATAAATAAGGTTTTTGATTATTATTAATTGTCATCAAACAGAATTTACTTTCAATGATCATATGAGAAGCGATCGGCCATCGAATACTATAATAGACTCTGATAGCATTTCGTTTGTGTAATTTAAAATATTTTTCTGCTGAGCCAATACGGATCATCAGTTTTAAACATCAACGATACTACTGCCACCTAATAAAAATATTAGTAATAAAATAAAGAGAACATGATAGTATCATTAATACCTTTCTGTATAATGGCTGTTCCACTCGCAACGAATCTTAGATAGATCAGAGACTAGCTTATCATCATCAGGTGAATATTATCATTGATTGCCCATTTGACCATATATATATATGCAAAGTGTTACATTACTACCATTATGTATTAAGAGTGCGATAATGCTACATATATAAACAATAATAGAGTAATAAAATAAATAACATTTTCAGCCTTTAAAATATATACCTATGAATTGAGTCATTAATACATTTTTATTTGAATATTAATTAAAATAAGATTATTTTAGATTTTAGCAGTAGATAAATTGTTGTTTTAACTGTTATATTTTCAAAAACTAATTATTACATGAATTAATTTTAAGCGCTAGGAACGCTAAATAAGTAAAGCTTCAATGTAGACATATTTAAACTTGATTTAAGCAATTTTGATATCTTGGTTATGATATCGATATTTATAGAAATGAGTAGTGGAATGGAGGATATAAATATGATGTAAATTTACGTAAATGTATACAAATAAATACAAATAAATTAGATAGCCAACTTTATAGAGATGGGAAAGCAGCATTCTTTTTTATTTATGGAGTTTGAGTAATTGGCAATGTGCCATGCCTTCTTTATTTGGAACATGGAGTCATTTTATTCAATACACACAACATAGGCTGACATAGGCTTAAATGTGTAATGCAGTCTACTTTAGAGAATCATACACCAGTCTTCCAAAAAGATTGTCCAACATTAATATCTCTACAAAAGTAACCCAGAACAGAAATCCATATTTCTGGAATGTCAAAATGCACTCAGCAACATATTTGAGCCTACATCAGCCAGTATAATGCACACCAAAGAAAATTACTCCAAGTGCAAAATAAAGGAAGCATATCACATTGCCAATAATTTGAATCCCATAAATAAAAGGAATCCAGCTTCCACCTCTCTAAAATATAGGACTATCTAATTTATTTAGATATATTTTCATAAATTTATATCCTAGTTAAACACACTACCATGCTCTCCACTACCCAATGCTATAAAACCAAAATATCAAAAGTACTTAGCCCAAGTTAAAATATATCAACACTAAAGCTTTTTTTTTTATTTAGCAATCCTTGCATTTAAAATTCAATTACAATTTCTTTAGGAAAAGTTTATCAATATATTGTATGAATGTAATAAATTATAGTGGGATTTTTTCACATAATTTAAATGTGCAGATAAAAAAAAAAGTTACATATGGGAAAAACAGAAAATTTACAACAAATTAATCTATAAGTGACATATTCCTACGATTATCTTGCTGCAACACACCTCACTGAATAATGTGGATTTAAATATATAATAAATGTTATATATATAAAAAAAAAGAAGAAATTTTAACGGTAAATATAATATAGTTTAAATTCTTTTGTAGTGCTTTTGATTACGTGGTAATCTTCATCAGCTTTAACTGAATTTCAAATGTTTTAAACTTAATGTTACGTATATTTCCATAAGCTGTGTACAGCCCTATTTGCAACTTGCCTATTAATAACATCTTCCTTATATTTATCAATCATAATTGCCTCTTTAATTTTCCTCTTTTTATGATTTCTTTCTTCCATTAATATTTTTATTTCACTACTATTAAATTTAAACTTATAATTACAAGTCTTTTTATGGCAATACTGAAGCTGTATTAAATTGACTATTTACGTTATTTTTAATTCGATTATATAATATAATATTATATAATAGTGATAAAATTATAAATATTGAACTCTTTGCAAATGAACTTTTAAAGGTTGGTTATGATAAAAACCAAATCTTGTATACAGTAAATTCATTTAATAATAAGAAGAGAGTTGGATGTGGTACTTTAGATAATAAAAAATGGATATCTATGCCATTTATAAATAACATGCGATCTAAATTAATTAAGAATATATTTAAAGAAAAGTATAATGTTTCATTTTGTGTTCCTCCAAATGTTAATCGATTGATTAATAATTCTAAGAGTATAATTCCTAAATTGCATAGAAGTAATATAATTTATCAGATTTCATATGGATGTCAGAAATTATATATCGGTGAATCGAGATGTTCTGTGGGGAAAAGATTGAAGGAGCATCAATTATTATATAATCGAATTAAAAATAATGTAAATAGTCAATTTAATACAGCTTCAGTATTCTTTGACCATGGAAAGACTTGTAATTATAAGTTTAAATTTAATAGTAGTGAAATAAAAATATTAATGGAAGAAAGAAATCATAAAAAGAGGAAAATTAAAAAGGTAATTATGATTGATAAATATAAGGAAGATGTTATTAATAGGCAAGTTGCAAATACACCATAAACAGCTTATGGAAATATATGTAACATTAAGTTTAAAACATCTGAAAGTCAGTTAAAGCTGATGAGGATTACCACATAATCAAAAGCACTATAAAAGAATTTAAACTATATTATATTTACCCATAAAATTTTATTTATTTATATATAATATTTTAGAATGGGTATCGTATTTTACATTTATTAAATAAATATTATATATATATATATATATATGTTGAATTAAATATTTGTATGGAATGTTGTTGTAATAATTAATAGAAATGAAGAGATAATATCCATTAAAGAGAAAAGCTTTAATATTTGCTACCAAGAAGTTATCAATTACTACTAATTGACAATTCCTGAAGCTAAAGCAAGTTTTACTCATAAATCTATAATAGTTCTTTTGTTGGGGGTTTCACACCTATAGAAAAGGGGACACCTTTTACTTCAACAAAAGACCCCCAACAAAAGGGCTATTAGAGGGTTATGAATAAAACTTGCTTAGCCTTACGAATTGTCAATTATTAGTGATTGATAACTTCTTGGCAACAACAAAGGTTAAAATTTCTCTGTATTTATGGACATTGTCTCCTCATTTCTATTATATATATATATATATATATATATATATATATATATAGAGAGAGAGAGAGAGAGAGAGAGAGAGAGAGTAATAAAATCATGTTGTATGTATATGACCTATATAGCTTGCATATGTAATATAAAGAGCATTTCAATAACTCTAAACAACCTTATTTTTAATGATAAATTCTACAAGAGAAAGCATTCAAGTCATCTTTATTTAGGATTTCCCCCACCCCCCAGGCCAGTTTAGAGCTATGGCTCTCTTCAGTGAGGAGCTAGGACACCATATTCAAAAAACTAACTCAAGCATTTAACTAAAAGTTAACTCTTAAGAAGATCTGAAATAAAAACCCCTACAAGTCATTAATTTCAACTCTCCAACTCAAATAATTATATGGGTCTGAACTTAATTCAGATATCCCATATATTAATGGGCTTTGTAATTTAATTTAGCCAAAACCCCTAACAACATAATAATAATAGTAATAAAATCATGTATGTCACATGACCTATATGGCTTGTGTATACCAATATGTAATATAAAGAGCATTTCAATAGCTCTAATCAAGATAATTTTTCTAATTATTTTTAAAAGTAATGACTATATTTTTTCAGTTTTGTGATATTCATTAACATTTTCTCTTTTTGCCTATATAAGACAATTCACATTTGGTGCTTTAATCCTGAAAATATTGTACAAATATTATCTCAGCCTGATTGCTTAAAATTCAACATGGCATCTATTCAATTTGAAAGGGTAATTTTACTTTGAATAAATGTAAACAAATAATTTAGAAATGTATATATATATATATATGTAATCTCATAAAAAGGAAACCAATCTTTACACATGTGATAATAGGTTAATGTATAAATTTACACACATTAAACCATCAGTTAGGGTTTTATAAGCATGAGTGAATTACTTATGCTTAGAATTTATTTTTATATAAGCAAACCCTTACTTAGCATGATTAAATCAAGGCTTGATCCTATTGTGTGCTTGATATTATAATTGACAAATTATTTATAAAAAAAATAGTTTTTGTATCACAGGGAAAATAAACTTTCTCATTTTTATGAAACTGAGATTTTCACTTATATTAATAGAAATAATTTGTCAATTAAAATATCAGGCATATACTAGGACTCAGCCCTGATTTAAACATAATCAGAAAGGGCTGACATATATAAGAACAAGTTCTAAACATAACTGATTCACTTATGTTTCTAAAACTTTTACTGATAGGTGAGAGGGCATAAATTTACACATTAACTTAGTGCATATGTGAAGTTTAATTTTTCTTCCATGAGATTATATATATTGTTAAAAAAAGGTTACCTTGACAACAGTTTGAAATTGTTGATTGTTATTGATTTTGGGATTGTCTAAGTGTTGACTGGTATTTAATCATATATATATTTGTCAATTAAAACATCAGGCACACAATAAGAACAAGCTCTGATTTAAACATGATCAGTAAGAGTTGGATTATATAAGAATAAACTCTAAGCATAAGTGATTCACTAATTATTCTAAAACTTTTACTGACAAGTGAGTACATGTATATTTATACATTGACCTATTAGTACATGTATGAAGATTAAGTTCCATCCATAATATTACATATGTATATTTATAAACATATTTTCACATTCACACCTATGTATATAGGTGTGTGTAAATACATAAAAGTGTACAATACTAATGACAATAATAAACAACCATCTCAATTTGTTGTTAAGGTAACCACCTTTTTACAATAAAGGTTAATGCCCACTTTTATCTATGATTCAATATGTTTATATTGTCACTAAAATTTGCACCTTGACTAAAGATGAGGAGATTCTTAATTCAAAAACGTTTAAATAAACCTCATTAAACAGATAAATATACCCTGTTTTGAAAGCAGACTAATAAATAGTCATTATAATTTTCAAATTCCACTGAAACTATGCATTTTTGAGATAGTAAAACTAATACTCTGGAGATCAGATAGATTTATCGTCATCATCATCATCATCATCATCATCAACCATTAAATATATAAAAATATACAGATTTAAGCAATATCAAAAATGATCAACATTTCTCAGTCTGTTGCAAGATAAAAAGTTGGATGCTTATCTTTATCTGTTGTCTAATATAGTCATATAGATGTTAAAGATTGTAAGGAGTGAGATTATTAGTTCAAAGAAGTTTAATTATGTATATTAAATTGTTAAACTAATGATGTTTTGCTTTGATATTAGTTTTGATTTGCCAATTGTAGTTCGTTTGGCAATATATGTGGTATATAAATTATGATTATTTTCTAACTATTATCAATTCATTGCTAGAGAGAGGTTTTCAAGATTAAAAAATTTCCAGATTCATAGCTTTCTCTTTCCATAGTATTCCAGTCAACTTCTTAAATTCATCCATTCATTTCACACAGGTTTTTCCCCCTAGATCTTTTAGAGTTTTTGAGGAGGATCTAGTGTCAGAATTCTATTATCCACATTGCATATAGTCCAATTCTATTTCAATTTTTTCAACAATTTCAAGATTACTGTTTGTGGGCTCACCTAGTATTTTATTTCCTATCTCTTTCTGTTACTGCTATCATACATTTCTTCATACCTAGTTGTGCAATCTGAAGTTTCTGTTTTGCTTTTAAGTATCTAAGTTTCATTCCATGTATAAAAGCTGATAACCACAACTAATACAAATCATTTTTCTTTCAACACAAAGGCAACCATAGTCTGGTCAAGATGTTTATATTTGTTTTTCATATGTCGTGGCATCGGACGGGAGGCGTACCCACAACCGTCTGCAACCAACTACTTGCTTGCAAGACGGCTGCAATGACCTCTCGGCTAACAACGCTTGACAAGATGTTTATAATTGTTATTCTAGTTTAATAACATCTCCACTGTCAATTGAATATGTTACGTCTTTTTACTTATATACTTTTTTCAATCAATATATTTTATGAGATTTAGAGTAATTTAAAATATTTCATAATTCACACTCATATTAACACTTCGTTGTTCAGATACGACATTATCAAATATAATTTTATTTAGGGTAAAAAAAAAAACAACAACATTCTAATGATATATATTTTGATCTTTTAATTTGAGAAAAAAAAATTAGGAAAAGGCCAAGAATAAAATCTAAGAATGAATTTTGTAATCATTATAAAAATTAATCCGTGAAACCCAATAAGATGAACGTGGTGTTCTTTTAATTTGTTTGCTATTTTATTTTCCTTCGGAACTTCTCTTTCTAAAAGTTTTAACCCCCTCGACTAATTATAGCACAGCACTCCATTCGTTTGTATCTTCGATGAAAAAAATCGATAGGTCACATCTTTAGAAAAATCTTTCAGACAATGTTTACAACACAAACAGGGTTTTTTTCTCAAATTCTACGCTTAAGTTCATTGTAAAGTGCCTTTTAGAAAGACTATACAGATATAAATATATTTATTTTAAAATCTATACGTACATTTTATATAATTCAATAAAATCAAATATTCATTATAGTATTTTATAAATAAGTTTTTATTTCATCTCATTCTTTTGTATTGAATTCCAAATTTATTTTTAAACAAATCTTTACCACATATACACGTGTCTTATACATAATTTACAATTTCAATCAAATATTATCTTTATAAATACAATATAAAATTAAAATTTAGCCTTCACAAAATGTACTATAGCAAACAAAAAAAAAGCTTGATCTAAGATTTATGACAAATTAAAATACATTATCATAATCAAAGAATGCGAATTGGGTAAGTCATGGTTTTAAATTCCGATACAATTTTTTCAAATAGTACAAAATCTTAAATCCATAATAAGCAAGTTAAATTGGCACATATATTTTATATTAGTGCTTATTTCATTATTTGAGATTTACTTTTATTGTTGTTTTATGTGTATATTAAACATTTGTAATATTTTGAGAGTGACTTTGAATTTCGCAATAACTTTAAAAAAAAAAAAAAAATTGAATACAATGCAGTTTGTGTTTTAACAATGTAATAAAGTAGTAGAGTCATAAATTTTTAAAATAAAGAAAAAATCATTTTCATCACTTGACAAAAACTGTTGACACTGGATGTTTGAACATCATACAATGTTTCACTCAATTAACCATATAATATTTCTTTTAATCGCTGTTTTATTATCAGCTATGATGCAATATTTTATCTTCAGCAGTGCACATTACAAATGTGTTCTAATGAATGAAATTATTATTATTCTTTCTCATATGTTATAGCATCAGCCAGGAAGCGAACCCGCTAACCCAGGACAACGGCTTGTAAAGCAGCTGTAACCACTAATGCTTGACTAATGAATGAAATTATTATACATCTGTCATCTTATAGTATACAGTGTACCTTCTTACAGGCTGATTCAAAATCTTTGATTGATAAAATCCCCAGGTAATCATCCCTAAAGTCTATCTTACATTTTGATGTATCGCACGTTGCAAGCCCATAAAGAGTCTTATAGTTTATTGTTGTTATACTTGATTGTTTATTATTGAGCTAGTCACATAGAGGATAAAAAGGGAAGGTAAAGTAGAGGTGTCAAAAAACTGGAAGGAAAGGTTACAATATATGGAGGCCTTAAAGGAACCGAGCAGGGCAAATTCCTAATGTCCACTCCATACGTTCTTGTCGTTGCAGCTGTTATTACTATATGTTTATTCATATAGTATATGAACAATGGATGGGCTGCTCACCAACACGCATTAGCCAGTGTGGTGAGTTTATTGGCTTTTTACCTCTGAGTTTAAGATCAAGAAACACCATGGTCTTTCTTCTCAGTGCCTGATAAGGCAGAATGAATGTTTGTGTAAATGATAAAGATTTTTCCCAATTATACAATTATGACAGACAAAAATAAAGCATGGCCCTTAATCCCAGGAGGCTGTAAAGTCACCAACCAAGGCAGCGGTTGGTGGCCAAAGGCGGAGGGTGCTAAGAATATCCTGGAGGCAGACCCAGGCTGCCATTTGATGACGACTTTTTATTTAGGTACTTACAACTGCAGATCACTTTCAAGTGAAGGAAGATTGCAAGAATTAGAAGAACTCTCTTATATTAAATGGGATATTATTGGACTTTGTGAAGTTAGAAGAAAAGGTGAAGAGACAATTGATTTAAAAAGTGGACATATGCTCTATTATAAAGGCACAAATATTGGAAATACAAGTGGAGTAGGATTCATTATAAATAAAAAGTGGAAGAACAATATTGTGGAGATTGATGGTGTATCAGACAGAGTGGCAAGATTAGTTATACAACTTAATAGCAGATATCAAATGCAGATAATTCAGGTTTATGCCCCAACAAGTTCTCACAGTAATGAAGTAGTAGAAGATTTTTATATGGATGTACAAAAGGCTTTTGATCAGAGTAAACAACATTTTAAAATTGTTATGGGAGATTTTAATGCTAGAATTGGTAAACAAATGAAAGATGAAAGTGTTGTAGGTAATTTTGGTTATGGTAATAGAAATGAGAGAGGACATAGACTTGTGGAGTTTGCAGAGAAGGAAAAACTTTATATTATGAATTCTTTTTATGAAAAAAATGTTAGAAGGAAATGGACATGGAAGCATCCAAATGAAGGCACAGCAGAATTGGATTATATTTTGACTAACAGGAAATACATATTTCAAGATTGTAATGTTCTTAATAAATTTAACACAGGAAGTGATCATCGATTAGTAAGGGGTAAGATACATGTTAATGTAAAACTAGAGAGACAAAAATTATTAAGAAAAACTATATTTTCAGTTGATATTCCTAATCTTCAGAAACATTCTAATGAATTTAAATTAGAACTTACAAATCGGTTTCAAGTATTAGTAGATTTTGAACATGATTCAGATTTGAATGAAATTAATGTGAAAATAACTGATACACTTTTAAAAACTGCAACAAAGATAGCTGGTAGAAAAAAGCAGCAATTGACTAATAAAATTTCTACTGAGACTAGAGAACTTATGAAGAAAAGAAGGAATACGAAGATATGCAAGAATGATGCATTAAAAAAAATTGAATATCTCGAATTTTGTAAAATGGTGTGGAAAAGAGTTGAAAATGATATAAGAAAGTATAACTGTGAACTAGCAAGAAAAGCTGTAGAAGAAAATAAAAGTCTTAAGAATGTAAAACAACATTTTGGTATTGGTAGGAAATTTATATCTGCAATAAGGAAAAAAGATGGAATTATTATTAAAAAGAGGGATGACATTATGAAATTGGTAGAAGATTTTTATCAAGAATTATATAGTAATAAAGAACAAGTACCTCCTATATCTATTACACCTTCCGAATTGCCCAGAATTTTAAATGAAGAAGTGAGAAATGCAATTAAATGTATGAAAAAAGGAAAGGCTCCAGGTAATGATGGAATTATAATTGATATATTAAAAGAAGCAGGTGAAGAAACAGAAAAAATATTAGCAAAGTTATATACCAAATGTCTAAATGATAAAGATGTACCAGATGATTGGAAGAATGCAGTAATAATATTAATATTTAAAAAAGGTGATAAAGAAGATATTAGAAATTACAGACCTATCAGCCTTTTATCAGTTTTATATAAACTTTTACCAAGATAATTACAACTCGTCTACAGAGAACCTTGGATTTTCACCAACCAAGAGAACAAGCTGGATTTAAAAGTGGTTTTAGTACAGTAGATCATATTCAAGTATTGAGAGAAGTTATAGAAAGGACAAATGAATATGAGTTGTCATTATGTTTTGGATTTGTAGATTATGAAAAGGCATTTGATTCTATAAACATTTCTTCAGTGATTAAAGCATTGGATCATCAAGGTATAGATCCAGGATATTGTCATATTTTAAAGAATATTTATAAAAATGCAACAGCAACAATTAGATTACATAATGATACTGGGAAAGTCAACATTGAGAAAGGTGTAAGACAAGGTGACTTCATATCTCCAAAACTTTTTACAGCAGTGCTGCAAGAAGTATTTTGTGGATTAAAATGGGAAACTAAAGGAGTGAAAGTAAATGGAGATTATTTAAGTCATTTAGATTTCGCAGAAGATGTAGTTGTTTTTGCAAATAATGCTTCCGAGCTGCAGGAAATGTTGCAGGAGTTATCAGATAAAAGTAGGAAAGTAGGACTAAAGATAAATGTTAAAAAGACTAAAGTAATGTTTAATCGATTTGCTCAAAATATGAAAATAAAGATTGATTATGATGAATTAGAAGAAGTTAAGAGTTACAAATACCTTGGTCAGATTATTAATACAGATGGAAACATAATAGAGGAAATTAATCATAGAATTAAACTTGGTTGGAGTCCTTTTGGTAGAAATAACTTGATATTAAAAGGAAATATGCCTATGTGTTTGAAAAGAAAGGTTTTTAATAAATGTGTTTTACCAGTTCTTACTTATGGATCTGAGACTTGGACACTTAATAGAAGATTAATACAGAGACTTCAGACTACTCCAAGAAGTATGGAGAGATGTATGTTGGGAGTAACAAGAAGAGATCGAAAACGCAATGTATGGGTAAGAGAACAAACAGGTGTTACTGACCTCATTGAAAAAATTAAAAGATTGAAGTGGAGTTGGGCTGGACATATTGCTAGAAGAGATGATAATAGATGGACAATTGAAATTTTAAACTGGATTCCAAGAGATTGTAAAAGACCCAGAAGGAGACCACATGTAAGATGGATGGATGAAATAAGAAAATGTGTAGGGGTGATGTGGAGAAGAGAAGCTAAAGATCGGAGAAGATGGATTAAACTTGGAGAGACCTTCATCCTGCAGTGGATTGATAATGGTTGATAATGATGATATATATATATATATATATATATATATATATATATATATATATATATATATATATATATATATATATATATATATATATATATATATATATATATATGCCAACATGACTTTGATAATTTCCCTAGACAAATAAATAATTTAATGAAATTTCAAGATATCATTTTTGTTGCATAGCAGTTAATCCTTGACAGTATTATTATGATAGGGTTGTTTATAGAACATGAACTGATGGATGGTCAAATGCTTTTTCTGAATTTTTAGCTGATTGTAACTTTAATATATCAGTTCATTAAATGTGTCATACCATTTACAACTTTCTTAAACACTTTAATAATACTGTTCTTTATATCAAAACTTTATTCTAACAATTTTGACTGTCCTGCAGTCTTCATCAGAGCTATCTTGCAATAGCAACTAAAGGCCACTTTGTAACTCCTTCTCTTTGAATGAATTTTTAACGGCTTTTGTAGCTATCTTAATGCTTAAACATCACTGAACTTACTAAATTAGTTATAGCATTTTTATAAAATTGAGCTTTTAAAAATACATTTGTTTTCCTACAAATATTTGTTTTTTGTTCAAACTATTTAATTGATTCATTTATGTATAGCCTATACTATAATATTATTTCTCTAATTAATTATACTAAAAAGATTTATTAATTGTAAAATACTCAGATTTAGTTTATAATGGTCAGGCATTTTATCTACAAGTTCTGAAATGTTTATATGATGTAGTACTGCATCAAATGGAAAGTAATATGAAAAAGATTAGATTTATAATACTAAAAAATAAAGAAACAATTTTTGCAATGAATAGCTAAAGTATATTACATAATATGCACATTGATTCTGAGATTCAGAGATGACAATTAAAGCAGCCAAGAGAGAGTATCAGTCAATTTTTTACTTGGACATATATATTACAATTATTGCAATGGCCAATAATAATATTTGTTAATAAAGTTTATTAACAAGGTAAAACTCTCCATACAGTAGTGCCACCCTGTGCCAACCAGAGTAATCAATGAATGCCAGAAAGCTTGTGCATAAAATACCTATCTAATGCCTACTCATCCAATATCCCCAGACTAATTTCTGGCTTGTGGCCTTCTTCAGTGAGGAGCTTTTGATCTGAGAGCACTGCTTAATAAAGTTTATTATTAAAAATATATAAACATGAAAATGAATAAATTGTTAAACACATATTTTGATGTATAAACAAAACAACAATTCTCATAAATTTACAATATTTTAGTTAAGAGCAAGGATATCATCAAGTAACCATGGAGATAAAATAAGTCTTATATTCTTTCAATACATCAACACAATAATATTTACAAGTTAAATTAGAAATGCTTGATTTTATTTAAGAGTGATAGAAAAATATATATAGATTGAAAAACACATAAATGCTTATGTATTACAAATAGTAGTCAGGAAGTGTATCTCTTGGAAGTAATTACTATATATATAAATATATATCTTGGAAGTAATTACTATATATATAAATGAATATTATATGCAATTATTCAAATTAGAAATTTATGATTTTGTTCCATAGAATAAAAATTATTCATAATAAAACTTTAGAAAAAAAATGCATATTAAAATTTGGAATCAACATAAATTACCAGCCAGCTGAAATTATTGAATTAATAATAAAGGATATACATATAAATTCAATGAACTTTAAACTATAACAGCTGGAAATATAACTGTAGTTGGTCAACACTGTGATGCTAAAGCATGGCGAATATAGTGTAAAGTGTGTTGAATTGCTATTTGAAATAATTTTATTTGCTTAGCTGTAACACATTCTATAATGTTCTTAGCATCATTAATCTTAGTTCATCAAATTAAATTTGTGTCAATATTGCCTTTCTAAAATTCTTGGTATGTTTAAATATTCACTTATAATAAATATAGTCTACTGATGAGATTTTAGATCATAGTTGATTTTTTTTCTGTGTATATATAGATGTTCTTTGCGTCAGATATAATTCAAAAAGTTTAATGAATTTCTATTGCAATAATTCTATCTGTCCAGCATTATGCACAGAAAATTAATGTGATGCATATGTAATATAAGGATTAATTGAAAAAAAAAAATACAACAATAAACAGAGAAATTAGACAGTTATGCCCACCTTTACTGAGTCTCTACAATGTGTAGCCAAAGAGAATATGAGATGGGCTGTTGAAAAATGCAAGAGAGGATATATTAATAAATAAAGAATTATTATTATACAATTCACAGAAATCATTGAGAATTCAACAAAATGTCTACGGCAAATTTAAAAAAATATATATATAATAAAAAATAAATAAAAAAATAAAACTCCTGACAATTGCAAATTTCTTATAAAATTCTGCAATAATAAGTTTTAAGTGTAGAATCAATATTTCTATTTAAAAACCAGACTTCCTTTTATTATAGAACTCTATAGACAAGTTTGAGGTTGTTTCTAACAATCACTGCCAATTTTTCTAAACGCAGATATTTTTAAAAGCCATTAAGAAAAGATAAATAAGTTGGATAAAAACAAAATCATAAAGAAGAAAAAGATACAAATCTGAATTATGAAGAAGTGCTAAAACGGATAACGTAAAACTCATTTTAGATTACAATGTAAGATACATGATGATGTATTAGAGGACGTAGATTACACCTAAAGTGACTAATTTCTACGTGGTCATTTTCAACGCACAATATTCTAGCTAAAATTACTAAATAGATACTACGGTTGAATTTTTTTTTACTAATTTTTTTCTACTTCAATAAAGTAGACTTAAAATTTTTTTTTTTTTAAAAAGTGTGTGTATGCGTGAGTTTGTATGCCAGTAATATTATTTAGTTTGCATGCTAGTAATATTATTTCACTTACTGCTCATTCTGTACAAATTTTTGATTTATAATCAGAAAGGTTAAGATAGTCATTTTGTAAGTCTTGGGAAATGATCCTAATATGTGCCACTTCGTACTTTTCTAAATAATGCTTGATTGATCAAAGACTTAAAAGATAGAATTGAAAAGAGATATGTTTAACAGCTCAAATGTACCCTGAAAATTGAATCCATTCATGTCGTTTTATCTAGAGGAAATTAAAATCTTTAACAAAATATTATCTTAATATCTAAAATAAAATAAAAAAATAAATGTCAGTTTGTGATTTTTACAATTTATATAAATACTTAATTAATTGTACATTAGATTAGTAATAAAATTGCTAATTGAAAAGCAAACCGTATTATTGAAATGGAAACATTATGGTATTATATTTCAAATAGAAACTAGCACTTCATGGGAGACGGCATGGAAGAGTGCCCTTATAGAAATACGTAACCTTAAGCTAAACTATAGAATTATATTGTTTTTTTTCTTTTTGTCAACATTTATTATTTATATAATTTAAATAAAAAATTATTTTTTAATAAAAGGTTTTTTTTTTCCTATGACATTATCGTCTCATTATTATCAATCTCATTTCTTTGTTTTTCTAATGTTTTTATTATATCTGCACCCACACATTTTCACCATTTTCCAGTAATTCAGCATCCTGATTTGTAGACATAATAAAATGTTTCACTAATGATTATCTTCTACTTCCTCTTGAGTTCCACATAAGTATTCACTGAAGTGTTTTGACACTCTTGCATCATATAAGAATGTCTTAGTTCTCCACTTAATCTTCTACTCTCTTTATTCTTTCTTAAGAGCATTCAATACAAGATTTTCATAATGCAATTGTATACTAATTAAAACAAATCATCCCCACATGACAACAATTTATTGTTACATTCTTTTTTTTTTTGCACAGCTCACACTTTAACTTTTATTTAATAATTTCAGGTTATGACAATCACCATATTTTGAATGCTTTCAGATAAATTACTTTATTACTGTCAATGTCTAAATATCAAATCCATAGTGTGTAATTAACCAAATAAATGAATGAATAATATATCCCTGAAACCAAATATACTTCTAGATGCAAGTAACTGAAAACCAATTTTAAACCATGACATTTCCAAACTTAATTTATTTTATTATCCTGAAAACACTTTCTTTTATGAATTGAACTAAAAACAAAAATAATCATTTTTTTTGCAATGCAATTACATTACAAATAATTTTTTTAGTATTATAATATGCTATTCTTTCTATGATAACAATTGATAATATGCTATTCTTTAGAAAAAAAAAAAAGGTTATCCTAAACTTCTGGATAGGCAATAAAATATTCCCATGAAAAGATACTATTTGAACCACAAATCCATCTCTTGCAATGAATTCCACTTTATCATATATCAAAAGACGAATTGGTTCTTAAAAAATGCATTAATAGATAATAGATCAGATTTATTTTTGAATAAAAGTATAGTTTCACCATCCAATAAATACCTTAAATCAATAATTTTTTCGAGAATAATCAAACAAAAAAATTTCAGACAACTGAAACATTAACTGGTTTACGGTCTTAATTTCTTTTTTCTTTCAGTTCCAATGTTAAATTAGGTGGATTTGAATTTTTTAAAATATTATCTGACTCTCATTAAGAGTTTCATGATTCCTTTTGGACAATGTGTTTATTTACCACACAAACTTGAATATGTCATTAATGACTGTTCAATATATGCATACAGAGGCCAAATTTAATAAAGCCATTAGAAAATCAATCTTTTGATTGGAATTTCTACTGAACTCGTTTTAATGACAATAAATACTTAGCTGTAGAAATATATCCTTATTATAAATAAATAAATGACTTTACTAACATAGTGGAGAATTCAAAAAAGACTTCAATGGATTCTGTTAAAATTTTTGTAAATAGGCAGAGTGCTAGTTTATATAATCTTCATAAATAGTTGAAAATTGTCATATATTAAAAACACTAGTTTAATCACAAACTTATATATATATATGTGTGTGTGTGTGCGTGTGCGTGTGTGTGTGTGTGTAAAAAATCACAGGGCTGAACACCTTTTTATATCATATTTATTATTTGTGCAATATGAATTGAAAAGAACTGAAAATATTCAACATTACGGGGCTAACTTGATAAAAACAGGTTGTTACAGAATGCATATACATAGATATAAAGAGCATTACAAAATCAAAATAATTAATAAAATGGTCAATTATAGAAATAATAAAAGCTGGATTGCTCTAACTTATTAATCACATGCAGGAATAAAATTGGCACAAATTTGCTCAGACAAATTTTGTCAGCTTTAACCCCCCCCCTTAAACAAGCTTATTAACACCACAAAGGACAACAATTTTATATAGGACTGCCCTGACAAAATGACTGCTCGGATGTATATTATGATGAGACCAGGGCAAATCATAGAACTACAACAATTCAAACTTCATTAATGTATAAAAAAATCTAAGATTAAGTTTGAAACTATTAATTCATCCATCTTTCACAATTGTGAAAAGAATCATTGCCATAGTTCTGATCCAAGTGTTGATGTTGAAGAAAAACATGATCATGATCATACAATAAAAGAGGTGTGGTTTATAATGCAAAATTAATACATAATTAATCCAAAATCTAATAGCATTCAAATCAGCAGAAAATTAATGTTTTCTGCAGACTAACCATCAATATGATATGAAAGCATTGAAAGTATATTTTGTACAATAAATCTTACTAAATTTTATATTCTAAACTTTGTTTTAGTATTTTTTAAATTAATAATCAGAGTGACAGAGTATCAAAATGTAATTATATATATGTTTACTAGAGAGAGCTTGCCAATAACTCCAATTACACTTAATTTATAAGTGCTGAAAGAGAAAGAATTCAAAATCTTTATCAGAATGTCCTCATCTCCAGTCTAATTGCTTTTGAGTTTATGGCTCACTTGAGGTGAGCATTGTGTAACAGTAGTAAAGTGCTTGGACAATTTAGTATTACATGGTTTTACTAATGAAACAAGCAAAACCAAGACACTATACAGTGTATGGAAAAAAATAGTTATAAATCATTAATTGTATAAAAAAAAGTTTACTTACTTTCTTAGTATTAAATATGAAATACTATGAATTGCATTGTAACCTGTAAATTTATTTATCAAAATGCAGGAGCATTAATTATATCACACTGGAAATCACATTTGTCCAAAATGTTTTACAGTTGCTTTCTAGAAAGTATTTTGGACATTAAAATAGAAAGCACAGATAGTAAAAATAAATGGAGCTTATTTGAGTCAACTGGAAAAAATTGATTTTACAAATAATACTTCAGAGCTTTAGAAATAGTACAAAATGATGTTCCAAGGATTTTCCAAAAAAATTATATCTGAATGTGATAAATTAAAAGTGTTTAGTTATAAATACCCTTTGGTTAAATTTTAATATAGATAAGAACACAATTGATAGAATAAGTTCATATAATTAAAACAAGGGTGAATTTTTTGGGGGGTAGATGTAAATTAATATTAAGACAATGATATGCATATGTTGAAAAATATTACTTATTTTCTGGTTTCATACTCTTACTTTTAATAAAAGACTTTTACAAATACTACAGGATACAAAGTAAAGCACTGAGTGGTATGTCAGATTAATAATAAAAGTTTGAAAGTGAAATATATAGGTAAAAAAAATATACGTAATACTAACTTTAGGCTGAATATATTAGTAGAAGAAATAAAAATAAATGAACAATTGAAACTTTAAATTGGAACTCTAAACATTGTGGAAATCTTGATAAAGACTGTAAATAATTTAGATAAAATTAAAAAAAAAACGTTTCTGTAAGGATAATTGAAGGAGAAAATGAATAAAAAAAAAAGTAAAAACAGGAAGACACTTTTACTATATAGTAGATCGATAATCATTAATATATATATATATATATATATATATATATATATATATATATGTAATAATGTAAGTTTCAATATATATATATATATATTGTAACTTACATTAATATAATTAAAAAACTATAGAAATTTTATTAGCTTTATTTTTTATAGTTATGCAAATTTATTCATCACTGTCATTGAATAAATAACATATATTATATGATCAATAACAAGTACAAATTCTCCTATTAATGCTTAAGAGAAAAATATAATTTTATAAAGCATTTACAAATGGCTTCCCAAGCAGATTTTGTGATCAATGCAAATATAAAAACACACACACTTATATATTTGTTATTATTATTCTTAAGAAACAAAGCTAGTAAATTGTATAAAGAAACAGGAGATCAAAGACATAAAACAAGTAATTCAATATAGAAATATAGAACACAGTTATAATTCTGACATTACAGCACTAAAATATTTTAAAGTAAATCAATTATATTTCAGATTATATTTTTATTTAAGTGTAGAACAACAGTTTTTACATTATATATTTTCTCTGCATGTGTGAAAGCTTATATGTTTATGTATTTTAGATGTGCAAAGATTGTTTTAATTTGCTAAGATATTTTTTAGTAATATTTATTAAAAGGTCAATTTAAATTTATTTGAAATAAGTTTTTGAAAACTTTATTAAGTTTTATGATTTATTTATTTTAAATAAATAATTGTAATATTAATTTAAACCGGGATGTAAAAATAAAGCAAGTGAAAAAACTTAAAATTATAATTTTTCTCTTTATTTTTGAACGATGTTCGTAAAGTTTTACCATGTTGATTCAAAAATTGTAGCATTAATAGTCTTCATTCTAAATAACCTTGACAATTCTTCCAAATTTTTCTGGAAAAAAAACAGGAAATCCCAATGCATAATGGGGAATATGTAAAATTGAGACATCACATGACCAGTTATTGAAGCTGAATTTTGAAAAAATCAGATAGTCCTTAAAAATTTAATTGCCATAAAAATCTAGGCAAATTAAAACCTTTAAATAGCCACTTTGTTAGCTTTCAGAAACATGATTGGCTAGGATAACCCACTCTAGGCATTTTTTTCTTTGCTATGTAAACTGACTTCTTATCATGCTAAGAAAAGAATGAACAACAACAACTAAACCAGAAACTGTCATTAATTAATTAATTAATTGTTATTTCAAGAAATCTCATTTACTGTAGTCAATTGTTAATGGAAAATAGACAAATTTACTTATAGAATGTTGTCTAATAATTTCAAATTAAATCACTGGACATTTTTAATTGAAAATAATAGTAAATAGCTAAACAAGTTGTGTATATTTATGTTTAAAAGTCTGAAAAATAATTATTGTCTTCACTTCAAAAATGTGCATATTACTTATCAATATTGTGAATTTTTCTCATGTGAATAATGGGGAAAAAACTTTGAATAATCACTACCATAAATTTTGTTTCTTGGAGCAACAATGAATTTAATTGAAAATTAATGAAAATCACATGAAAAACTTCTTGGGTAATATTATAATCTATTTTAAATTAAATAAATTGCTTTGTAAAATAAACTATGATTTTTCTTCAGTACTTATGGAAATGAATAATGGATTATGAATGCTAAATATTTAAGTACTACTAATAAATTAAGAATTATCAATGAAAATATTAGAAATGATAAATGTCAAATTTAAAAACAAAACTTAAAATGAAATAATGTATTAAATATAACTTAACTTGAATTTACAAATGTACTAGGTGAAATGTATTAACTTTTATATTGTGTTTAAGAAGGAATTGCATAACAAATTAAATTAATTGTACTTTACATAATCTTAAATGCTGTTATTTTAAAAGTGATTATGAATTCCCAAGAATATTTGTTCATATCAATATTTTATTGGGATAAATTTTTAAATCATTATAACAATTGGATTATAAACTGATAGATTATTTAATAAAGTTATTATAATTGTTTCTTTCTTAATTAGTTAATATTGTTATTAATAATGTATTTAAAAATATAATATTTTCCCAGATGTTATTATAACCCTGGTTAGACAGTATTTTTATTTAATATTTTTATTGATGAGATTTAATAGGATTAAATGTGATTTCTCTTAGGTTTAGGTTGTATAAATGCAAGTAAATTTTAAACTTATATAAAACTTTGCTATATTGCAATTAATATATATTTTATGGATTCTTAAATTTCAACCTCAAAGTTCAATGGAGTTAATCATCATTATTTAAATAAGTATACGATCTGCATGAAATATTTATGCATCACTCCAATATATTCGTAATATTTTTTCCAAATGTTATGAGTCATCCAAATGATCTAGTTATATTTTTTAGTAGACTCTTACTTTTAACATTTAGGCCTGCAAGTGAATCCAGTAAAGGATCTTGAGGAAAAATAAATAAGCCCAATGTCATAAATATCATTTATGTATGCTAATTAATAATCGTATTTATTTCTTTTTAAAAAATGAAAACTTCTCCAGCATTATTAAGTGAGGTTGATTTAATAATTGATTAGTTGTGGAAAGAAACTACTTAAGGACCACATGGAATATTTATCTTTTATGATGTTTATTATCCTCCAGTACTTAAATTGATGATTATTTTAAAATAATAGCATCCTACTTTTATTTAATGATAGTGTCTTTACAAGATGGTATGATAATATTCTTCACATATCCAAAACTTAAAATTAGATTTAGGAAACAACTATTAATATTTATTACATATTTGATATGATTTTTTTTATTGTTGTTATTTGTTTTATCATTTATTTTATATTAAATAATAAAGCAATTGTTAATATTTTACTCATTTGTTTTTTGCTGTTATTAAAGAAGCATTGTCACTGCTTATTCACAAAGATAAAGATAATATTTAAGATAATAGATTACACATAAATCTATATGGATTAAATATATCATTATTGTCTTTGATGATATAAATAAATAAATTTGTTCAAATTCTAGGTCAAAATAACCCATCATTATTATAAAATGATATCCTTAAGTAGAAATAATTCTCATATATAGCAGTATATTATCAATTTCAATGTTTTACAACTACAATGTTTTTCTTATTCATGACAATCATCTTTCAGCAGAGAAATATTAAAATGAATTTGAATGCTATAAATATTATTTCTCCCTTCTTTAACAATTATTCAGAGACCAGCCCCATCTCCTGATCAAACATATTCCTTTTTGCTCCATTATTTTGTGATTACCAAGCAAACAAAATATATAAAAGGATTTCGATTTGCTTTGATGAGAGTCAAAATATTAAAGAGTGAATTTGAATCATTCAGGCTTATTTATAATCTCATATAATTGACATCGTATTCATCATTAAAACGAACGTCGTGTTTGGTCATTTACTAAATATTAGAGGAAAATTCATCCATTCTTCCACAAGCAAAATTTCTTTTACAACAATAAAAGAAAATAACACTACATAATGATTACATATAAACAAATAATATTTACACTTTAAAAGCACACATATTATATTCTTCAACTTAATACAAACTAACACAATTTATACTCTACATTCACAATAGCACATTAAAAATATGTGATTTAGATATATTGTTTCAATTCAAACATTATACATAATATAAACATATATGTTTAGAATATTGAATATTTATTTGTAATGTTTATAACATACTACTTATGGTTGCAGTAAATAAAAATACATATGATAAAGAAATAATTACTTTATTAAAATTATAAATTTTATTATTTATGTGTGTGTTTCAAATAAATGGGATTTTCTTATTTATTTACATTACAATAATCATATATTACTTCCTTTAACACTTTATTGTCTTAACTGCCATTTCAACAATCTCAGATTAATGCATTAGCTATTAAACCTAATTTTTTTTTTTTAAAAAAAAAGCTTGATCTTACACCAAATACTGAAATTACACCCAATTTCAGTTGGTGCAATATATATATACACAATCCACATCCTATATATATATAATAAATAGATTAAAAAAACATGGTTACTTTAAAATTTAAACATTAAATAAACAAATTGTATAAATACTAATGAAAAAAATCACAAGGCATGTAATATAACTTGATATAATGCATTATGGGAATTAATTGCAATCATTTTTGCATTCAAATGTAGTTGATAATGATTAAGTGGTAGTAATTAAAAATACTTTTGCATTTTATTTATTTATTAATAATGAAACTTAAAAGTTACCACATTTTATTTATTGATTATTTATATAATAATGATCATAATAAAAATAACAATAACAACTGTTAATAATAATAATAATAATAATAATAATAATAATAATAATAATAATAATAATAATAATAATAATAATAATAATAATAATAATAATAATAATAATAATGAATACTAACACTCAACCACATGATAAAGTCTTTGGAAAAGATAGAATGGCATATCCATCTATCTTTTCGAACCCAAACGCTTCTGTATGGGCGAATCTTAAGTGTTTGAAAGTGAAAGCATGAATATATTAAATAATCACTTTAAATTACTATTACATGCTTGAATGAAAGATGCGAATGAAATTTACTAGAATTTACGAAACATCATTCTTCTTATTTGATATTAAATGTATGTAAATAAATCATTTTTATAGCACGATATTTGTAAACTGTAATATTTAACATAGCATTACGCTGTTGCATATGCGCTTTGAAGATTTTAACTATAAATGAATGAATACTAACACTCAACCACATGATAAAGTCTTTGGAAAAGCATTCTATCTTTTCCAAAGACTTTATCATGTGGTTGAGTGTTAGTATTCATTCATTTATAGTTAAAATCTTCAAAGCGCATGTGCAACAGCGTAATGCTGTGTTAAATAATACAGTTTACAAACATCGCACTATAAAAAATGATTTATTTACATACATTTAATAATAATAATAATACTACTACTAATAATAATAATAATAATAATAATAAACAATAAAGTTTTAGCTTCACATGATCACTTTTTCTTATACTAGCACATAATTGTTTATAAACAAAGCAAAACTTTCCATACAGTAGTGCCACTCTGTTCCAACCAGAGTAATCAATGTATGCCAGAAGACTTGTGCATAAAATTCTAAGATCTAGATGCAATGCTCTCAGATCCAAAGCTCCTTACTGACAATGGCCACAAGCAGAACCTAGTCTTGGGATATTGGATGAGTAGGCATTAGATAGGGATTTTATGCACAAGCCTTCTGGCATTCATTAATTACTCTGGTTGGCACAGGGTGGTACTACTGTATGGAAAGTTTTGCTTTGTTAATAAAGTTTTAGATACTTCTGCATTTAGTAATAGTTATTTGTAAAATTGATTACCACCATTAATTTATTATTGTTTTATTATTACAATAATTAATCTATAATGAATATTTTACTTGGTCCATTTTTTAACTGTACAAAGTTATTGAACTTGGCAAATAGACAGCAGTTGAATTATTACTTAAATAGACTTGGTAATTATTACAGACTTATACAAATATAATAAAACAATATGTGTATACATGCTATATAAGTTTTTTAATTGTATTTTTATTAATATTGCTTTTTTATTAAACAAAGTATTTAATGATGCTAATGTCCAATATAGATTGGAATAGTGGTAAAGTAACAGGCTATGGAAAGCAAGATTCATGATCACAACTTTGTTTTGCTGCTTTTATTGCTATAACTTCATGTGAATATTCATCTAAACTTCTGAGTATCAAATCATTCAATTATTTTTATTTTTTAATAAAGTCACTAAAATAATTGCATCATTTAACTTGTCTAACCATATTTATTTTGATTTAACTTTCAATGCCTACAATGCAGTTTTATAACATAAATACTACAACAGGTATCTAATACCACTTCTAAGAGAAGTATTGTTTTATGATATAATTATGTTTCCAAATTTGATTTATTTTTATTATAAGCAATATACACTAAGTATTATAATATTTTTATTAAAACAATTAAAAAATATTAAAATTGGAAAAAAAAAATTACTTTGTTAGAGGAATTTTTTCGTTGCTTTCTTACAATCAGTTATTATAATAACTTATATTTGTTTTGTTTTTTTCTTATGTCATAGCATCGGCCCAGAGGCGAACCCACAACAACCGTCTGCAACCAACTGCTTGCTTGCAAGGCAACTGTGCTGACCTCTCGGCTAACAACACTTGACATTTCAAAAAATATAATAAATGCAATTGATTTTTATTATTGTGTTATTTACAATGTGTATTATAACTCAACTATACATCAATTCTTTCCTTTTTGAGCTAACTTATAAACGGTTGCTAAAGAACACATATGCAAAAAAGGTAGATTAAAAAAAATGGCTTTATTACTTCATAGCATTTTTTCAATATTTCTATATAAGCTATGAATATGACTTATATGAGGTATTGAAATCATGCTAGGCAGTAATAAAGCTGAATATTTTTTTTATAAAATTGCACCTTTCCTGCATATGTGTTCATTAAGAGTTGCTAATGTGTATTAATAATATTTATCTAATATATATAAACAATATAACCATTGATTACAAAAATGAATAAATAAAATTTACTTTTGTTTAGAATAAACCGATGCAGTTTATTTTACAACAACAACAACATACTTCTTTCTATATAAGTCAATATATTTTTGAAAAATAATTGCTTTATTTGTATGTATTTATTAATGAGAGTTAAATTAATACATATATACACATTTTTACACACACTGTAAAAATTAAGTAATTTTTAAACACACTTAAAGGCAGAAAATAAGCTTTAAATTATGTCACTATTTAACAAAATCAAATATTTCTTTAGGAAGCAGATGTCAAAATATCTTTTACTTTTGTTATCTTTTAATCCTCAATGAGAAAACGTCACATCAAAGTTTTCTCTTCCTCGTTTTCTCCGGCTAAAAAAAAAAAAAAAAAAGAGAAAAAGAATAAACTAGAATTAAATAATTTCATTTTCAATTTACATCAATAAAAAAAAATATTTTTGACAACCGTTTTGTTATTTTTTAATTAATGCTAATACTTTTTGTTCCATTTTATTTTCTATATAAAATATTAAAAAAAAGAAGCAACTAAAATGATTTAAAAATATGTAAGAATAATCGATTGGCTAATTATTTTAGTCTTCATAAGACGTTTAAGCAGCGAAATGATACAGTGCGGCAATGATCCATCGATCTTGAGGCCTGAACTTTATCATTTCACGACTGCATTAAACCATGGCAGCACAATATGTAATAAAATAGATATAAACAGTCTTTGAATAGCCCAATGCAAGCAAAAGTTTCTCTAACAATCTCTGCAGACTTTCCAATTGTCTGATGCTGAAGTTTTAATTCATTTCCCATTTTTTATCTTCTGACAATAGTTATCTAGATACTCATACTCAAACTATATTGTATAGTTAATTGGGTTTTATTATCAGAAAAAGACAAATAAGTGAATTATTTGATAAAATAATTCTAAATGCATTTGATAAAATAATTCTAAATGTAAAAAGAATTATAAAAACTTTCAAGTTCACATGAGTGAATTTAAAACATGGTTGTAGAACATGGGAGACAAGGCTATTTTCTTTCATCAGCAGATTTAAATATATATGTGTCTTTTCTGGATAATAAACTAGCAAGACATTGAAAAAGCTAATATTGGCATTTGTAAAATGTTCATCAATTCACCCCTCACTTCAACTTCATCATATTTAATTACTTATCAGCATAGAAAATTATATATCTCTCTTTAATTATACATGCATTCTTGAACAACCTTTTTTACAATGAGCTTAAACTTGAACACTTGGAATAATACATCTTTCTTTTTTTGTAAGTAATATTTTTTTTAAAATGTATTAAAAACTTTATTCCATAATCACATGATCTTTTTACACCTATACAAGCCATTAAAATAATAGCAAGTTCCTCTACAGAATATTGCCACATAGTGCAAACTCTACTAATCAATAGATGCTACAGCTTGCACTAGGTGGCACTGTTGTGTGGAAACTTTTTCTATCATTTAAACTATTCATAACATAACATATTCTTAAACATACATAGGAAGACCCCTGAAAAAGAAAATGTGCACCAAGATATATTTTATGTAGAATCAGCTATTCATAGTTGACAAAAGCACATTTTTTTACATGCACATATATAAATAAAATGAACATCAATTAAGAAAATAATTTTAATAAATAGAAATAAAATGAATATAATTAATAGGCAAGCTGCTAACATTAAAATTTGGGATTCATGGGATTTGAGTTGATAATGTTTGTTTCTATTTTGTTTTTGAAAGGAATCAACTGAAAGTACTTTTGCCAGATTGAAAGACTACATAATAGTTAATCACCAATATATTTCTTATATATATTGTGCCAGTCAAAACATGCTTATCCATCTAACACGAGCTGGAACTCACAAAATGTACTTCAAACCCAGTCAAGCCCGAGATTTAGGTCAGGGACCAGCCTGGATTTGAACCCACTCTCCAAGCCCCAGATCTAACACCCAATGAATAACATAACAATGGTAGCACACGAGATTTAATTCTTCGTCCGGCCCACTAGCAAATCGAAGAAAACAATAAGACTCATGGACTTAAACATATATATAAACAACTTAAATACGAGACATTCCACAGATAAAATCTAACATATTTAAATAATAAGGGCTTTACTAATGAATACTTATGGGCAATTAGTGAATTGGATTGATTTAATAATGAGACAGAAACTGATATATGATGAATTAAAATATATTTATTGACAATTGTTGTTGGCAAATGCACACAGGCATTTCATTTATAAAGTAACATTCTCTAGACTATTTGAACAATAATTGATGTTGGCAAATAGGTTTGTGGCTATGATTTAATGGAGCCAAATATCCTGCTATACAACTAATCACTACATTAACTTATTTGTTATGTCCTTTTATAATCAGTTCGAGTGGCTCTTTTACGTAAAATCAAACCAAGTCTGGAGTGAAACTTAATACATCTGACTATAATCAATTTATATATTAACTATGGGCTTATAAAGCATCCCAGATAGCTTAAGATCGAACGGGTTTTCAAAAATGCTTCGGTTCAATGCCGAAGATTGCATATTAGGGAGGAAAGAGTTGGCTATAATGATTTTACTAATATGCTAGGCACAAGTAAAGTATAATAATAAAGTGGCTCTGTGGATGGAAGAATAGTTTTAGGGTTTTTGTGACAAACAACAGTTTACCCAATAACCGGTCATCCCGCTGCTAATGGGGAACCTTTATTTGGTTCAGAGGCGGGGGACTTACATGCTAATCTGGCCCGTAGCTCAGACTTCGCTACTGCACTACCCATAAGAGAAGATGGGCTGGACTTACCGTGGCTCCATCTTATATATATATATCAAAAAGAACAGCACAACGAGAAAATATTAATAAATCCCACATCCGCCAAGCCGAAGGATATTATAAATTAAAGATCATATATTAAATGAACACTAGATCATCAGCTTGATCAAAAGAGCCAACTCTTCTGTAGCATGAGAAATACGATATGCTACTGACAGGAATATATAGATACAAACTTTACTTTATCCCGTTCAATCTCTTTAGTTATCTATAACTACTAAACTTTTAAAAGGGGGAAAAGTATATTTAATAGGGGACTTATGAATACTTAACCAAAAAAATATACTTATGATTGCACTCCAAGCTAGTTTAATAATAAATAAAGGTTGAAAAGCCACATTTTATATTAATTTACTAAATGTCAAAAATATGAATTTGGGTTTCGAAACAGCGCACGAAATGACGCTATATAAATAATAATACGGAGATTTTAAATGATATCTTTTTTAAAAAACATATTGGTAATTAAATGCACGCTGTTTCGAAACATAGGCATAATTAACAATAATTAAAAATAAGCAAAAGAAAAGCAAAATATAACTGCAGTGATTAAATTATATAGCAAAATATTAATTAACAAAGAAATTTAGCAAAAATATTTCATTTATAGATTTCTAATACGATTTAGACAGAGTTTACAATATTGAATTAATAAAGAAATTACAATAATATGGTTAGCTAACCTGATTTTGAAGAAATAATGATTGTTGTTGAAATTCACACAGAGCTCTGCGATTTTAAATAATATTAAAACAGTTCTCCTATAGCTGAACTGGAGATATTCGAGCTGGAACGAAGGTGAGTTCTTTGGCGGCTTATGGCATGTTCTTATTCAGTTGCGAGACGATTTAAAATGGTGTTGAAACGAAGGCAAGTTCTTTTAGCGGCTTATGACATCTTTTATTTGGTGTGATTGTTGCTTCGGCATTTGATGGATTGAACTCGGTGTTCCATCACGGGAATTTCAGCAATTCTTGCCTGACTTTAGCCAGACATGGTAAAATTAAACAATTTTGACTTCTGATATTAACAGCTATTCAACAGCAAGATGGAGTCTATCTTCCGGCTTAAAATAAGGCCTATTTATCCATTTCCACTAAACCTTAACACCTTTTTGGAATTTCATTTGCCTCGGGACCAATTGACTTTTAATTAAATAAAATAATATAATCCAATTTCTGCAACAGATAACGTCTCCGAGGTGTTATATTTAATTTACTTTAAAAATTATTAAAAATATAAATTATATAATTTGATTCAGTTTCATTAATTAAATTCCTTTTTAGGTGTTATAGAATGTTAAGGTCTAGCAGAAAGAACGGTATTCTGATTTAATGATAAAGTCTTTTGTCAAACAAAAATCAATCAGTAAACTAGATTTTACTTTTTACCTGGGTGCGTCACTAATTGATTTCTTGTTTACACATAATTCTCATTTTTAATTATAAACGGATTTTTATTTTACTGAAATAAATAACTTTTAACATATTTGTTTTTACCAAATTATTTGTTTAAAAAAAAGCAAATTTAAAGAAAATACTTTAGTTTCAATTATATATGTAAAAAATTAAATCAGAAAGCCGTTAAATATATTTTAAAGAAACATTTACATTATAGTATATCTTTTTTTATTTTAACTTAAATATATATATATAAATCATTTTGCCGCTATTCCAAGGTTTAACTTATCCATCCACATACGAATATTATAGCGAATATAATTAAAAATTGACTGAAAATTTATAAAACATTTTATAATAATTTATGAGCATTTCTCCGCTATAATTTTATCAAACCTGTCTAATTATAGCGTGTTTTCATAAGTAAATGGATGATGCCATTCAAGCGGCCATTGTAGCAAAGTTTTCCCGCTCGACTTATATATAACATTTTTACATATGACATTTCTACATTTAAGATAGGTTCAAAAATAGTTCAGACGAGTAGATCATTAGGTTGATGGTGAAACGGAAAGGGATTGGAAGGTTTACGTTTCAATATATATATATATATATATATATATATAACACAAAGAGGGTATCAGTAGCTCAAACAAGCTCTTAATTGATAAGTGCGGTAAGAGAAAATATTTAAAATCTCTATCCGAAATACTCTTATCCCCAGACCAATTAAGAGCTAGTTTGAGCTATTGGTATGATTTCTGTATTAAATTTTTGTAATTTATAAAAATGTCATGTTATATATGACTTGCTTTACTGATAATATAAATATGGTTTCTAATGTTTATATAAACATTTTTATAAGCTTTCCAGTTTTTTATCGAAATAAAAGATTATTTCACTTTCATTTACAATTACCTGCTTGTTTTGTATTCAAAACTTTAACATCAACCAACTCAAATACATGGTTATGATAAAAAAAAATAAAAAAAAAATACAAAAAATATCAATCAAAAACATAAATACATTTAATTGTAAAATATGAGGAGGTACTTAACAGATCCAGGAATCATATTAGTACATTTATTTTTATATTTTACATCTTCAATCTTCTTAAAAGTAGATTTCATTTGAATGAATATGTTTATCCAAATATTTTTCCACTGTTCACAACATTATTTAAAGGTGCCATGGCTTGTGCATTTTAGTACTTTTGCAGTCATATTTGAAGTCCGTTTTCATCTAAGAAAAAACTAAATCACCCAGGTGTATTGAGTAAATATGGAAAGCGAGACAAGGATGTTATCCTACTCTTGGTCAAAAAATGCTCAAAATTCATTGTTGTGTGAGCAGGTGCCTGGTTATTATGGAATAACCAATTACATGTTTTTCACAGTATATGATGTAATCTTTTTAAAACTTCTAATTATAAATTTTGGCTGACTGTTTAATTCTGGGTACAAATTCTGAATGCACATTCTCTGTATAGCAGTTACACAAGAAATATTTTTGGTTTAAAATGGGAATCTAAGAAAATAATAGTAAATGAAAATTATTTAAATTATCTAGATTGTTAAGAGAGCTTCAGAAATTTTTTTCTGGAATTATCAGATAAAAGTAACAATGTAGGACAAAAGCAAACTGCTAAAAAGACTGAAGTTATGCCCAATGAATTTTCTCAGAAGAAGAGTGATAAAGATAAATCACTTGGTCATATTATAAATGCAAATGGGGGTGAAAATAATCACAGAATTAAACTTAGAGTTTTAATAGAAGTAACTTTGTATTAAAATTATGCCCATGTATATAAAAAGAAAGGTTTTTAATAAATGGGTTTTATTAATATTTACTTATGGATATAAAAAACAGATATTTAATAAAAAACAATAGACTTCAGATTAAGGAGAGATGCACAGTGGCACTACAATATATATATATAATGTATAATTACATCAACTATATATATATATATATATATATATATATATAATGTTGAATTACAAGACATCAACTATATGCTATCCTAAAACAAATATAAATAAATAAATAAAGGTAAACCAATAAATAATAAAACAATAAAATCTGTGAATTTATTACAATTTACAAATCTTGTTATAGGGGCAGCCATTTTTTTCTTCACTAAATATCACTTTCTCAAATGTGAATTTATATGATCACACTTTCTTCATGATTTAAATGCTGTACTTGTTGAGTTCAGTTGCATTATTAAAAAGAAGTGTACCAATATTTTACCTAGTGTTTTTTTCTCTTCAAGAAGTTTTATTTTGTACAGTATATCTTTAATAAAATACTACATTTTTAAGAATTATGAGTGGTAATTAAAAAAAGAACAGCAAAATACTTTTGGTAAAGATAAAATAAAATCGGTTAATTAAATAAAATTTAAAAATATATTTAATGTCTTATTCAGAAATGGGTCATATGTCTCAAAACTGAAATTTCTGTTAGCGAAATAAAATATAGAGAGAAGCAGACTAGTGCTATTGTTGCCTGTGTTTTTAAAACAGCTAAAGTTGTAAAAAAAGTAAGAAACAATTTTGTAGTCAAAACTGATAAAGCCTTAAGTCTATGCCTAAATAATATTAGTCATAAGAATGTTACCATTGATGGTTTTGTATTGCATTAGAAAGCATCAAGTCTCCTTATCAAGAATTTAGGCAAAAATCTGCAGCACACAATGCCAAACTATTCACTGCAATTAAAAGATAGTTGCATAGATGCTAAGAAATAGGATTATGGAAGATGATCCCATGATGGATCACATCATTATTTTTACGCAGAAAATTACCAAAACATTACAATCACTGAGTGATAAGTTTCATTATTTAGGAAAAAAAAAGAAAACAACTTCCCATTAAAAAGAAAACAACTTCCCATTACAATTGTTTTTTAAAATATCAAAAAAAAAAAAAAAGTACGATCAACTTCTTGATTCAGAAACATCACCAACTTCAGAAGATTAATAAAGCAACATTTCCATTATCAAATTTATATAAAAAAAGAAGTAATCTTTATTATAACATTATTTTTAATGACTATTTATTGAACACACACACTGTTCTATATATATATATATATGCAAATGTACTTTCTTAATTTATTATTAATAACTATATTACTATATTATTTTTTAAATGTTGTCTGAACGTTTAATTTATAAATGCATAATATACACATAAAGCATGTGTTTTATATGTGTATCCATATTGAAATGTACTGTAATTATCAACAAAAGGGTAACTCTTACACAATATTTTCATTGAATGTGGGGGGAGATTGGAACAAAATAAAGTGTAGTTCATGATTGCATTGTATGTTAGGAATAACAGAAAGATATCAAAATGAAATTTATGGGCAAGGGAACAAAGATGTATTATTGACATCATTTACAAATTAAAAGAAATGAAGGGAACTACTGGACATAGTACTAAATGGACACTTATCCCAAGAGATTTTATAATGATTAGGAAAAGATCATATATGAGATGAATGAAATAAGGAAATTTGCTGGTATGATGTAAAAAGGGATGGCTAAAGATGGGAGAAACTGGATTGACTTTCAAGAAATATTAATCTAGCAGTGGGACTGATAATAGTTGAAAATGAAGACACTCCAGATAACTATCAATAAATAGAATAAACTATAATAAAGTTATGTAAACAATAACTATTGAAGATAAGTACTGTTATAATTAGCTCAAAATGCATTTCTATCATATAATATCTAACAAAATTAATATTTCATAATAATTAAATATAACAAATTAACCAAGTTAAAATATAATAATGATGTTGAGGATGATGATGACAAGAACAACAACAACAACAATAATAATAACAATAATAATAATAATAATAATAATAATAATAATAATAATAATAATAATAATAATAATAATAATAATAATAATAATAATAATAATAATAATAATAATAATAATAATAAGAACAACAACAACAACAATAATAATAATAATTACAATAGTAATTAATCAGGGCTCAAAATAAATACTATCTTATCTATTTTATTAATAATTAAATTTACAATTAACTAATTAATTACAATTAAAGAATATGGTTTGATTTAAAATACAAAAAATAATAATGAAACTCATTACATGAAATCTTCAGCAAAGTAAAGTGGTTTAACATTGAGGATGCATTCCGAATGACACCCACTCAATATCATAAAAATATTATCCCTACTTAATTGATTTAACAATACTACCTCATAATATTCTCATGTCTTAAATCACACATAAAATAATCCTAACTTACAACTTATCAAATTTATTATGAAAGAAACAATAAATTAATTAGTACTCTTTTATAAAATAATATTTAAATCTAACATTAAGTAATAATTTCTATTCATCATCATTTTATACAACTCTATAATTATTTAACATCTCAGGTTCTTTTGTATAATAATAATAAATAAACTAATTCTATGTAGTTAAATATAATGAGAGGTTTTTCATATACACCTGGGTCTCTTTTTATGCGGACTTATTTAACATGATTTTGAAGTTACACGATTCATGTTTCACCAGAAATAGAATTCCGATAATGCGCTATTACTTTAAATAATAAATTTCATGCACTTACATTATATTGAAAGTAGTAGCACATTATTGGAACTCGACTTTCATCTTAGTAATTTCAATATTTTCAGTGCTTTATAATAATAAGATTTTATGCAATAATGAAATTAAAATCATGATTTCCACATTTTATGTATACACACATTAAATTTTACAAGATTATAATGTAAATTTGTTCAAACATTGTGCGTGTTAATTTTGCATTTTAAATCACATTCTGTTTTTGCTTTTTAAAAAAGAACTTAATCAATTATTAATCATTTAGTGTCCACAAGTTTATTTTTAAAAGGTGAGTAATGGCAGTGGGCACAATTAAATTTGACAATTAAAAATTAAAATCTCATTTTTAATTGTAATTAACAATTTAAAAATTACTTACAGTGACTTGAAGTTAATGTGATGTGAAATTTGATTTTTAAACGGAATTAAAAATTAAAGACAAAAATAATTTAATTTTTAGTTGTTAGTTTTATAAAAAATTAATAAAATCATTGTCTCAAAGATTAATTATATTGTCACTAGAAAACCATTGACACAACATGAGTGTGAAGTTGGTGCTAATTGTATTTTCTCTTGTGAAAAATCTAATTTTGTACCAGTTTGCAAACGAATGTGTTTTTTGGCAAAAAGCGATAATAATCAAAATGTGTATAAAAAAATGTAAATTACTGTACTGTAAATTATGCATAAAAATATATTATTTTGAATAAAATTAAATATTATAGTTTAAAAAAGTTTGTCTTGTATCAATTTTTTTCAAATTTGAAATTTTTTATTAGTCATATTTTATTTCCTTATTTATTTATTTTTTTTTTGCGCGAATTTTAAAGTAATTTTATGTTGGTGCTTTGCTTTTATGCGAATTTTGAAAAATCACAGACCACATTCCCCCCTTTTTCAATGTAAGTTACGTCTATTTTTGCATGATTTCATTTGCATGTGTTTTCTGAGGAACCTATCTATTGCGTAAAACGAGACCCAGGTGTATTTAATTACCATCACAAAAACAACAACAAGCAACTATAATATTTTAACATTTTTTTTTTAAAATCAGGTATCTATTTGACCATTCATACACTTCAATAAAACATAAGTAAAATTATAAATTCTGATAAAATATCAGATAATTTTTTTATTTCTTTTACATGGCATTCACAGGAAATATTCTCAATATAATTGTAATATTAAATATATAAAATTGGCATTAAATAATTTATAATCACCAATAATCAAGTCTTCTGTAATAATAACAATTAAAATAATATACTTTTGGTAATCGTGTGCGATGATAATGTTCCAAATAATCTTTGAAAGTCATGTGTGTCATACAAAAATTCAAAGGAAAATACACTTGGACAAATCAAACTCTCAAGATAATATTAATTTTAAAACTTTAAAATTTTTTGTTATAATTTAACATTATGCTCATAACATAATAAATTTATAAAACTTCAAAATATTTACAATTTAAATAACATAAAAATTATTTAAAAATTAAAATATTTACATAATAAAAATAATAAATAAACAAACATAAGATAGCCTTCTTTCTGATTATCTATGATGGAAAAGTAATCTATTATTTTACCAACAGGATAACAACATTCTATTATCACTATGATAATAAGACAATAATGATAAATAATATGATTTATTAATTTATATTATACTTCATAGTGTTCTAAAACATTTATAATTAAGTAATCTTTATTACTATAGGTTTTAAAATTAACGTCAACACTTATCTAAAACTTAGCATGTAATGTAACATTTAAAATTATTAAACATTTTTTTGTATTTCTGTAAAGCATTTATTTTAACCTTTTAATAAGTTTTAGTATTTCAATGCAAAAAAAAAAAAAAATTAAATAAAGAAAAATATAGTTATTGCATTCTTTCATAAATTAATTACTTATAAAAAAAAACATTTAAAAATATAATCCCATAACTTTTTTTTATTTTTTATAAATTCACACTTCTTATAGCAAATTTAAACTGAATTAATAAATTATATTGCTTGATATATTTTTATATTTTATTTATTTTTATGCTTTACATTCATCATAGTATTCAAATATCACACTGCCATTACTCTTCCTTACAATCCAATCAAATTATGTGTTTATAGTTGAGTTTAATAATCCCTAACATTTAAAACATTTCTAGAAATATCATATCACTTCTTTCCTATTTTTATTATAATAAACAGTAAATAATTCAACATCATTTGTGATAGAAGTTTCTCTCCTCTTGTTTTCACAAAAAATGTCCAACTTTCAACAATTTAGCCATTATTCTAACCATTTTTTAAAAAACTATCATTTACAATGTAATACCAGTGGTGATTAATAGTCATTATAGTAAGGGATATAAATATAATAATAACTCAAATGATTATGAAAAACATCATCATTGTTACAGTGATTAAAGTCAATATTTACCAGGCACCTTATATTTCAGTCATGGCTTCTCTCTCAGCTCTCAACTCTCTATGAAAAAATTACTATACAGTCCTTTGTTATCTGTACTTTTAAAATTCTCAATTTATAACAATATAACACATATAATATTCTTCTTAATATCCACAGCACCTAAGATTTCATTTAATAGTTACTTTTCTGACCACTATACTTTATCTTCCACATACTGAATAATTCTGCTAACATCACAAAGAAATACAAAGTTGTGCTACAAAAATAATCCCCCAAACTAAAAAACAAATATATAATATTTACTTCAAGACAATTCAAAGTATTTTATGCACAGATGATTTTGATAAAATATTCATCAATAACATACATCTATTTATTTACATTATAGCATTATATAATTTAGAGTTCAATACTTTCATATCACTGTATCTCAACAAATGCCATTCATAACAATATATTAACAAGTCAATCATGTTATAAAATATATGCATATTCAAGCATTTATCAAAAAATACTTAAAATACCTTTAGATATTTTATAAAGCATTCTCCTACATTTATTTTTCCTTTATGAAATAAATAATATGTTAATAATCATATGAATGATTAATCTAACTTTTAAATATTCAAGCCATATGACAAATAACATTAAAATATTAATTAAAATATATATATATAATTTAAAATATTATCAAAATCAATACAAACAAATAACATGTTATCTATAATTGTAACAATTATTAGAATTATAAACAGGGATTCACTTCTCATCCTGATTGTCCAACATCAAATATGCTATATGCATTTTATTTACCTGTCAGAAAATTAGTTTATGGAACCTATTTTTCTTTATTTATTAAGATATAAACTATCTTAATATTAAACTAAGAATATATTTATAATAAACATGTTAATTAAACATTATATAAGATATTAACAATAAACTAAAATAATAAGAAAAAGAAAAAAATCAAAGTTACTAAAGTCTCTATTCACTTCCATTTTTCTAAGGTGTTACTTTTTGCACCCATTGCTAAGATACTAAAAAAATTTTGAATGAAAATTCTCTCTTTACCTGTTGATGTTCAACAAACTGTATAAATTATGAAGTTAACTTTGAAATGTCTTGGTAAAATATTGTTCATCCATGTTAGATAAATATATTATTCAGTTCATTATCTGAATATTTATCCAGATAACCAATATTTCCATGTGAAAAAAAAATTAAGGATCCTTTGTCATATTAACCCTTTTCCCGCGTCCGACGAGGCTCCTCGTCGACATCTGAAATCACTCTAACTCAGCCCGTTTTCATACGAAAATATTCGTTAAATACGTATTGAATTCATTTTTAAAAGTTCTGTACGATGGTGACATCTTCCGATTTATTTTAGAAGTAAAAAATAGAAAAAAAACGCATTTAAACCTAAACAAAGAAGGAACATTATTTGTGATTGGTTCTTAGCATGCTCTCAGCCGAAAAACCTACACGACGCTCTTCCGATCTATTTCGAATACGATTTAAATTATTATTAAATAATATTTATGGAAATTAAACATAATTTTCAGAGAGAATAATAAAAAAACAAAATTATTTTCGAAAAATATTGAAGATTTTAGTACAAATATTGAAGTTGTAATAAAAAGAAATATTTACTTTTCTATAACGTAAAAGTCGATCTTTTTGTTTACATTATAACTTTTATGTTGCCGATATTGAATATCTTAGAATAAATAAATAGCAATTTATTTTTGAAAGAACTTTCGTTGTCTTCACAACCTGAAAAATTAATTATATACTTTTTATAAACGTATCTGAGTTGAATTTAATATTATAGGCGAATATGTTTTAACAATAGGCTTTGTCTTCAGTTTGTGAGTTGGCCAATTAAAAGATTTGATTTTTATCTGATACAACCAATGATAAAATTAGTGGTTAAAAGGTTAAATGATATATCATTCCTTCACAAATGTATATTTTTCATACAAATTCAAACTTTTTTATAGCAAAAACACATTGCAATATTAATATTTCCAAAAGGAGGCATTTGTAAAATATTTTATAATTATTCTTCATGTATAAATCATGATAAACAGAGCAACCAAAATTCAAAGAATATTAATCACAACAAACAATTTGCCAAGCACTTTTGGTACAGTATAACAGAATCATGGCAAATTGTTTGTTGTGATGAATATTTTTTTTGCATTTTGGTTCCTCTTTTTATCATGATTTATATATGAAGAATAATTTTCATTATCTGACAGATGTAAATAAGCATTTATTTTATATAGTGCTATGTTTATAATTGTAATACATTTAAAGATCAGCCTTTCATAAATACTATATCTTATGTTGGGAATGAAAGTATTCATTTATTATTAACACTCGTAAAAAGCGCATGCACAATAGCTTAAAAGGCTGATCTTTAAATGTATTACAATTATCTGACAGAGTTTTTTTATTATTTATTTAAAATATTTTATAATGAAATATTATTCATTTGTTAATTTTTTTTAGCAGACATACATATTCATATTTATTAAAGATAGGTACTTTTTAAAAAAATCAATCAAGATTTTTTTTTCTCTTCTAAATGTGCACATTTCAATTAATCATTTTTATATAAAAATTACAGCTATTCCATCCAGGTACTATTAATACAACATAATGCTAAACCTAAAAAAAATCACATTATAGTCCACTTTCTTTTAAATAAATAAAGTCATTTAAAATTTATTGTCCATTCATTAGTTTTTTTATGATAAGTAAATCTTTTTCTAACATATAAATTCAAAAGTCATTTTCTCTCAATTTTGTAACACATCACTTGCAAATGTTTAAACCATTCAAATGGCTATTTTAAGATAAATTAGAAATAAAGCATTTCATTCACATTTATATAACAATAAATTATATTTGCACTTCAAAAATATTCTCTCATCCAGGTTTTAATTAAGATGCATAATCCTAATTTACTCTTTCTTTTCTTTCTTTTGAAATTCATATAACTATTTGATATTTTTGTCAAATATTCTTCTCATATTTATAAGATTAAACTTGTTTAACAGTTCATAGTTATTAGAATTAAATAAAGTCATTAGAAATAAATGTTCTCTCATTCCAAATATAATAAATATATTAAATTTAAAGTTTTTATATATCTCCAAATTTTTTTTGCAGTCCTATGATTAAACTTTTCATGGCATTTGATACATATTTTACTGACACTTAGATGATTTCTATTAGCTTCCATAAAATTATTATAGTTTTTATTAAGTTTCAAATGAAATTATCACTGATAGGAAATTACTTGGTTTATTCACACATTATTTTAAAATAGTTACTTTAAATTATACTTGAAAAACTTTTAGATAAAAAATAATAAGTTTTATAAAAAAAATTATAACTTTAAAAAATTAGACAAACAAAACAAAAAATATTGATAATTATTATCACACACACTGTCTAGACTGATTGAACAGCTCTATTTATACTCATTTCATCTAGTAATCTCATGGCTAATCTAACTTCTTAACACATACTAATTTACATATAAATTAAATATAATCTCCAAAAATAGTTTTTTAAATAATATGAATCATCTTTTAAAATATTACATTAAATTATTTAACACTTCTATATGATTAAATACCTTTATTCAAACAAATTTAAAATATTTTATTAACTCAAAATATTATTTTTAAAGCAAAAAATACTATTTAAACTATATTATAACTTTAAAGTTATTTTAAAATAAAATTTACAAATATTACTTTGCAACACTTAATGTTTCTACGTGTATTAACAAGACTAGAAATCAATGTTTCTGTCCACAAACATAAATGCTCAGATACAATACACACACACTTTCAAGACATGTGACACTTTTAGAACATTCTAGAACAATAAATAACTAATTACATAAAATAATGATTTAAATAACTAAATTATTTAAAATATATTAAATACATTTACATAATATTTAATGCTAGAATTAGCCTATTGTATTATTATTATTATATCAGTTAAATATAATAAATATTGCTTAGTCTTATCTTTTAAATGACATATTGTATTACTTTTATTATTTAAGTTACACTAAACAACTTTAAAATATTAAAAATTTCTTTATAAACTTCTATATAGTAAGTTTGAACCTATTCTACTTATAAAATCACTATAAAATAGTATAAACCATCATTATAAATGTATTTTTTTTTAAAGTTATATTTTAAGCTCTACTTAAAACGAATGAAACAAACACATGGGCATAATATATATATATATATTAAATCAATCCTCATAGTTAAGAAAGTCAGCACCATCCTCTGTGAAATAAATATATAAATATATTAGATTCGTATTTCAAAATAGCAAACCATATATATATATATACATAACTTTAAACACAACCATTTTAAAATAGAAATGCTACTACAATAAAAAATACACATTGGCACATTAATATTCAGCAATACTATAAGAAGAAAATGAAGCAATTTTTCTATTGAGTCTCTTCCTATATAAAGTAGCTTATGCGAAATAATTAATATAAAGAGTATGAAGATTAATAAATTCCATTGCATTATTGTTTATATTGATAAAGTAGATTGATTTTTTTAACAAACTAAAAAAAATCTAATTTTTTTATTTTAACTTGATAATAATAGTCTATATATAATAAATTAATTCATAACATGAATATATATATATATATATATATATATATATATATATATATATATATATATATATATATATATATATATGTATATATATATAATATATATATATATATAATTCAACTTGATATATATTGAATACAGTAATGTTCATATAATTCAACTTATTCTGTTAGAATTACTTTTGACTATATTTCTTTTAGTCTTTATCAACTATATAATGATATAATGGCGAATTAAAATAAGTTGAATTATATGAATGTTACGGTATTTAATATATATCAAGTTAAATTTTACATATATTTTGAAGAAATATAGGCATCAAAATTAATATTTTAATATATATATATTGTAAAGGGATGGGGTAGAAAGTTATCGTAAAAGAGAGGTTGAGCATGGTCATACCTGGGGTGATAGAAGTTCATTATCATTACAATATAGGATTTTGAAACAGCATGCATAATTGGTAATATTAATAAAGATAATTAAATGAAGATATTTTAAATTATATCCCTGCTAAATTTTATTGAATTTAAAGGCTCACTGTATCAAGGCATTGGCATATAATAAATATATAAAATATGTTTTAAAAGTATATGTAGAGAAAGGTATAGGCACAATTGCAGTGATAGAGAAATAAGAATTATGTAAGACATTGATTTGATTTAAATAAAGTAGATTACAAGTGTAGGTAGACAAGTTTCACAATTGAAGGGTTAATTAATTTAGACATAGTTTAAAGTTAAAATTAGTTTAAACGTTCAATTATTTTTTTTATTTTATATTTAGCTAGTTTTTAAAATTAAGAGTTTTGAAAATTAAATATTAATTGATTCAGAGTTCTATGGTTCTGGAATAATATTAACTATTCTTCATTGCAGCTGATGTAGGCACTTGAACTTCAGGCATGTCAACAATTCTTTCTGGACAGGTTCATGGTGTTTTCTTCTTCTGGTGGCAGGCTGTTGCTGGAGAATTTCACCCTTGTGATGGTCAGGTTGTTAGGTACATAGAATGTAGTAACTTGCTATTCTCCCATAGCTTTCCTTAGCCAGACATATCAAAATTTCAAATGACGTAGATTCTGGTGGCAAGTTCTCTATCAAAAATTAGTGTGAGTGTGTCTAGTTCAAAATATGGCCTATTTATACAATATTTGTCTCATCTACCTGGTTGTTGTCAATTTGTTATCACCTGAGAACCTATTGGCATTATATGTTAATTTAAAATTTTAGATTTTAAAATTGATTTTAAACTTTTGTTTATTTTTTATTTTTGGCAAAGTATCCAAAATCCCACTGGGATTTTGCCTAGTGTCATTTCAGTGACTTTACATATAAAACAGTTCATCGTAAACAAATTATTTTACAAAATTTACTAAATTTAAACTGATTTCCTTACTGCTACAATGGCTCAATGCTAATTTATTTACAACTATTTTACTTTTAGTTTACAAGAATTTTGAAACTTTTAATAAAATTAAATCATGACATTCTATCTACCCCATATCACTATATAGGCATATTATACATATATATACAATTTTATAACCAACTTGATTAATAAATTTGACCTTTATATAATTAAATTTACGATATAAATATTTTTAAATTGTGAATCCAATTTTATCTACCGCTGTAATATTTAAATTTTATTGATATTAATGGCATGTGTTCATATGTAACATATATATATGATATATTTATATATTAATGATAGTTGCTCTTATTTGGTTATTTTCAATGGGTTTAAACTAAAGCATTGCTGGGGCTAGTGACAAGAGGTTCGGTAAAATGATAGGGGATCAAACCTACTATTTTATTATCTCAGCATTGGATAATTTATTCTCATAAGGGTATACCTTTTTCTCCCATCACATATGTTCAGAGATAATGATTATTGTTAGAGTTATTATTGCTCTTAAAGATAAAAATAAACTTTCATAATCTTACTTTAATGTCTTAAGTATCACAAATACTGTTAAATTTAGTATTTGAACTCAGTTGTACTTATTCAGAGATGTAAAGAGTAAGCTTTGCACATGAATATTACTAAAATCGTCCATAGATTCAAAATATTATTAGTATTATTACATTCTTATACCGTCAAAAAAATGATTTATTATTAACAGGATTAATTTTATCAAAATATGAGTGTATAATTATTACAATTATTAGTTTAAATGTAATAAAATAATTGTTTTGCTATCATCATTGTTACCAAAGAAAGAAGTTATAGAAATTATTATTTGTTACAGTTTTATAATATAATTATTATTATTGCTCACATTATAACTGTATATAGTCTTTATTGTTACATTCAGATTATATTATTATTATTATTATTATTATTATTATTATTTTTTTATTATTATTATTATTATTATTATTATTATTATTATTATTATTTATTATTATTATTATTATTATTATTAATTATTATTATTATTATTATTATTATTATTATTATTATTTAAAAATTATCCTTCTGTTAATTTCTGGATGGATGGATTCCAATAAAATTCGTTTGCTATTTATCAATTATCTGGTTTGCAATCATTATTTTTAGTGATAGATAATTTACCTTCAGAAATTAAGTTAAAAAAGAAATCATAAATTACAGTTAATAATAGATACATACCTCAATATTATTATAATATTATTACTTTCCCAAACAAAACAAAAAAACATTTTACAAAAAATGTATTAAAGTTACATTATTATTATTGTTAGTATCTTGGGTTATCATTTATGATTTTATATATATATATTATCATTATTATTATTACTATTAGAATCTTAAAATAGTTCGATACAGTTAAATTTGTATTTTGGGGCATATTCAATTTTGAAACGTATGTACATGTAACCTCACAAGGTCTAATGATTAATTATCTTTCATTATAACAAGAGTTGTATTATTATTATATTTTACGTTAATTGTCATTTATTATTTTTATACATCAGACTGAGCCAGGCTTCTTTTATAATATATGTGATGATAATATAGTATATTCCTTAATTCTTTACAGTTTTTATCATCCTTATCATTAGCTTTGCTAGAAACATTTTATTCCCAGCATCAGCGGCATCCTATTGTTCACCTTATGTATCCTCCCCATGCAGATTTTTATTACAGGTTCATATAAGTTTTCCAATCTGTAATATATGTTTTTCAAGTACATCTATGTACAATTTTAATTTTAAAATTCCAATATTTTGTCTTGATCCACACGAACCCTAAGTTGTGAAATGGAAACTATGTAATTATAGATGGCACTCTACAATATATATACATAATTCTATAAAAATATATATATATAACATTAAGTATAATTACTTTTTAATAAAAATGTTGTTACAGTTAAATAAATAACACTCCCATTTTTAGTAATGGACAATACTATAATAAGAAACGAGAAATCCCCTCTCCTATTGGTTCCCTTTCTATATATAAAAGAGAAGACTGAATTAATCCATTTATTTTATTGTTTATATATTGATAAAACAGATTGATTTTTTTTTCATATGTCACAGCATCGGCGGAAGCGAACCCACAACCGTCTGCAACCAACTACTTGCTTGTAAGGCAGCTACGTTGACATCGATTTTTATTTAACAAAGTAAATGAATTTCTACTTATTTTTTTTTTCTATTTTAGCTTTGTAATAAACATGAATTGAAGCTATACGTAATGAATCAATGATTCAAAAGCGTGACGTTTTTAGGAACAGAAGGGCACTAATATATATATAGTAATAATGTTTTTTAATGTACTCACAACAATTTTATATTTTCATATAAAGCAAATTAATATTAATAAAACAATATAATCATATCAAACAAAATCTGTTCTATTTCATTAATTAATTAATCAGTATATTATCTTATAATTAAAATTTGAAATGATTAATTTTTATATTTTAATTTAATCATCCGTTCTTTCATAGCAAAATGATCTATTACTTTGTCATAATAGTCGTTTTTATGTATAATATGTTGAAGCAATTCCTTCTCAATTGATATTAGGGCTAAATTTGATAGCCTTCATTGTGAACATCTATTTCTTAAAAAAGTTTAATCTTTTTAAACAGGCAAAGGATTCTTTCACTGATGCTGTTGTAACAGGGAATGTTAGCTTTTGTTTGTTTAATTTAAAATATTCACTGAAACAGCTTTCCAGCTCTGTTTCAACTAAAAACTGCATGATTTCTTGAGTTCTTTTCTTGTTTTTGATGTTATCATCCTTGAACATTACTCTTAGTTCAGTTTTTAATGCGATATATTAAAAAAACCCGGATAGAAACTTTGTAAATTGGTTAGTAGATTCTCTGGGAATTTTTTTGCGAATTCTGCATACTTTGATGTGTCTCACATACTTTGAGAAATTCAAAATTTGGTAAAGAACTGAAACTGTTGTCATGATTAAAAATATTATTTGTTTTATAGTGGTATTTAATAAAATCTTAAAATGCCATTTCTTTATTTGGTACACTTGAACAGTTCGTTGAATTTTAAAATTTTGTAAATTTCATTTTTATCAACGTTATTGCAAAAAGTATCATAATTTGTCAACTATTGTTTTTACAGTTTAAAATTATTATTGCTATTAGACAAATTGCAATCAGATGCTTCAGTTTGAAGAACTTTAAATAAAATATCAGTATGCAGGGAAAAATTGTTAAAAATTAAAGCAGAACTATGAACTTTTTTATCCTTTAAATTATAAAATAAAAACCTTAGATTGTAAAATAGTTTAATTATCCTAGAGTTACTTTCATTGTCAATTATGTGTTCAAAACAAGTCATTAAATGTTTTTGACTCAAATATTGTTTGAACCCCCTCATTCGTTATATTCCCATCATGTCGGAGTGGCTGCAGACATTTTTTCTGTATAATTTATTAAAAGCGGCTAATCTTTTGAAGAATGACTGAAAAAACTGATGAAACTTTGCAAAGTTTTGAAATAACCAGCACATTTTTTTTTATTTTTGATATAGACTGAGAAAGAACAAGATGTACAATGAATTACTTCTTTACTTTTTATTTGTAAAAGATTAAAATTCCCAGACATGGCAGTAGCACCGTCGTAACTTTGAGAAACTAATTTATTATGGAACCTTTTCTTTTTCAGAAATGGAATAATAAAATCAAATAAATCTTGAGCTGATCTACCAAGAAAAACAACAGTGAAAGAGAGAAATCTTTCTAATAAAAGGCCGTCATTTTTAACATATGGAAACATTACTGATAATTGTGATTTATTAGAGACATTGAAGTTTTATCTAAAAATAATCCCACTTAATCCAAATTTTCATATTTAGTACAGATTTCTTTTAATAAAACAAAAGCATCTAGATGAAATTATATTATTTTGTATATCGCTGGACAATCCAGTAAAAACAGAAGAATTATCTAAAGATTTTTCTAAAGTGAGGTATCGCTACTAATAAATTAATGGTTTCTAATTAATTACACTTATTTAGAAATCTTGAGATTCATCAACACCCGTGGAAGGTAATTACTGACATGCCAAAAAAAAAACAACTACATAAATAAAGTATTTAAATATATCTCAATTTTTCCTTACCCTTTCATTAAAATTTCTAATAGACCTTGAATGAGTAGATTCAATTAAATTCTCAATACGAATTTAAACAAACATTTTAATTGAAATCATGGAACTTAAATGTGAACTAGTTTTTTTTTCAATTTCTTTCCTAAATTATTCATATCGCAAAGTCCAGTCGTATTCCAAACAGATTTCTTATTTGTGAATAGAAGACTCAGCCAGCAATATAATTTATTAGGTTTTATTGTAACCTGTTAGCAGAAAAACCTTTCATAAAATTCAATAGAAAAATGTCTTGTACATTTTTTGATAACAGCTTTGATTTTCAAGAGATAAGTTGGTCTCTCCACAATCTATAATATATATTTCTTTCATTGAAACCTCTTGAAGAAAATGATCTTTCCGAAAATATCTTTTATTATGTAATTTCTAGTATCCATCTTTTAGCTACTGTCAATTAAATAGAATAATGCACGTTGTTGCTCAAACTATTTATATCCACATTTTGGCCTCCAGGAATACAGGGTTTGTTCTTCATTCCTATCATTTTTAATTTTCCTATTGTATCAATAAATATTTGTAACTAGCAAATATTTCTTGGCATTTATCAAACACAATTTTCTAATTGCATAATGCAAATTTAATCACTAATTAAATCTTATTTCTCTAATATTCTCTAATATATATTCTTTACTTTTTCTGGAATACAAAACTTGTACTTAAATTTCCATAAACACATTTATACAAAAACACAACAATATATATATATATATTGAAACAGGTATACTGTTCCATGCATATATATTCAAAAGATCCCCCCCCCCTCATTTAAAAATACTGGCATAATTTGTTGTTAGAAAAGAAAAGACTTAATAATGGTTGAGGAAAACTAAAAATTTAAAGAAACAAAGGAATCATGAAAATTGACAGCAATGAAAAAAGAAAGTTAATTTGGTCAAATTAAAAATAAAAAAAGACACAACAAATACGTTAAATCTGCAATTAAAAGAAAGTATAAATATTTCTTTATTAAAATTCATCAATCAAAAAAAAAAAAAGAAATCAATAAAGTAAAAAAGAAAAAAAAATATATTTAAACATTAAAAAGAGATAAGTTTATTTTGTATTGCAGAAAAATAATTTGTAAGGCAAAATAACTTAGGTGTTAAGCCAATGCCTTTAGGCAAAGAAATGTGAAATTAATTGGAATCCGAAAACACATAGCCAGATAATTAAAAACGGTCTTCTATTGCTAAAAAAAGAATAGCCAATGAGCTGGGCGAAAAGGTTGTTTAATCAGTCAAAGAATGAGATATAAATAGTCAAGTTGGAAGTTCAGGGGCAGATATAATGGATTTTTAAAGTGTATGTTTAAAGAAGATTTTTTTTGAGAAAAAGATAGTAAGAAAAGTGAAGAATTAAAAAGTTAAAATTCTTATTTAAGTGTTACTCAACTCTGACTTTCGTCACCGTGGAATATATCTTTTACAACCACTGTTAATAATGGAAAAAGAAAACATTATTAACGAAAACATAGCGATGGAGGGCTAACGTAACAACTGTACATCTTCATTCTAAGCCATGATTTTTCTAGATTTGCCTGGATAGACATCATAGAAAGGAAATAATGCCATTCAGCTGAAATGCGATGACCCCTTTTTGAAGTGACAACTGGATAAATGAAGTTAATGATTTTATAAAAATATTCGATATATGTTTTTTAAAAGACAAGACAAAACGTATTTCTTAAACTAAAATTATATGTGTTTTTTAAAAGATAAACAAAACGTATTTCTTAAACTAAAATTATATATGTTCTAAAAGACAAATCAAACATCTTTATTATAAATATAAAAAAAAGAATTATTAATAAATGTAGCTGCATGAAAATACGTTTGTTACTGGAAAATTATGAATGAAACTAAAGTTATGAAAATCACTTATTTGTGACAAAGTATAAATGAAAATGCTTAATGCTTACCTGCATATTGATTTTGTGGGAGTAATTTAAACCCCATTACTGGATTTGATAAATTTAATGAAATATTATATGGACTCTAAATGCTTATCTGCATATTAATGTAAAATTACAAATGCTTAATGCTTACATGAATGTTGATTTTGTGGGAGTAATTTAAACCACATTACTGGATTTGATAAATTTAATGAAATATAATATGGATTCTAAATGCTTATCTGCATATTAATGTAAAATTACAAATGTTTAATGCTTACATGAATGTTGATTTTGTGGGAGTAATTTAAACCACATTAGTTAAATGTAATGGAATACTATATGGACTCTAAATGCTTATCTGCATATTAATATAAAATTACAAATGCTTAATGCTTACCTGAATATTGATTTTGTGGGAGTAATTTAAACCACATTACTGGATTTAATAAATTTAATGAAATACTAGTGGACTGCAAACAAAATATTTGTTAAATTAAGTGGAACTCTGCATCAGATGCTATCAGTTGTCTTCATTACTCTCTGTTATCTCAATTTGACACATTCCTCTCTGTGAATTAATTATGTAACTAAAGATGCAAGTTGTTAAAAGAACTATGAAAGGACTTTATTATACTCTCAACAAGTTACATTCTTTAAGTCATGCTGAAGTATACCAAAGAAACCCAATGGACCAGAAATGAATAAAACAATGAATCTTCACATGGATATGAAGTAACTTTATTAGAAGAACTTGCAAATTAATTTGTTAAATAAATATATTGTTACTTAAAATTAATCTTAGTTATCCAGTTGTTCAATTCTATTTTGTTTTTATTGCATCACTCATCAGTCATTGCATTTGCTCATGAGAATCTCATGCTTCCTGAGCTATGTCTGGCATAACTAGACCTAGGTAAGTCAGTTTGTAGTGAGATGGAACTCTAGTGGTGCCGTTTGGAAAACCAAACATATAAATGACCAGATGCTTCCAGCCTCTATGGTACTACATCCTCTGATGAGCAGGAAATATTGTTGTAGGGGGTTAACATCTGCATTGGGTAATGCCAATTGATAGTTCACCGATAGTTCCTTCCTGCAACATGCTCATCAGGAAATTGTTACAACTGAAGTAAGAAAAGGGTTGTACGGTGGCCCGAAATTAAATGAAAATTAATTTTAAAAGAAAACTTCAAGTTTAAAATGCAGGGGTGAATAATATTCACCCACAATAATTTGCAGTTGTGGCAAGAGTGGCACAACAGATGGAATAAATATAACACATGAATTAATAATTAATGAGGTCTATTCCTTCAAGCTTCATATGAATTAAATTATATTAACATTATTATACTTATAATGTAATGTAGTCACATACATAATCTGGCCTCGTAGCATACAGAATAATAATAGGGTGATGGCCTACATTCCAATTGGCACTTTCAGTTGCTAGGTCATGAAGTCCATCTAGAAGTACAGCATGTTTTTATATTACTTGCCACAACAATTTTTACATAATAGCTAATATATGCATATTACACATATCTAAAAAAATCTGGAACTTTTTTATCTGTTAATCAGACCCTGATTAGTTTAATATAAATAATAATACATTATCAATATATTTTTATCTTGCAAATACTTTAATATTTTACAGTTTTAATTTTGTAATTAGATTTTAGCATTGTGTGAAATTCTTATAATCAACCAATAATGCATTGGTCAAACTCATTCCTTGTCTTATATAAAAACAATTCAACTGTTGGTAAAAAAAATTGCAAGTCAACAGAAATTCCATACAAAAAAATAATAAATTTAAATTACTCATTCTTCTTTTTTATGTTAATGAGACTGTGATAAGTTTAAATATAAATAATACATTATCAATATATTTTTATCTTGCAAATGCTTGTAACATTCTTAAGTTTTAATTGTAAATTAGATGTTAGCATTGTGCAAATTTCTTACAATAAACCAATAATGCATTGGACAAACTCATTTTTTGCCATATATAAAAAAACAATTCAACTGATGGTAAAAAAATTGAAAGTCAACAGAAATTCCATGTAATAAAAAAAAAAGTTTGAATAGTTCATTTTTATTTTTATTTTTTATGTTTAGCAAAATAATTGAAATTTTTTTTTTACATTTTGCAAAATAGTATATACACTAATGTATTTATTGTTCTTACTACCCTATTGTATGTGCATCTTGTTGAATTGATTTTGTGAGATTGAATATGTACATCTTTTAAAGGTGAATTTTAATTAAAGCTTTTGAAAGTTTTAGTGAATTTTTTTATGGAAGCACTCATTCTGTTCAATATGGATGCTTTGTCTCTGGTAATAATATACATTTACATTGTAAATTACTTTCTTATATATACAAATATATATGTGTATTTATAATAAATCATAATTTAAGATTTGTTATATACTTAAAGAAATGCATCACAAATCTAAAATACTTGATAAATTATAAATATTGGGTGCAATTTGTAAACTATAATTAAAGTTTGGATAATGTTATAATTGACTATTCATTATTCTGCATTCAGAACTGGTTATATTTACTTGTTTAGAGGTTTATTTAAACTTCTTTCTATCAATAATTTCAACCTCTGTGGTCAAGTTGCAATCTTTAATGTATATATTGAAGCAGTAAAATATTTATACATATTTTGCTTCGCTCTCCGGTGATATTAGTAACTTTAAACCAGAAGTTTAAACCAATCTCTGGACTCGTTTAATCATCAGGTAATGTAAATACACATATACACACGATTACCCTCCCCTCTTTTTGTATATTTTAAAACAGTTATTTTAAACAAAGACAGAATATTTAGTAAAGTTTTCATTTGGAAATATTAAAATTTTCCATCACCTTGAACAGTCACGTATGTGTGTGTATAACAGATACATAAAAATATTATAACTAATATTTGTTCATTTATTTAAATATTTTGTATATTATTTGATTTTAATATAAAAATACTTGAATATAAAAATATAAACAAATATTATAGACAATAATATTTGAATTAATAAATAATAAATTTATTTACATCAAATCGATTTTCGTTCAAAATGAACCTTCTCAAAATGTTAGAATATATCAAAAAGTCATGTGATTTATATTAAGTTAGTATACACTTATTGTTCAAATTAATTCCATTAAATGAAATATTTGATTTATATAATTTGTGTATTATTATTATAAAGCTGACCCAATACCAGAGAAAGTTGTGGAGAGTAATTAACATACCTTAAATTTAAGAAACAAAAGAACTACCTTCTTTAATTTTAAATGTCATTGTTAATGAAATGAATTTTAGCAATTGTAAATTTTAATAGAATTTATATCTATTGAATATATTTTCAATTTAGAAATAGAATAGAACAATACTCTCCAGAACTTATCTTATTGTCATCTTTCAATTGTAATTTTAAATAAAGGATAAGTGCAGTCACACTAAGTAATGCATATCTGGTTGTCTCGATCAGCGATGTAAAAGAAGTTTCTAGAAGGTTTTGTTGGCATATAAATACAGCCAAATTCAATACAGGCCACTCTGCTATGACTTTTCAAAGAAGTGTTTGCTAAACAAATCCATGCCACTCAAAATTTTGATAAAATGATTTCTGAATAGAGGAAAGAAATTTGCTTTCTCGATCTTTTCAAGATCATCTCTGTACAGCTATGCCACCATGCCATTGCTCCTCAAGTACTTCTTTAACCAAATCCTGAATTAACTCTCAAAAAATGCTAACCATTATTTTATCTGAACTCTGTATTTTTGACCATGCTTTCCATATTTTAATTTTCACAGGTACCTATATGACCATCAAGTCATTGAGTAATCAGAAGTTAATCCTGTCTATACTGCTAACATGAACTATTAATCTTAATTCATTTGACTAAAGTTTGTTTAACTATAATGTAACTCTCTGTCTATCCAATAATTAGTGATCTGATGTGAATTATAATAATTGCAATAAATTAATGACTCTCTCTCTCTCTCTCTCTGTAAATCTAAATGCATGAATCTATGAATTCTTAATCTGTAACTGTATCTACTGGGTTTCACACTTTATCTATTTCTTTGCCATTTTAAATGTGGCAAACTTAAATTTATTTTATTATAATTATGACTTTTTGGTTGAATTTGACTTAATATGCTAATGACTCAATCCAGCGAACCGATCTTATTCTGATTCTCCATCCTGATATTATGGAATATTAAATACTTAAATATAAGTATTCTCACTAAACTAGTGTTTGCTTGATTGAAGTTTATTGTTTAATGGTTATATTTGCTTAATGGCAGACTATAAACTGTCATATTTTATATCACTTTCTTACCATGATTAATGCTATTGATTATTCATATTTTCATAGTCTTTGAAGTAAATTTAATGGCCTTACCTTTCTGTTTAATAATCAATCATTTGCTTGTCATGCCATCGAGCATTATAATTGTGTTATGTAGTTGTTTACCCATTAAGCACAGTTATACTTGTTAAATAAAAAGAACAATATTTTCCCCTTTTATATTTTTGACATTGTAATCAATATTCAAGGTCATATGCATACCTTTCAATGTGGGTTAAATTTTGTCATGACATTATGCTAGATATTAATTTATGAGGGCCTTAGTTAACATATCAGTGTCATTAAGGACCTCAATTTTATTTTAGCATTGTTTATTCCTGATAGCATTATTAAACTTCATATACTTGCTTTGTTGAAATTAATATCTGGAGATCCTGGATCATTTATTCTCATAGATTGTCCCATAATGGGGCTTGGAAGCACTGACTCCAGGGCAATGTCAGGTTGTAGTGAGGCTCTGCATGAGATAACATCAGAAAATCTAAACCATGGCATCCCCTACCAACCACTTCTTCATGTACTGTCCTGTCACAAGTGCAAGCAGAATCTTGCATCCACTAAGAATTGATGAAAAAGCAGACTTAAAATTTCTAGTGCTATCACTTTAGTCAGCACTGTGAACTCATGATTAATATTTTATATTGCCTTACTATATTTATAAGTCATAATGCTGTGATCTCTGCAAACCATTCTTTCTCTATTATTATTAGGTATTAGAAGTGTCATTTTAAAGCTTATTTAAGCTAGCCATCCTCTCATTTAAACAATCTTTAAATATGCTAGTAAACAAAATTGGATAATTCTATCAAATCAGAATTGTTTAATTATATGTGCCAATACATGCTTATTTATTCTAGATGATTGATGTAACATATAGCTATTGACCGAATAAATCCTGTAATGTCTTTTAAAAGGCAAATTAATGTATTGTTAGACTAAACCACAATGCAAATATAGTTTTATGTAAATAAGGTTCTATTTTATTAATTCCCATTTTGTATATTATAGCGTTAATATTATAAATTTGTTCTAAAATTGATATCTCATTCCATTAGCATATTAAGCTGCATTGTCCTGAGTATACATCACATAGTATACCATTGTATATATTCAATTTCTATTTGCATATTCTCCAAGTCATTATAATTCATATTGTATAATGTATAGTAACACCATGTAACCTATAGAATATGCAAATTATTGCCACTGATTATGTGAAACGCAGATTCTGTTAATTTTTATGTCACATGTAAATAAAATTATCATTTGTATTTATTAAATTTATATTTATATTTAAGTATTGGATTCTTCATTAATTATATTAATAAATTAACTTTCATAACTAATTATCATTTCAATAATTCTTTGCCTTAATGTTGTTTTATGCATAAACATCACTGAAAAAGTGCATTATGTATATCATGCTCCTCTTATCCTTATACTAGTTGGTTTCATTCATTAATCTTATATTAATAAAATCTCAATATAATTATAAAGCTCTCATTCCGTTTTAGGGGTTTTAATGTAAGTAATATCACCTTTTCTCTAAAGATCTCTTGTCTCTCTGCTATGTCTCTGGGACTAGAATGAATGAAATTCCTGTTATTATCATCAGAGATGTTGTTCATAATGTTATAGATTTAGAGAATGAGCAAATAGGTTAGAAGTCATGATTGCTCCTATCTTGTGTATCTCAGGCATGATTGGTTTCAGGGTACTTTTGCTTAAATTCTTACTCTTATTAAATGTGTATACAAGTCTAATCAGTACTATATAAATATATTGAATAATTAAAAAAGGTGAAATTATATGGTATTGTTTTGTAGTTCTTTACATCCAAGAAGTATGCTTGTAGCAGTGAAATCTTTGGTTGTGTTTTTGATTTTGTTTTTTCTTGGTTAGTCTGTTTGAGTTTTGGATTTGGGATAATTTTAATTATTTACTGAGTAGTTTAGCTTTATGCTTGTAATGTTTATATATATTAGGAGGTTTTTATCCCATACTGAATTAATTTAAAATTATTGTAGGTCTCATATGTTTTTAAAACTACAGCTTTGTATTTATATATGTTTATCTTCTTCTTTGCATTTGTATATGCAAGTAAATTAAACCATAACATTAAACATCTGGATATTTTATTCGACTTATGTGACAGGGTAATAAATACACATTCCTTCCTGCAATTTTCTAGTTTTATGCATCATTTTTTCTCTTATTTGTGAGTTTTTTTGCTATATTTTGTGCTGTATCTATAGGGTTCTTTTTTTTTTGTCACTGAATTTTTTTCCAACATATTTTAAGTTGCTTAACATATAAAAATAATGTCTCTTACACTTAGACCTTCTTTATACCACTCCCCATACAACACATACTTATTAAAAATTATTTAGTGCATTAATAATCCCATTTTAGAGACTCCCATCATTTTATCAACTTTCTTTCTAATTTTATAGAATTGTTCACACTTTGCTTTTCACATTAGTTAATGTGTGTGCTTACATTTAATATACATACAACCACGTGCATGACATATTTGCGTGCGCTTGTTATCAAGTATAAATGCAAAAGACAAGTCGATATCTTTTACTCATTAATTCACATCTTTAGAATTGAACTAAATAAAATATTTATTTTCCTCCGTTGAGTTTACACATTCTAAGCTTCTAGATTACCGCTGAGAAATAAATAAATTGATTTTATTTAGTTTTAATTCTATAATGTGTTCACTTTAGCTTTTTCTCCCATTTTTCATTTATTTAGCTTCAATTTTAAAATATTTTAATTTCGTTATTAGTCTACGTTGGCTTGAATAAATCTTTTCCAATTTAAAAGTTGAACTTTTCTCTTTACCACACTACATTAGTTTTTTTTTCCTAGTTAGATCTTTTTCATGAAACCACAAAATAAAAATTAATGAGATTGCCAATGTTAACTTGTGAATTGTGTAAAAAGAAAAATTGTTCAAGACCAATCAGTAAGTCATCTGTGAACCGAATCGGGAGCAGTTGAAGACCGCTGCTAGCAAACATCAAAATCCAACCGAAATGATGCTAAAAATAGCATTAGCAATGTAAATCGGTAAAACTCAGTTTTCATTTAAAGCGGAGTGATTTCAATAATACACGTCATATTGGAGCTTATTATCAAAAATTGTTATAAAAAATAATTATGCAAATGAAAAAAAAACTTTTAACAAGTGGTCATGTTTTCGTCGACCGTGCATAATGAGGGGGCAATGATATATCTGTTGCGATTCCTCCTCCTCTTTTTTCTCTCGATATATTTATAAATATAATCGGGCTTCTCTTTTCTTTATACCCCCCAGTAAACTATCTAAAACAAAAAGACAATCAGCTTTGTTGCTGGAAGAAGTGGCACCCATATGAATCATAAGGTTACAGCATTAATGAAATTGTTAAATTGTTTCCAATTGAATGTAAATTACAGCGAATATAACTTTTTACGTGATCAGGTTTAGATTTTTCAATTTAAATGATTGTTTTTTTTCTTGATTAATGGAAATGTGTATGAAAAGCAAAAATGTTTCTGAAGTATATTCTTTAAATGAATCACAATATAATTATTTACATCAGTTTTATAGATTCGAAAACGTACAAAGTTAAAGCTTTCCAATCAAACCCAATGTTACTTTCAATTTGTCAAATTTAATAGACTATAAACATTGTCATTAAATTTTTTACATCAGAGCCACCTATTGTGAACTTGAATAGTTAATGGACACCATATAGTATAGTGCTATTCCAAACTAATTTTGGGTTTTATCTTCATCAGTGCATACAAAAAGTCAAACTTTTAATAAATACGATTATGCATTTGGCAACCACCTTTTACTCATTTATATTTTCAGACTAATATCATATAATCGTAAGGTTCTAAACCCAAGACAACTTCCTAGCATTCTTACATATATCTGTGACAAAAGTTATTTCTATATGTTTTAGAATTATTTTTTTATGCCAATTCTAGACTTCTGCTACTCTTTGGTTAATAAAGATTATACCAACAATATTACATGACTTTTTTGTACAATTACACAGATGATTTCAAGAACAGTTTATTATAATTCTACTCTAGAACCAGCTGCTGTAAGTTTGATAATCAGAAAACACTGGGTGATAGTGTAATAATATTCTCAATCCCAGAATAATCTAATGTGGTTTGATATCTGCTCCTGAAACTCTATGTTTAAGTGTATGAAAAAGTCATGTGTTATTACTGTTGGTATTAATTTCTAATTAAATACTTTATTTATTTATTATGAATATTTAAAATTAAATTTAATTTATAATCAATTTTGTAATCAGCTGACTAAGACTGCAAAACTTAATTATATTTATCGTTGTTACCATTCTAATAGCTATACTGCTCAGTGTAATTTAATGTAGTGCTAGAGTTGTCATCTCATGAACTAAAAGTTGTTAGATCAGTTTAAAAAAATCTCAATTTTATCAATTGAGCAAACTATTTTTTTTTCCAAGGGTCATAGCATCGGCCGGGACGTGAACCTGCAACCGAGGCAACTGCTTGTAAGGCAGTCATGCTGATCTCTCGACCACCAATGCAAGACAATTGAGCAAACTATTATGTTCAGTTATTGGTGTTCAAACATCACAAGGCTTTCTAAGCAACAAACCATATGTTTATTTTATTCCAGTATTACTTACTTAACACAATAAGTTAAAATAGGAAAAACATAAGAAAAAAATTAAAAACAGATTATTTTTCTAATTTATTGTGCCTGAGATGCATTTCCTTTGGGTCTTCTAATATATTTATTTTTTGTAAAATGTATTGAATAGATAGAATGCTTATTTATTTATTATGTAAAGTTTATTTTAAGCAAAATATTTAACATGATGCAAAATGAAGTGGATATTCACTTATTTGCAAAGCAAGCTAATATAATCTTTCTATTTAATAAATTTATAGTTTGCCATGGGTCTGCAATTTTATATTTAAGCAATAAAAATATAGAAAATACCTGAAAATGATTACTATGTCTTTAAAAAAACAGTTCATAATTTATTTGAATCAAAGTATAGAACATTTTAATTTCATTTCCTTTCCATATTTTAATCTCGAGTCTTCTACATTTGAGTTAGTAGAGTATCAGTTGCTGAAATTTCTTATGCCATTACTAATCTCTCTTGACTTTGACAAGTGGCTTGTATGTGCAAAAATATTCCATAACCCTTATCATTTTCAACTATTATTTATCAATTGCAGAGTGAAGGTCACTCTAAATTTGATTTAACTCCAAAAAACTTTTTATCTCATTCATACATCTTTCTAGATGTTTATTAGCACATATAGCCTTATATATATATATGTTTGTGTGTGTGTGTGGCAATTCTGATTCCAATGTATTTTTTTAAAAAAACTTTCATTCTTCATATTTGTTTCTGTTTTTGTTTTGTTACGTCTGGAGATAAAATGTGATACTTTTTTTTTTCAAGTGTCATAGCACCGGCCGGCTTGCGAACCTGTAACCCGGGCAACTGCTTGTAAGGCAGTCGCACTGACCTCTTGACCACCAATGCAAGACTAAAATGTCATACATAATCATGTGTTTTGACAATCATGATTATTTTATGAGAAATATGGAACCAACAGCTACTTAGCTACTCTCACTAACAATGAATGATTCACAAGATACTAAAAAGCCAAAAAGAGTTGCCTCAATAATATACATTTGTTATTGGATGGAGTAGATTTTGTTTTGAAAATTTTCTATGACTTTTTTTAAGATAATAATTCAACTTGATATAATAGAAGCCTTTGGAATTCTTAGAAACATGAGAAGAAAGCCAAATAGGAAATCTTTACCCTTGATCAGATAATTCAATAAAATCATTCTAGGATGAATTTGCAAGATATTATTATTTTACGACACCATAATTTTTTTTCAAAATATATATAATCTGGCATCAAGCAGGGAACAGTAATAGACAAATGTATTTAAAGATCATCATAATGGTTAAATGTAAGTGTCCATAAATTATAATACTAAAAAGAACTTGCTTAAAATGGATCTGATAAAAGTATAAAAAATAGAGAATCACATAATAAAAAGGTTAATTTGTTACCAATTGCAAGGATAATATATGAATAGGAGTGAGGAGATAGATGAGTGACGACATAATTTGTATCATACAACATGTTTTAAATTTATCTCTAACAAGCAATTTTTTCTATCAATTTGTGTTTTTTACATTTATTATATTTGAAAACAATAAGTAGTGTTATAAGTCCTAATGATGGAACATTGTAATTTGAGAAATATTTAGCTGTTTATGTATATTATTTGAAAAGTAATTTTTTTATCTTATTCAAAATTCATCTGCTATGACTAATCAATCATCATCATGTAGTATAATGTTATCCAAAAGATGACATGGCTTTTCAAATTATATTAAATTGAATAATTGTGTTGCAAAATTAGATATATCTTTCCAAGTGAAACAGCTGGTCCCCATTGTCCACTAAGTTATTATAGAGATGATTGTCACAGCCAAGTATTGGCTATTTGATCAACTGACATATTTATGGCATCCTAATTTAAATCAATTGTCATTTTTATTTCCAGAGCTCAGTTATTTCTATCCACTTTAAAACAAATCAAATCATAATTAAATTATACATATGCAATGATGTATAGATTTGGTGTTTGAGCCAGTCTCTAGTTGTGGTGTTAGATAATTTTTTCCATAAGACAATAGCTGTTTTAGAGAAATGAATGTTCAATCCATTAGAATATATACAGAATATAGTTAGGCTGAATTTTTTTGGCTTTCATTATTGTTTATGATTATGTTGAACACTATTTTGGGAAATATTACATTTACTTGATAACAAAACCTGGAATTAAAATAATATTAAGTTTATTAATTTGAAAAAATCTCAAGGTATCAGTATTGTATAGAAAAATCTATCACATATCACACAAGAACAAACAGCATCTGTGACTGGTATTTTTTTTCTCTTCAGAGAATTTGTAATATTTTCCATAGTTTGTTTATATATTTACAATAATTTATAAAAAGTGATTGTGTAATATTTACTTTCAAAAAGAATATTGTGATTAGATTCAGATTAAATTCAGTTTTTATTTTAAAATATTTACTTTTAGAAAATGGCAAATCAAAGGAAATCAATAATGTAAAACCACATTTTGTAATTGACTGAACAAATAAATGCATTCATATTGACTGCAGATTTTTTTGTCATTGTTTAGTAATCAGAAGTAGAATATTAAGTTTTAATTAGAATTTTGTTAGTTTTAGATAACCTGAGCAATAATCTATTTAGATGTTAAAAACTTAGTTAAGTATATCAGTATCAACTCCACCTGGAAATTTTTGAAGAGACTTTTGTGAGTAATACTTTTACTATGATGCCATATTTGATTTTTTTATGCAATTAATTTTTTTTGCATACATTACAAAATTAATTTACATATTATAGTAAAAATATCTAAACCTTTAACACTTAAAATAAAAATACTGTTACAATTAATATTTTATATTTGTGAAAATAAGTATCTAATGGAAAATCTTCCCAATAACAAATTAATACATTATTATTAGCATGAAAAACCTATTCAAAATGTTAAAACATTAAAATATTAGACATTATAATTTTATGTTAGTAAAAACTGATATATTTAGAATTAGTTATCATCAAAGAAACAAAAAAAAATCTAAAAATTAATACTTTATTAATTGTTATTAAAATATTTTACTTACAGTTTTTACTTTTCTTTTTAGCCTCTAATGGCTGCTTTCATGGTAATTTCCTGTTTGCATAACATACTTCATATACTTTCTAAGAGCTATCTTGTAAAAATAAAATGATTTCAAAGACCCCCTCCCTGAATAATGTAGTGGTTTAATAATAAATCTTTTACAAAAATATTGCATAGATGAAATACACAGGCTTATATATATATACCTGTGTCTATATATGTAATAGACAGGGTATGAACACAGACTTTCACATGACCCACCACTCTCCACACTATCTCATAACCCTGATACACCTGAACACATATATGTTGAACAGATAAATAATCACCAATATACATATTTCATGCTAAACCAGCAATCATCAGTTGGTCCAGATTACCATCTCTACACATATATGCTACAAGTGATCAGATATATATTAAGAGAGAAAATCCTCCTACTTTAATGGACAGGCTTTAATGTACTCCATACTCCAACTCTTCAACCATCGATCCAATTGAAAATCTGATGATGGAACACTCAAAGGCCACCCTTAGACCGAGATTGTTGTCACACCCATGTTGACCTAAAGATATGTATATTGGGGGGGATGGTTGCCCTTGGTTCCTTTATTTTGACCACAAACCCTCCCGGGGGGGGGGTGGATATATATATATATATATATATATATATATATATATATATATATATATATATAAGCCTGTGTATTTTCATCTATTACATATTAGAGATGTCTGCCTATCCCTTGTATATGTATTTAATGGATTATGTCCTGTACATGAGGGGTTAGATTGACTTTTAGGTCAACATGGGTGTGACAACAATCTCGGCCTAAGGGTGGCCTTTGAGCATTCCATCATCAGATTTTCAATTGGATGGACGGTTGAAGAGTTGGAGTGTGGAGTACATTGAAGCCTGTCCATTAAAGTAGGAGGATTTGCTATGTTAATATATATCTGAGCACTTGTAGCATATATGTGTAGAGATGGTAATCTGGACCAACTGATGATTGCTGGTTTAGCATGAAATACGTATATTGGTGATTATTTATCTTTTTGACATATGTGTGTTCAGGTGTATCAGTGTTATGAGATAGTGTGGAGAGTGGTGGGTCATGTGAAAGTCTGTGCTCATACCCTGTCTATTAAAAATATTGCATCATAATTTTTAACAATGACTAAAAGTCATGTCTTTGTGGCATTTGGCTGCAAGAAAAAATGCTAAAACATCAGCCAATCACAAATCACCACCCCCTTCACATCTTTGTTAGAATAATAGAATGTGCTGTCGATCACAGACAAAAGTCTGAAAAGATCTGTATATTGCTGACAACTTTTCAAAAATTTTTTTTTAATACATTAAAAATTAAAACTTTATAGAAAGAATTGCTGCAGCTTATTGCACTGTAATTTAACATATACAATACTTTAAAACAATGTAGCATAATAGTGATCAACAGTGCCAGTGTGCTACCTAAAATGTCAAATATGACAGCATTATCACAGTTCACTTTTGTCAAGGAGTTAATTAATTTAGAATAAATCTAATTTGTTAATTTAGTGTTTTTTATTACCAATGTGCTAATCATCCAATAATTGTTCTGATTACTTGTTTCACTTTTGATTTTTTTTTTTTTTGCAAAGTTGAAATAATATTTTTAAGAACAATTTTTGCTTGTAAATATATATTTCTAACAAATAATTTGATGCTTCTAGAAATCTAATAAAAAATAAAGTTGTTATATTTGATCAAATAGAAAATGGGAAATTTAATCCAACCAGCCATAATCACAAAACACTAAGAACAGTTGAAAGAATATGTTTAATTAATATAATATCTACATTCACAGATTGCTTTCTGGACTTTGCTCCACTATTACAGACATGGAATTTAAAGTTTGAATTATTGAACTTATACCCAGTAATATACTTTGCTTTTTTATACTATTCAAGCTAAGTGTTTCATATATAAACATCTTAAGGTTTAAATCCAACCCAATTTATCTGTAGTTATATAAATCAAATTCCTTGTCAGTTTCCATGTATTAGAGCACTCTACCATATGATTTTCATTGATTACATGTATTTACATTAAGCAGATGAACAAACATATGAGAAAGTCAGTGATATTTATGTTGATACTAACTGTTCTGTGTTATATATGTGCAAATTATTAATAGATATCCTTCAGTATTGTTAGTGACTTTAGATCTCTAGCAATAAAATGTTACATGAATTCATTTGTAAACATGGAAAATGACATTTATAAAGAGCATAGGTAAAGACTTAATGTGTGCACATATGTTATAAATCAGAAATTCAGAAAAAATTGTGTTAAAGTTATAGAGATCAGAAGTGACAAGATATTTGCTTAAATGGTATGATCTAGGCTCCTTACTAATTGAATACAATTTAGGCATATATGCGTGTAATATAACTAAGTTGACTACAAATAAATACACTTATCAGATGATTGGACTTATACTTGTTAATTAAATTAAATTTTAATTTTAGATTTATAAAAAAGAATGCATTTACAATGTATATAATGTATATATATTTTATTTGCATTCAAAACATCAAGTAATGTTGGTCGAGAGGTCAGTGATAGCTGCTTTACAAGCAGTTGTCCCGGGTTAGCGGGTTCGCTTCCCAGCTGATGCTATAACACATGAGAAAAAAACATCTGTGTATAAGCCTTTTTATGATACTTAAAACTATAGATAAAATCATATATACTACACATAATTTATGTAAATAAGCTATTCTAATCACATTTAATAAAATAATCAATAAAATTATCTGCAATGTGTAATTACAAAGCTTGATATCATATTTAAGTAATCAACCTCATAAGTTCATTATTTATACTTATTTTATAGCTTACAACATCAGTTTTCATCTTGCAGCTGAATCAATTAGTTTTCTAATGTAATGATCAAAGCGCATCCCACATAAATACTAATCTTAAATTCCAACAGATTTTAACATGTATACATACACTTACATAACAATATAAAGTTTAAAATGCTCACATCAAGTCATCAGTAAAAGTAGTTAACAAAAATTCTAATAATGAAGTTATAAAAAAGGCAATATAATAATATTATGTGATGAGAAAAGCGACCATGTGTCTGAGTGAATGTACAAAATAGGAAAATGGCTAACTGGAAGACAATACATGAATGCTCTCATACAGGAAAGCATAAGCATTGGGATTATTAATTTAAATTTAAAATTTTTTAATTATTATTTTATTAAATTTTGGATCACTAAAAATATGGGTGGAGAATTGATAGATGTGGGGAACTACAGAAACCAGAAATGTTAACATATTTAATGTACACCTGGGTCTCTTTTTACGCGGACTTATTTAACACGATTTTGAAGTTATGCGATTCATGTTTCACCGGAAGTCAAACTTTTGCACACATTGAAAGTAATAGCACATTATTGGAATTCGACTTTCATCTTAGTAATTTCAATATTTTCAGTGCTTTATAATAGTAAGATTTTATGCAATAATGAAATTAAAATCATGATTTCACATTTTATGTATACACACATTAAATTTTACAAGATTATAATGTAAATTTGTTCAAACATTGTGCGTGTTAATTTTGCATTTTAAATCACATTCTGTTTTTGCTTTTTAAAAAAGAATGTTTAATCAATTGTTAATCATTTAGTGTCTGCAAGTTTATTTTTAAAAGGTGAGTAACAGCAGTGAAACGAAATTTGATTTTTAAACGGAATTGAACTTAAAAAATTAAAGACAAAAATAAAAGTTTAGATACAGAAGAAAATGTAGAAAAAGATAATGAAACGGAAGTGAAACCTGTTTCTTTCACTTCCAAAATGATTCGAGAAGGTCTTCAACTTTCTAATCAGTTGGCAAATTATTTTCTTACTAATAACACTAATCACGAACATGCTCTTAAATTCCAACAAGAGCTAAATGGTTGTATGTCTGGATATCACGAGCTTCATAAACAATTAATAAAATCATCGTCTCAAAGATTAATTATGTTTCACTAGAAAACCATTAAAACAACAACATGAGAGTGAAGTTGGCACTAGTTATAGTTCCTCTTGTGAAGAATCTTTACCAGTTTGCAAACAAACCTGTTTATCGGCAAATAGCGTTAATAATTAAAATGTGTATAAAAAATGTGAATTACTGTACTGTAAATTATGCATAAAAATATATTATTTTGAATAAAATTAAATATTATAGTTAAAAAAAGTTTGTCTTGTATCAATTTTTTTCAAATTTGAAATTTTTTATTAGTCATATTTTATTTCCTTATTTTTTTTTTTTTGCGTGAATTTTAAAGTAATTTTACGTTGGTGCTTTACTTTTACGCGAATTTTGAAAAATCACAGACCACATCCCCTCTTTTTCAATGTAAGTTACGTCTATTTTTGCGCGATTTCATTTGTGTGTGTTTTCTGAGGAACCTATCTATCACGTAAAATGAGACCCAGGTGTAATTGAAATGTATATGTACTAATCCTACTAAGATTTTTTTTTTTTTTCATTTATAATTATTCAAAAAATTATAAATATATCATATTAGCTTAACTTTTTATACTTGATAAAGTCAATAAATAATTAATCAATGCTCCTTGCATATAGTAAACTAACAATCTGAACAAAACTTGGCAAACGTATATTGCATATATGTTTATTAGTTTTGTAACATAATCAAATTGGTTAATAGCCATGAGGTCATGTGATGATTGAATGCCAACATGACAGGTGGAGCTGTATTCAAAAAACTTGTTTAACTCTTGAGTTAATTCTTATAACATTACATTATACTTTATCATGTGTTTAAAATTAAGTTAAAACTCAAAGTATTGTTGGTTTTTCATTTATATAGCTTTACTTTAAATAGAGTTTGTCACAAAGTAAAATCACTTTTTGTGTATTTATTATTAAACATGAATTTCGTAATAACTAATTTAAAAAAAATTAAAAACTAACTGAACAGTGAGTCTTTAATAGTTAAATGTGAAAGGAGGTTGCCTAGACAATAAGTTGAGATTATTGATTGTTACTGATATTGGGATTATCTTAGTGTTGACTGATTTTAATGATTATATATATATATATATATATATATTATAATCATTAAAATCACTATAGATATATATATATATATATATATATATAAATTGTTAAAACATTGTGTGACTGAAGGATAACAATGATGACATTTTAATATTAATTATATGATTGAAATAGTTCAACATATAATTCATATTAAAAAAAACATATTTAATATTATGTAATAGATTGAACGTCAGCCATTATTGTAACAGAAAATAAAAAATAAAATTTAATTAAATGTATTAATTATACTTTTACCATGTTAGCATAATAATCATTGCTGAAAAATAAACAAACATATTTATTAAAATATTTATTAACTATGATTATGTTGCTAATGCATTGAATGAATATTTGGTTTATTTAATTAAATTTTTATTTGTAATCTCTGTTACAGTGTGGTAATGCCTTCTGTGACAAAAAAATGAGCACTATAATTGTGTCTGTTAATATTGAAAACATGCTCAGAAAATTATAACAATAATGCAAATTGTATTACCATTTCTTGGTTAAACATTCAAACATTTATATATTTAAATTATTATATAAAAAACTTGCAAATAAGCTCTTAACAAGCTTTTCAGAATATCCCTAACCCCAGACTGTTTTCTGCTACTGGCTTCCTCAGTCTGGGGTTAGGGATATTTCTTGGTCTGGAGTTAAGGATATTCTGCAAAGCTTGTTAAGAGCTTATTTGTGAGCTTTTTATATAACATTTGTACTACAAGCTTGTTTAAATTAGGTCATGTGACATCTGCCTTGATTTTTGTATATATAAATTAATATTGTATGTATATTTTATTTTTATAATTACATCATGTGTCAAATTAATGAAAACAAATTTTAAATTGAAATAAGAATAGAAATAAATAAAATTACTTATGTTTGCTTGTCTGGCAATGTCCGTTTCATGAAAATAAGCTTTAGTGCTTTGATGATAATAAAATGATGATGAGAAAACATGCACTGTGACTTCTTTTTTTCAGAATAAAGAATTTCTCAACTACTATGTCCAAAGAAACTATGTTAGCCACTTTACCTTCTTTTTACATTCTCTGCCCTAAGTTATTCCCATATTCTTGTCTATCCTGCTCTATCCTATTTACACATAATCTTTGTCAACTCCATGGCCTGTATATCTAAATTTCCCTTATCTTTTTCTAAACCCAGCATAAAAACCAAGAATCCTCTTTCTGTATATTCACTATGTTTATATTTATTCTCCCACATCTTCATTAGTTGTACCCTTTCTGCTTGCAGGCATTTACATTCAATTAACAGATGCCTAATATTTACTATGCTTTACTAATTTTTAATTACTCCTCCCACCTATGAACAAAAAAAAACTAAAATATCGACTCACTAGCATTAAAATGAAAATATTTATTACAAGACTGTACTAAAATTTTTCAGCTTTCTGTCATCTTTATTCATAATAATATATTGTGTAGCATTTTTCTGAAATAAAGGCACTGTTTCATAGTATTATGTCTCAATAACATAATAAATTAAACTACACATGACAATTTATGGCATTGATATTATCTTTTAAAATAGCACAATTATAATTCAGTGTCAAAATATAGTTCCTGCCTTGATGGTGAAATATTTGTTTTATGCATGTGAAAAAAGAAAACTCACAATAGATATACCTGAATAAATGTTCTTTAGTGGTTATTATTATTTACCTTTACTGGAAGTTTGTAAATTAATATCATATCTGGTGATTGCATTTACTTTTCCAGAATATGTTTTTTTTATTTTTAAATACTGAAAGAAGCTGAAACTGACAAAAATGTGTAGCAAAAGTTTATATAAAAAGTGGTATTGTCCTTTCTTTATATTAATACTATATTATATATAAATGTAATACTGTTCAAAGCTAAATGGATTTATAAGTAATCATTAAAAACCAATCAACACTTAGACAATTCCAGTATTAGTAACAATCAACAATTTTAAACTATTGTGAAGGCAAACTCCTTTTAAGAGTAAAGGTTCTTATAAGGAGGTTGCCTTGACAATAGTTTGAAATTGTTGATTGTTACTGATATTGGGATTGTGTAAATGTAGACTGTTTTTTAATGATTATATTATATATGTATGACACATCAATTGTTTAATGTATATGAATGTTTAGAGAAACAATTTGTAAATAAGTAAGGCTATTTCACTCCCAAAAAATAAACTACTCTAGAGGTGAGAATTGCTGTGATATTAAAAATCAATCTGAAACACAAATAATTCCATATATTGGTTTATTATCCTGTTGTGATATTTTGTAATGCAGTCTTTTTAAATTTTCAGAAAATGTTTCTTTCTGAAGTATGTTAACATCTTATCTAATTGTAGCTACCCCATATATTTTATAATCAGTCATATGTTCCTAATGAAAATAATTAACATTGCACTTCTTTAGCATATTATTCTTATAAAATAAATAGTCAATAAAATATAGTATAAATCTTTATTATATTACATAAACATAATAATTATATATATATATATATATAAAAGCCTTTTTCAATAATTCTAATTTTTTTTTACCCTTTTCAAAATCCCTTACTAATACTAACACATATATTATGTACATAGCGACATCTACTGACATTTCCTATAATTCATTATTTTTATCAATTTATTTATATATCTCTCTTTATATTACTTTCCATTCTTTATCCATTACCCAATCATTCGTTAAATCAATTGACTTTTTGTAAATGTTCATACATGTATTTATATTATATTTTATATAATTTGTTTCATATATTTTCCTTCTATTTATTTCCTTTATATAATTTAATGGTCTTATGTTTCTAATACAATCTATTTTATGTCCAAATTTTAAATAATAAGCATATAATGCAAATCTATTATCCCTCCTTTCAATAGCACTATTATGTTCTTTTGCCCTTTTTTCTAATTGTTTACATGTTTGTCCATAATAAATCATTATACATACGTGACAAGTAATTTTATATACTGTTCCCTTTATATATTTCACATCATCTTTAATTTTATAATTTCCTATTAATATATCTAAATTTTTACTATTAGACCATCCTATTTTTATATTTTTATCCATATAATTTTTATTTTTAGTTAATATATCATAAATTTTAGGTATATATGCAATTTTTATCCATTTTATATTATTTAATATTTTATTCCCTTTAATATTATTTTTATTTCTTAGAATTAAGTAAATATAAATAGTATATACATTTACCATGAAGACCATATACACATTCTCCATTATACCATTTGGGGAAGCCTTTTATTCTTTGTTCATTTCAAATATCTAATCCAGTAAAAGTATGATTTTACAATAATGTTCTATAGTATTATATAAAATAATTTTAAAAATTATACTGATTTATTTTATTAGCAGGTCATCAGATTTGCATAAATTTGCATTCATTATGTTTAACACATAATAATGAATATGAATATGGAGTAAACATACTCCAAAAGAGTTAAGCTAATCATTGTTATTTGTGAGATTTTTTTTTAACTTCATTTATATATATTTAAAGCATATTATAAGTATTACAATCAATTGGCAAAGTAAATTATTCATTACAAAATATTTCTAAGTTAAAATTTTATAATGCTTATATATTGTATTGATAAGATATCCATGTCTGTCCATGTCTTATTTGGATACATTAGTAAGTAAAGTAACTGCTCTTTATATAGCTAATTTAGATGTAGTTATAATTTTTCTGTGATAAAATATCCCGTCTTTTAATTTATTAAATGCCCCATGAGATCATAGTAAACATTAATGCACCCATTTAAAATCACCTATTTCTATAAAACTATTAAGATATTTAAATAAACATCATAAGTTGACAACAAGCAAAAACAAAAGTTGCTGATGATTTTTCTACCTTTAACATCCAATGTACATCAAGGAATTTTTGAATATTAATTACTAAACCAAAGTTTTTATATGTTGCATTTAAAACATGAAGTATATTTTGGACATCAACTTTTGGCTTGGAGAAATGTATACAGTGCCTTTTGATTCCCTAAATCCACATTGAGTTTCTAATATTAATTCGTCTATGATTGAATCATCACTACATTTTCCGTTTCCTATTTAGATAGCTTGGTTCAATACTATAATGATGAAATTAAGCCTTTACAATGTGATCATTGTTTTATATCATTTGCAAATATATTTTTCAATGAAAATTTTCATCATATCTTTGATGCTGTTGCTTTAAAATTATTTATGAACAATATGTATGTATGTGTATAAACACCTTTTTATTTTCACTAACCCTCAATTAATTCATGTCCAGAGGAGCCAATTTTTTCTCAGCATCACACTTATTATGCACCATATGTAGTACTTCATGTTTTATTGACAAGCTTTGATTGCAGTGGAATGCATATTGTTTATTGAACTGTATGAGAACTATACTTTTCAACACACATGTACATATACAAACCATATAAGCTTTTCTGTGTCTTGGCTATACATATATAAATTAAGATTATAGTATTAAGTCATTAATAAAAATTAAAAGAACACATTTGTATACATATTTGCTTTCCATGTATTTATTGATTCATACAATAAAAATAACAAACATATTGCACAATGTCTCTCTTTTTTTAAGTAAAGTGAATATCAGACTTTCATCATAATTAAATACCCTCTCGGACATTTTTTTCAGTAAGTTTTTTGTCAAATAAAAATGAAATACAGTCTGATTATCAGCAGACTACAGCTTCTTTTGTTATTTATGATTTCAATATAAGCTGAAAAAGGATTCTTTAAAACATGATCATGCTATGTGCTTCAAATGGAAATGTAGTTGCTGCTGTATTTTAAAATTTATTATATATATAATAAATAAAGAACATGCTAATAGCTCTAAATTACTAATTTTTTATTATTATTAAAAAACAAATAATTTATTAAACAATAAAAAAATAGTTACAATTATTAAATTAAATTTACATTACTTTGAACTAGACTGTTTTTTCCTTCAAAGAAACTACTCTGATTTTATTCCCAGACAAGTTCTTTCCTTGTAATTTTGGGGTATGCTTTGAAAAATTGTTTATAAAAAAGAACCTTAGTTTACATGTTTTGAAATAAATTTGAAGGCATGGGCATTTTGTCTCTGTCTTTAATTTTTTTTATTACTCCAATGTAGGCATTCTGGGCACTGAGGGTGTTTTGTTCAAAGACAAATTGGCATCTGATAATCCAGACTGCATAAGAAAGGAAGATGGCCAATCTGATTATGGAAATATCACTACTGTTGATGGCTGTCTTAATAGATAATAACATTCTAATATCAATTGTGACTTTAGTTGATATCAATGCTTTAATAGTACTAAATTAGGACATGTGTAAAGGAGATGTTGAATAGTTTCATCAGTCATTTTGCAAAGTTGATATTGAGGATCAATGTTATTAAAACCTCTTTTCGTCACTGGAAAGTGGTTAGTGGGTAATTTTAGTAGGTTCAGCTTTATGATAAAGTCAATAAATTTTGGTTCAATGTACCAACTTTTGAGTTTTTTGTTTAATAGTTTGTTATTTAGACCAATTTCATTATGAAGTAAAACTTGATCCTTATAAATCAGGCTATAAATTTTCCAGTATGTCTTTTTGCATTGGAAGGAAGACTGTGTTACATTTATGAGTCCTTTCACAAAGATTAAAATTCCCACAATCCACTTACTCTCAATGGGAGGGGGGTATCTGTAGGTTCTATTGGAAGAGGAAAATTTGAATTTCCTTGTTCCCTGTACATTGCTTGTAAGGCACTAAAAACTTTGTGGGCATAGCATGTGGAGACTGAATGTAGTTCCATCCCATTTAATTCTTTAGGCATATGCATTTTGGCTATACTAATAGCAACCACTTTGCCCTTCCAAAAAGGTCTTGAGCAGATGGAATTAATCTTATTGACAAAGACTTTGGTTGGCTTGATTATAGGCAGGAAGTAGTTTATTCTCGGTAATATCAGCATGTTTAGTAGTGAAGTTTTGCCAGGTAGGAAGAGTGAAATTTGAGTGAGTGAATTCACCATTTTGATGGTTTTGTCAAGAATGTTTTGTGAATATCTTTTCTCATTTGCATGTAAGATTTGTACAACAAAAAGCCTACAATTTTTTTGGGGTTCTGCAGTAAATTGAGACTGTATAGATGTGCCAGTAAACATCTTCCAAACAGAAGACTTGGAGTAATTTACATGAAGATTTAATTTGGATTCATATTTATTAATAATTTGTTGGATGATTGAAAGGAACTTTTTATTTGGCAAAAAGATGGTTACATCATCCACATAGGAAATGTGATGCACTTCTTTTTTAAGTGTTGGTGAGTAGATTCCAGGAACTCTCCTCTCAATCTCAAGCAGAAGAGAGTTGATGTATGCTGTAAAACAAAGCATGCTTAGTGGAGAACCCTGAGAAATTGAAAGATGAGACCTAAAGCCAGAAGAGATTCTTTCATCAAGTGATGTGAAAACTGATCTATTGTGAATAAGATTCCCAATGATTCTGATGTAGACACTCAGAACTCCGTATTCTTGAAGCATGTGTAATAAAACCGATGGAATTATAGAATCAAAGGCAGAAGAAAAGTCAAGCTGAATGACAATCTGTGAAATTTTCTGTTTTCTGATATGTTCCAAGAGAAGTAAGAAAATATGGACTGCATCACTTGTGGAAGAAACCTTTCAAGCAAATTGGTAAGGTGTGATGTGATTGTACAACTGATCTTGTATGCAATCTTTAACTATTGCTTCTATTGTTTTAGTTAGCAAAGGGGCCATGGATATTGGTCGGATATTTTCTAATGGTGAAGGATTTATCTTTTTTTTAGGAAAGGGACTAGTGCTATTGGATATAAATTGGCAATGCTTTGAAAATCACCTGCTAGCACATTAATGATTCCACAAACTATCGGAGCAGTGAAATAACTAAGGTGTAAAAAAAACAAACCAGGGAATGGCATGAAGGCCAGGGTGGGAACACTCAGGATGTTCACTTTCTGTATTACTTCAGCTTTAGTGATATTATGCTCCAAAGAGTCATCAGTATTGTTCCAGATATTATCAATTTCAAGATCATTGTTTTTATGATATATTCCACAAGAGAAAGCATTTGAAATCTTTAAATGTTTATCTAGGATTGTCTCTACTCAAACACTGGTTTCCAGCTATGGCTCTATTTAATGAGGAGCTAGGACATTAGATTCAGAATACTAAACTCAAACCAGTCATTTATCTATCATAAAAAATAAGCTTGTTTAGAGCTATTAGCAAGCTCTTTATTTATTGTATATTGGTAATGCAGGCTAGGTCATGTGATATACTATGATTATAATCACTTATTCAAATCACTTATTCATATTTATTCATAAATAAAAATAATAACACTGTATCTTTATTTTTCCAAAATAAAATGAATAGGAAAAGTCATTCTTTATTTGCATTTAAATAAATTCTGGTTAATATCAATCTTCTTTAATAACTTTTTTTAATGCGAATGATGTAGAAGTCTTATTATCCAACGGCTACGAACTATCTAGTTCTTTTAATATTTTCAATGTAAACCAAAGTAGTGTTATTTATAAATGTGATCACGTATGGTACTGCTACCAAAGCAGAAAATTTATTACATTTATAAATTATATTTTTTCTCTCTATTTATAGTTTTTTTGGAAATTATACAGTTGACGTCGTATATATAAATACTGCATATATTGCAACTTTACTATAGCTGATTTTTAAACTTAGATTCAAATACATTGCCGGTAAAAATTGACATTTTTAAAATTTTAACAAGATGTGGTTAAATATTGTTTTTCGTCTTATTTCAGGTACCCCCTTTGAAAATCATTAAGTATTTCTTTTCCATCTATAACAAATTTAAGTTATAATAATTTGATAATGATTGAAACTCATTATTGTTTTTATTTTATAGTTACACTTTTTATGTATTCTCTAATCTCTGTGTGACCATATTTATATATTAAATTTTGTCTTGGTTGTGGTGCTGAAACAAGTAAGATCTTGGTTTGTGATTTCAGTCTAAGTTTTTATATTTTCGTTTTTAGATATGTATTCAATAAATGAAATTACTCTGATAAATAAAATATTTGCAATTAAACAAGAATGAGTAAATGCAAATTAACAAAAGTATATTGGGAATAACAAAAGGATTTATTTTCACTTTTAGATTATGAAAATGTTAGGAATGAATAGACATGTTTATTCAAAAATTTAATTCAGTAAACAAGAAATATCCACTTTAAAGAAAAGATTAAACAACTCTAAGTATTTTACAGCTTAGCACTACATTTGATTAGGCCAGTCTTTTTTTTTTCTCATATGTCATAGCATCAACCAGAAAGCGAACCCGCTAACCCGGGACAACTGCGTGTAAAGCAGCTGTCGCTGACCTGTCGACCACCAATCCTTGACAGGCCAGGCCAGTCATATTTATACAACAAAGTCAGATAAGTTGGAGAATGAATGTTTGGATTAATTAATATGCAAGTTCGTAAATTTACATATATTATTTATGTGATAGTTCAAAGCAGTGAATATGATTAGTCTGTTTGAAAGCAATGTTAAGCTGTAAAATAATTAAAGTTGTTTAATATTTCCTGTATATTAGATGCTCTTATTTATTGAATTACAAACAACTAAGGAAAGAAATAAAACCGATTGAGCCAAAAATGTAATATTTTTATTATTTTCTTGAAATTTATAATTGAACTTATAATTATAAAAAGAAAACAGTAAAATATTGAAAAATGGCTTGTCAGGGGGCAGTTTTATTTTCTTTAGTCTCTGATATTAATAAAGTTATACATGACTAATTTGTTCTATAAAGTTACAAAATTCAATAAAATTAAAATACCTACATATTTAGTAATAAAAATATAATAGCATTGTAAAAATTAAATAATAATAATAGTAGATTATATACAAACTGATTATACAGAATGGAGAATGTGCTTCTGTTTTAATAGTTTGTGTAAGCATAGGAAATGATGATCATGTGAGGCTCTTTGTTTTAAATTGAGATAAGTTTTAAATTGTTATGCCAACAGACTAAAATTTATATATTTATTGTTTTTGTATATTTCTTCAGAACTACATCATTTAAGTTATAAAGTAACTGAATATAATACTAGGGCATACTAGACTATATTGTTTTATTTGATATATATTTTTTTCATCAATATTGGATGATATTCAGAATGAGCAATGATATGTCTATATAGTGATTAAACATTAATACATAATATTTAGTTAATGTTTTTTATTAGTCACTCATTAGACTAAAGATTATTCAATAATGAATAATATTTCTATAGTGTAATAATCACTACACCACTCTCATGCAATGTAGGAACTGGTTTCTATTCATTTTTAATACTTTGTGGAAGGAAATTATACTGCAGAAATATTATTGATTATTGGATAATCTCTAGACTAATGAATGGTTATT